>JAHLJT010008446.1:137747555-137947012 GCA_031308135.1 Acheta domesticus
CGTTAAGGAGCCCTGGCGCCGAAAAAACGGATAAATCGTGTTCATAAATGTTGTAAATTCCTTTCTCTTACACGTTGTAAAGTCAGAATCGACGTGTTGAGGGTTGTTAATATAGGCCTAGTGAAGTACAACAGCCCATACTTTCTAGCATTATTTCTAACTTTTCGCTCGAATCTTTTCTTTTGATAATTACTGATATTTTACAAAAAATATACACCAATAGTTGAGGTGAGTTTCCAATTTTCCTTGTATTTTCTACTTGATTGTTTTCTTTTACATTTATTAACTGTACTTCAGTTTGTCGTCTCAAAAGTTAACGTTTTATTGTATGTTAATTGAAATATTTCTTATCATCACTTGTTATTTTTAAAAACTATTAAATTTTTCGCTTTACTTCCGTAGAGAGGTATTTCCTTACATAGTAAGGAAAAAATATTTCAACATGCGCCACAAATTGGCGATTTTTTCGACAGAAAAACTCATAATGTCAGGTCCAGTATCGAAAAAATGGAAAAATCTTGTTCCATTATCTAGTAAATTTCTTCCTCTATCACGTTCCATACTCAGAATCGACGATTTGTGAGTCCTTGATGAAGAAAAATTGACGTTTAACCGTCAACGAATTTTTTGGAGAAAAATCGCCGATTTTTGCCGCAACATTACAATATTTTCTCTATACTACGTCAGTTCGTAGAAATGCGAGAAAGTATTAGACAAACCCCATGTTTTGTAACAATTGAAATAAAATAAATAGTTTTATTCATTCTTTCCACTTCAAAGACTATCAAAATGATTTACGAACGATTTTGAAAAGCTTTTTTTTAACGTCATGGACGTTTATTGCTTCATTTCCAAATTCTGAAATTTGATAATTCGGAAGGTGTCCTGTCCCATTAATCCAGATTCTCGACGTATGTTCCTTATTAAATATAACTTACCTCGATTGTCACTATAACAGGTTCAATATCTTGGTAAGAAATTTTGACCAACTTTGCCGCCTGTTGAGCAATTCTCTGATCATCCCGCTACTATTGCTCCTATAGGTTGACCTTGGTACATTACTACATCTCTGGCGAAGACTTCCTCATCGTGAATGATGGGTCCCCAAGAATTTCTTTTCCCTGGAAGATCTTCGGCAAGAATAAAAAGCATGTACGCCATCCAAAGCCAAGGCCTGAGATGCATCAATAGATAGGATTCGAGCATGTGTTTTCGAACTCAACACTAGTGCTAAATACAGCTCGCCTTTTATTTGAGGCATATCATCACAATATACCGCTTCTCCTGCAAAATTCCATAGAGTTAATTTTTGGACGTCTTCAGACGCTTGGGAGGCGCACCGAGTGACGCAAGGTACAAAATATTTGTCGAATTTACCTGTAGCTTGTTTATATGCTGACTTATGAACAATTGGCCTACCCACTGGATCGTTCACTTTCTGATCATTTGGGACCTGGAAACACATAAAAACACAAAGTATTAAGTAAGAATATAAGTACATGCGAGATCATGGAAGAGGAAAAGAAGTCCACCATGGTCTCTTCCTCAACCAGATGCACAAATGTTTCTAATGCCATTTGTTGAGATACGCTTCGTTTGTGCAAAGCAGTTTTTTTACGATTTCTCTTCTACAACATCCAGAAGGATGAGCATATAGTGAGTCGAAGAACTGACAAGAGACCTTTCAACAACTGTAGGTCGAAATCTGGCCTCATTTTTTTCTATAGATATATTATCTAACGCTCTTATTCGTGCATCAGATTTAGCAACAAAACGTTATCATATCTCATTGCAAAATATTTTAAAATAATGTCTGACAAATATAAAATAAAACTCTTTGGGTCACATGGGATACGACGGGTCTGGAGGATGCCAAATACAGGCAATTGTTTCATGAATACAATTCCTCGGTGAAGTATGATGGTGGATCAGTTTTGTTATGGGGTTGTTTGTCTTCTAAGGTGGTTGGTACGATCTAATTCATTGATGGAATTATGGATACCAACGTTTATCTCGACATTTTGAAAAATAATGTAAAACAAAGGACTGAGAAAATGGGCTTGCCACCTTTTACCGTTTTCACCAGAACAATGACAGTAAGCCCAAGGCGTGGCTCAATACGACATGGTTAATATGGAAAGTGCCAAAATTAGTCCAAATACACTATGGGAATTTAATCCCATGGAGCAAGTGTGGTCAGTTTTGAAAAGAGAAGTTTATAAAACTGGCGTGAAAAACAAAGAAGAACTGAAACGTATTATGGAAGCAGAATGATAGAAAAATAAAAGCCACAACTTCGAAGAACTTTGTTCTTTCCATAAAGAGTTGATACCCAGTTGTGATAAAAGCCAAGGTATATGCAACAAAATACTGAAACTATTCTTCACTTTCTTTTATTAGTTTTTATTTTGTGTTATTACGACTAGTGTACGAAAACCAAAGTTGCACAAAATTGAACATTTCTCTCTTTTTTATTTCTTTACAATTAATGTACTGTTGCTAATACAGAACCTATGTTTTTCAGTTTGTAATGAGATTGTTTTTCATTTTATTACGACTGTTTTTCATTTTACTTTGACCTAAATAGTTATCTTGTAAGAGTAATATGTACGAATAAGAAGTTAGACACTGTATATATCAGTGGTGTCAAGGTCTTCTACTGGTGGCAGTGGCATGCTTCGTGGCGCCGTGGCATGTCACGAGCTTCTCTGCACAACTAGCGTCGGGAAAGAGAACTACTAGTAGTAACTCCGCCGTTTTACAATAGTGATGGCGTTGTCTCTGGTGGCGGGGTGAAGAACTGCGTGGAGGGGCGATTTCGTCCTGGCACTCACGCCACGGACTCCCGCTCGTGACATCAACCTTGACAATACTGGTATATATTCACTATTTTAATGTGCTGTAAAAAAATAGCTGCCGTCACGCACTGGAACTCATTGGAAAAAAAATCCACACTTTTACATCGCAAATCGTCGTTCCCGTGGGGTTTGTGCAACCCTACATTTTGTGAGAGAATATCCGCCAAGGGAACAAGCGCTCCTGCTGGCACGAGTTGCAATTCAGGGCAGCGAAACACTAAGCTACACTGCGATTTTTCTAACTTTACCTCTCAAGGCCCGTCTTCACGATGGAATATGTGTCCATCTCTGACGATGGCTTTGAGCTACTGCTGACTGGGTTCCTGGGACTAACATGCGTGGAGTGGACGACGTCGACAAGGTGACATTAGCTCGATTTCTGAGCAGGCATGGGATTTTGGTAGGACAGGACACGTTAAGATTCATTACACTACTTGTTCTATCCATTCTGCTCTTTCGTTTTAAGTTTTGCAGGAAGCAAGATGACACTAACCCATGGGTTATTTCCTGCCATCCGTTACTACTACTGAGAGTGGCCTCGGGACATCCACCCGCAGCGCCCGGCAAGGGTCCCTCCGATCGCCAGTCGGCATTACTAAACCCTACGGGATTTTCACTGACTACTGAAGGCAGCCTCCTGTGCTGGCTAATGCAGGGTTCTGGCCTTCTCTATAATCAGTGGCCTGGTGTGCCAACCCAGTTTCTCTCCTGTACCCTCCATGGGCCGATAACAGGAAGTCCAAGGGTACATGACCTCACTAGTTACTTCTCACTCTCCTGTGGAATACTTCTTCTGACGCCTCACCTTCAACCTATTCAGCAAGGGAGGCCCTACCAGTAGCTAGGCTACCACTGACATAGCTCTCAGGCTCATGGGGTTACTCAAGCTCCACCACCAACTACAAGGCTGTGTACTTTCTAGGTGGAGTTGTTGTTGTTGTTATTGTTATTATTATTAAGTACAAAGGATGCCTCAATATGAAATAAATAAAATAATGTACACGATTCTTACCACTTGAAAAAACTGGGCACTCGAAGGCTTAATGGAACCGAATCCATGGACTGCACTTTCATGGTCATTAGGAATGGATGGATAATCTGCATAGATCGTCTGAATCTTCTGGCACACTGCCAGATATGCTTTGAAGAAGAAACTGAAAGTACCAACAGTGAATTAAAATTGAAAAGTAAGTATATTCAGATAAAATAATTACGATCAATTTACATTTTCTTATATTTCCCTATTTCTTATAACAAATGGTGAAATTAATCAAAAACAAGAAAGTGTGTTAAGGCAACAACTTGTAAAAGAAGAATGTAGAATGTTGACAAACTATCTACATTCTTTCTAGAGCACAGCAGGGCATCTTTCTAGACCATAAAAAGTGAAAATGTCATCATGATATTAACTTTGAATACCAATAAATCTCTAAGACTTCATTCAGAATATAAAAAGAAATACTACAGTAATGCATTTGGTATAATTAAATCCACATAATTTTTAAAACATGATTTTTAATAGAGCGTTCTAAATTAGCATTAGTCAATCTCCAATGATATTCTTTGAATCCAAGGTTTATTTCTGTGAAATTTTAACTGGTTGTATTAATTATTATTTAGAATACATATTACCTGAGGGCAAGGGCAACTCGATACTGGACCATACCACCAGGAGCATTACCAGCAAGTGGTAGATCATTAACTAAATAGCTGTAAGCTTTTTCCAATAAGGCATCATTCCATTTCCTGGTAAATTAAAACAAAACTACCTTAAGCATTTAGGAAGCACTTGCAAAAACAAAGATTTTCAGTAAAACTAATAATATATAAACATACATCTAAACTAATTATATAAATATATATATATATATATATATATATATATATATATATATATATATATTCGCACGTCATTGCAGGTTCGCGCACAAGACTATGTCTTCTGCGAAATAATGTCAACATTATTTGTACATTGTTACAACCTGTAAATAAATAAATAAATATATATATGTATGTATGTATAGTAGTTTTACTGAATATTTTTGTTTGAGTTTCCATATACATTTTTTTATCATATCAAGTACTTCATTAAATAAATTTTTTCAGTACAATAATTTCTATATTCTTTTTTTCTTTGAATCATACTCTTTACAATTTTTGGATATATGTCCTTTTCTGTACTGTTTTAGCCTCAAGACAGGGAAAAATATTCCTTGAAACATTGCTATGTGAACTCATATCTTTCTACCTGAAAATATGAATAAACATTTTTGTCTGTTGTAAAAATTTGTGGACTTATTCAAAAGAGGGCTATCTTATTAAAAAATAAGATAGTCTAGTGAAACAGAGAATATTCTTATTGAAGTGTTACAAGCATTAATACCAACATGCCTGCAAATTTCTTACATACTTGCACCTCAACATGAGCAAATCCAAATGTAAATATTGTGTATTTATATGGATTTATGTGTATATTATTGTGTATTTATGAAACACAATTTTTTGGCATTAAATAAATTGAAATTAAAAATATCTTAAAGCATGCACTATATATTAAGCTTGTTCTGAATCTTCGCAACAGAGGGACTCTTTAACTTATTTATGGATATAATGAGAAGAGAAGACCCATTTAAATTATGCTATTGCATGCACTAGCATAATTTAGCACACTAAAATATTACATATTATTTCATAGAAATAGGAACAAATGAAAGACAAACCATTGTATTAACAAGTGGAAAAAAAAGACAAATTTGTTCTTACAGTCCCAATAATTTTTGTTGAGTTATCTTAGCGGTTACTGTAGTTGGAGCCATTCCACCAAATGCCATCACAATATCTTTAATTACTGGACTCCTGGTTTCTAAGCAGATGTTAAAAGCAGCATTAACAATGGCAATATCATCATCCCGTCTTCTTGCTTGTTTGTAGGCATGGAAGTACTGGTTCTGCAAAAATGTAATAAAGTCATCGGGTTAGAACATTCTGTTTAACATCTCTGTAAAAAGGAAAGTAGATAGAACATGTTTCAACAACACTAAATGCGTATTTGTGTGCATGTGTGTGTAAATGTGTGTGTATATGTGTGTGTGTGTGTGTGTGTGTGTAAGTGAAAGAGAGACACAGACAGAGAGAGAAAAAGAAAGAAGCGAGAGGAGCTAAACAGCGCATACTCTGTCATATTCATAAGAAATAATATAATACTAGGTGAATCCGTGTGGAAATTTCCCCCACTTGAACTCGATTGTTTTTGCAGTGAGTGACAAGATACTTTACATAGGAATCTCCTCATTGACTTAAAACATGCCTCTAGGAGTGTTTCTAAGCCACAAATATTTTTACCATTTTGCCTTTAGAAGCACTGATTGCTGTAGAAAATATTTTTTTTTTGTAATTTTCAATTCCGACACAGTCTATATGTAACCGGATTGTGTGTTCATTTCGAAGGCTCGACCGGGAGAGGTGGTTCAGGGCAACAACTGATGTCACTGCAGTGCCTCTTAGTGGGAGGTCCTAGGTTCGAGTCCCGATGGTGGCAGGAGTTTCGACACAAGCAACAGAGCTAGGACGAATTCAGTCGCTGTCTGGAGGATAGTTCTAGCGGCCGGTTGCTCAAATTGGTAGTTTCCTATGGTTTGCCCGATCAACACCAGAGAAATGCCGGAACAGTACCCTAACAAACGGAACACGCGCGATCTTTCCTTCCTCTTCCTTGCCCTATCCTCACCCCTTACATACACACACTGACACATCCACTACACTACAACACATGTCGGGAGACTTGTCAGGGACTCAGCTCCAGCTGAGACAAGCTTTGTGACCCGCTGGTGGGAGATACTCTGTTGGGGAATACGCCGCTAGCCGACGGTAGGTCGCCGTCGGATCTCTCCAGCCAGCGGGGTCACCACCTCCCTAGAAAAAAACTCTTCACTGTCTCACAGGACTAATGACCTTAGTAGATGACGCGCCTGGAATCACTAATAAATCAATCAATCGAATACTCGAAGCGGTGTACAAGACTCCGGGGGGTCTTTAGCGCCATTTGCGAATTGTTAGAGCATTGCTGTTCTCACGGCCGGCTTGCGCCGTAAGGTTCCGGCGACCGAAGACCGCATGCGATCGCAGAGCCGCGCGCTGTATAGGACTGACGCAATACACGCCTCAATTCCGTCAATTCACACATCTTTTCCTGTTTTTCTTTTGTACCCCCAAAAATGTAGATTGCTTCTCGGTACTTCGAAAGTACTTTATAACATATTTTAGAATCACATAACTATATTTAAATGTATATTTTTAATTTTAATTTACACTTTTATTATTACATGCAGTAGTACACAGCGTCTTTTTTTAAAACAAATGATACCAATGATCCAGAATTATTTCGATAAAGAATTCCCTGCGGAATTACCCTGTCAGAAATACATATGCATTCAGCTTGTCAAAAATTTTCGCCTTGAGATACTTCAGCATAATTAATAATTTAATATTATTATTATTATTATTATTATTATTCCACTCCATCACGACTAAAGATGTTATGAGTCGGCTGAATATAAAATCAACTCCAGGTTGCAACCAGCTACCTAAGGAGTAGATCTAGGGACTGTCGGTGCCTCTACAATACTTTGCGCAATACTTTATTATAATTATTATTATTATTATTGATCCTCCATATCACGACTACAGATGTTATGAGTCGGCTGAGTATAAAATCTATTATTATTATTATTATTATTATTATTATTATTCCTCTATGTCACGAATGAAGATGTTATGAGTCGGCTGAAAAGAAAATCGACTCCAGGTTGCAACCAGCTACCTAAGGAGCAGATGTAGGGACTGTCGCTTCCTCTAGAATAATTTGCGCAAAATTTGAGCTGTTCCAAATAAACGAATTTCTTGCGCTTCCCAGACCTTTGAATGACCTGGAAGTTTAGCCAAGTTCTTACATTAATTTTGCGGAACAAATCCCAGAGCTCCGATAACTATCGGTACGACCTGTGCTTTCACGCACCACATTTGGCTGACCTCGATTTCCAAACTCTTGCATTTAAGACGATTCTCTGTCTCCTTAGTTACGACATTTTGATCACAAGGCACAGCAATATCTACAAGTACACACATTTTTTTCTCCAAATCCCAGATAACAATATCCGATTTGTTTGCTGCTATCGTGCGATCCGTTTGAATTTGTTAGTCGTACAATATTGTACAGAGTCCAACCGATGTCATCGATTTTGGTGAGTGTTCGTACCAATTGGGGCATGTATTTGGGACTTCCAGGGCGGTACAGATCTGCCAGTGGAAGTAGCTACACTATTGTGTATTTTCAAGTATTCGGTTTTTGGTAGAATTGGACAAGCTGAGACGATATGATCAATGGTTTCTGTTTGTTCCTGGCAAATGTGGCATTCGTCAACTTGGGAAATTTTGAGAACCGCTTTATCATAACGTCGTGTTCTCAGCGCCTGCTTTTGAGAAGCTATTACAAGTGCTTCCGATTCTGGCTTCATTATTCCCCTTTTAAGCTACATAAATGATTGACCTATATTGATCTGTGATCTGTCAATTGGTTTCAAATATTGTCCGTGGAGTGGTTTGTCTCTCCACGATTTCTTTAACATTTTTTGTGTCTCACATTTCATGTTTTACAGCATCAAATGTTCAGTGTCTGTGTTATTCGGCGTGTCTTGCATAGTTTTCTTTGCAACGTTTCTTGCCACACTAACAATGCCTCTGTTCCCATTCTTCGGTCAGATTTCATGACCTGCCTCATTAGAGGACCATCTTGAATACTGACTACATACTTTCCCATCCAACTATTGCATTGTGCCAGGAGGCCTCAATTTGTCTAAGGCCTCTTCCTCCTTCCTTACGTGACACATAAAGTCTACGTACATCAGCTCGAGGGTGGTCGACATGATGCATTGTTAGCAGTTTTCTGGTTTATCGATCCATGATTCGAATTTCTTGCTCAGTCCAGTCCAATAGTCCGGAATTGTACTCGACTACAGGCACCGCCAAACTACCAATTGCAGATATTTTATTCCTGGAGTTCTGAGCAGACTGCAGGACAAGTCTCACTCTTCTGTATTACTCCTTGCGAATTCTCTCTTTCATTGTGTCGATCGAGATGGCCTCACATTCTTCAATGCCCGGATATTTGCAAGTTTTACCTGGCTCAAGATCTTGAATCACAGTGTGCGTATCAATTTCAATGTGCTCAGACGTTGTCCGTTTCTCTCTTTTTAAATTGATTTTTGCACACTTGTCATGACCAAACTTCATGCAGATGTCATTGCTAAAGTCATTCACGACAGACAGCATTTGGGAGAGAATCGCTTCATTCTTAGCAAACACTTTAAGATCATTCATTAAAAGAAACGTGATACTGGTCTTTCATCACCATGGACCTTGTAACCAAAATCAGCTTGCGACAACTGTCTAGATTCCTAGGTGGAATGATAAGTCTGGTAAATTTCCATGAGAACGTGGGAAATTTTATTATCTGAAGTCATTGTTGCTAAGAGTGATTTTTGAAATGGCTCTGTTGAAATTTACAAACAAATGCAATGCGCAAATGTTTTTTGGCGCCTATCTTAATTGACTGTGGTGATAAAGAGTGCAAAAATGGAGAAAGACGATTTTCGTGCGGTGATAAAATATTTGTATTTAAAGAAGTGAAGTGCGATCTAGATACAAACTGATCTTGAAGAAGTTCAAGGGGAAGCTGCACCACTACTTAAGACTATTTATTACTGGATAAATGAATTTAAACGTGGCAGCACGAGCACTGAAGATGAAGAACGTTCGTGGCGCCCGATTGAGGTTCTCAAGAAATGATGGGTAAAATCCACGATATCGTAATGGCAGACCATCGAGTGACACTGCGTGAGATTTCTAAGATCGTAAACATTTCATATGAACGGGTATGGAATATCCTACATAAAATTCTGCACATGAAGAAGTTGAGTACCTGATGAGTGCCGCGACTGTTGACTCCGAACCAAAAACACACAAGAAGGGACATTTCAAGATCGTATTTGGAGCAGTTGCAGCGCAACCCAAAGGATTTCTGGCATTATTTTGTGACTGTAGTCAAAACGTGAATCCACCAGTACACGCCCGAGACAAAACGTCAGTCGAAACACTGGGTTTGCAAGAGTGAAAGTGCCCCGAAGAAAACAAAAACCGTTTTGTCAGCTGGAAAAGTGATGGCAACAGTGTTTTGGGACTCACAGGGAATTATCATGATTGGCTATTTGCAAAAGGGAATGACTGTGACGGGCACTTATTCTGCAACTTTATTGGACCACCTCCATAGTCCGTTGAAGCAGAAGCGGCCAAGAATGGCGCACAAAAAAGTGCTCCTTCACCAGGACAATGCATCTACTCACACGTAACAGTTGTTTCGATGGCAAAAGTGCATGAGCTGGGCTTCAAAATTGTTCCCCATCCACCCTATTCTCCAGAATTAGCACCAAGTGAATTTTTCTTATTCCCGAACCTTAAATTTGACTTGGGGGGAAAAAAGTTTTCGTCAAATGAAGAGGTAATGCGTGCTGTAAATGAGAACTTTGCAGAGTTGGACACAATATTTTTTCAGAAGGAATAAAAAAAACTGGAATATCGCTGGCACAAATGCATTGAGCTACAGAAAGATTATGTTGAAAAATAAATTGTTTGTTTTGCAAAAAAATGTTGCTATGTTTTTTGCCAGATTTATCAATCGATCCTCGTAGTGGAATCAAACTAATGCAAAACAACAGAGGGGAGAGTGAAACTCTTTGAAAAATACTCCTGTTAATCTGAATTCTTCTGGTTTCTACTGCTTCCTTTTCGCTGTATATCGGTAACCTGGAACTCCACGACTTTATACTAGCCTTGCAAAACTCAAGAAATCTAGGATGAAATCTATACATCTCCAGGGTCTTCAAAATCCAATCGTGTGGTACACTATCAAAGGCCTTTTGGTAGTCAATCCAAGCCATGTTCAAAAGACGCTTCCGTTTCTTTACGTCATTCAAGATGACTTTATTCAGTAGTAAGATTTCCTTACAGCCATAAGAACCTTTACATCTTTTTTATTCACCTGGTATCGGATGGTTCTTCTCTAGATATCTGTACATTTTGTCAGCTAATGCTGCAGTTATAACTTTGTACAGTACTGGCAGACAAGTGATTGGCCCGTAGTTCTTCGCCAAAGAGTTGTCTACCGCTTTGGGTAGCAAATACGTGGTGCCGCAAGTGAGCCATTGCGGGAGATCCTTTGGATTTTTCTAAAATTTTATTAACAGCCTTCGCTGATTAGAATGTATTGCTGTTAATTTTTTAATCCAGTAAATATGGATCTTATCAATTCATTCAAAGGGATTTCCAGTTTCCCATGTTCTTAATTGCTTGGAAGATGTCATCTTCAGAGAATTCGTGAACATGTTCCACTGTTTCCACAAGTTCATCGGCAGCATTAACTTCAGATTGAAGCCAAGATGTGTCTTTGTTGTAGGATCTGCTCTCCTCCCAGATTACTGCCCAAAATTCTACGTCATCTTTTGAAGGAGTGACAGCATGACCATTCTGTTTTTGAATCAGATTGCGATAGAATCTCTTCGCGTCTGTTTCAAACAACCGATTCTGCTCACGGAAATCTATTATACCTTTGTGACGTATAATTCGTTGATTTCATGCTTGAATTTTCTCTTTTACCTTATCAACTACTATTAGCCTGCTTGTGTCATTTTCAGTTTGGTGTTTTTGTTCAAAATTGAATATCTTTCGTTTAACTGTAGAGGTGTGTGTTGATTTAGAAGATGTCTCAGCTAAGAGTGATATTTCGCGCCGAGTGTCGGCTATCCGTTTTATAATTCTCTTCGTCCATGGGGGTACAGGTCTGTTTACTCTGTTTTGTTGTCGGTCGTTGGTGTTCTTGGCTGACCCCCAAATTATCTGAGATACTAGATATCCAGTATTATTTATGATATGTTTGATTTCAGTGATATTCAGATCTCTACCTGGAGTCTATACCACCTCATTTAAGACAATTCGCTGTCTCTATCACTCTCTTAGCTTTGGAATTTTCGTATATTCTCCTCAAAGGTGCACGAGATTCAAATGGAAGTTGACGAACTCTTTCAATCTCGCTTCGAAGGAGATTTTACATCGTGTTTATTATTATATTTATTATTATTATTAAAACCCGAAACTTAATAAAGTAATGGAAGATTTTTGGACAAGAGCATTTTTATGCTTCCTGAATCATTTTTATTAATAAAAGAATTATCCTTTCGTTTTTAGATAATCATCAAGTATGTTTATAAACGTGGTTTATTTTTCATATTTGTTTATTATTATAGTGACAATCACATCATATAAAATTTTATCTTCTTAAATGCTGTAATTCTTTAACATGCGTACACCTGTTCTGAATATTGAAAATGGACCTCTTGCTTCAAAATGACCCAACCTCCATTCAGTCAGTTTGCCAGTCGGGACCAATACACGTACAGTTTTTATTTGAAATACACTCATCGTCATAAAAAAATCTGCACCCCGAAGGACTGTATTGATTCGCTGCAATCTTGGTGGTATTTTGCCAACCATTTACTAAGCCAATGATTCCGTTTTTACGGTCGACCGCGCACTGGGGGGGCGGGTGCAAGGGCGTGACGTCGCGCCCACCGGCCGAGAAAAGAGGGTCTCAAATATGCAAAATATGCAATTGCATGAAGTTCCGAGGTCTAATAATAATAATAATAATAATAATAATAATAATAATTTTGCTTAGTTTGATTAATAATAACTTAATTTTGCATTAGTTTGATTCCTCTGTCAAGACAGCTGTCGCACACTGACTTTGGTTACAAGCTCCATGGTGATGAAAGGCCTGTATCACATTTATTTTACATGGATGATCTGAAAGTGTTTGCTAAGAATGAAGCGATTCTCTCCCAAATGCTGTCTGTCATCAATGAATTTAGCAATGACATCTGCATGAAGTTTGGTCTTGACAAGTGTGCAAAAGTCAACTTAAAAAGAGGCAAAATGACAACGTCAGAGAACATTGAAGTTGATAGACACACTGTGATACAAGATCTTGAGCCAGGTAAAACTTACAAATATCTGGGCATTGAAGAATGTGAGACCATCTCGAACGACACAATGAAAGAGAGAACTCGCAGGGAGTATTATAGACGAGTGAGACTTGTCCTGCAGTCCGCTCTGAACTCAAGGAATAAGATATCAGCAATAGGTAGTTTGGCGGTGCCTGTAGCCGAATACAGTTTCGGACTAGTAGACTGGACTGAACAGGAAATTCGCATCATGGATCGAAAAACCAGAAAACTGCTTACAATGCATCATGTCGCCCACCCCCGAGCTGATGTACATAGACTTTATGTGTCACGTAAGGAAGGAGGAAGAGGCCTGAGACAAATTGAAGCCTCCTGGCACAATGCAATAACCGGGATGGGAAGTATGTAGTCAGCCATCAAGATGACCCACTAATGAGGCAGGTCATGAAATCTGACCGAAGAATGGGAAACAGAGGCATTGTAAGTGTAGCGAGAAGCATTGCGAACAAGACTATGCAAGACACCCAGAATGACAGAGACACTGAACTTCTGATGCTACTTAACATGAAATTTGAGACACAGAAAATGTTAAAGAAATCATGGAGACACAAACCACTCCACGGACAATACCTAAAAAGAATGGACAAGGTGCAGATCAATAAAGATCAATCATTTATGTGGCTTAAAAGGGGAAGAATGAAGCCAGAATCGGAAGCACTTGTAATAGCTGCCCAAGATCAGGCCTTGAGAACACGACATTATGATAAAGCGGTTCTCAAAAATTTCCCAAGATGATAAATGCCGCATTTGTCAGGAACACGTAGAAACCATTGATCATATTGTCTCAGCTTGTCCAATTCTAGCAAAGAACCGAATATTTGAAAAGACACGACAGGGTGTGTAGCTACCTCCACTGGCAGATCTGTACCGCCCTCGAAGTTCCAAACACATGCCCCAAGTGGTACGAACACTCACCGAAACCGGTGACGTCTGTTGGATTGTGTACGATATTGTACGACCAACAAATTCAAACTGATCGCACGATAGCAGCAAACAAACCGGATATTGTCATCCGGGATATGGAGAAAAAATCATGTTTACTTGTCGATGTTGCTGTACCTTGCGATCAAAACGTCGTTACCAAGGAGGCAGAGAAACGTCTTAAATACAAGAGTTTGGAAATCGAGATCAGCCGAATGTGGGGCGTAAAAGCACAGGTCGTACCGATAGTTATCGGAGCTCTGGGATTTGTTCCGCAAAATTTGAGTAAGAACTTGTCTAAACTCCCAGGTAATTCAAAGGACTGGGAAGTGCAAGAAATAGCTTTATTTGGAACAGCCCACATTTTGCGCAAAGTACTGTAGAGGCACCGATAGTCCCTAGATCTACTCCTTAGGTAGCTGGTTGCAACCTGGAGTAGATTTTATATTCAGCCGACTTATAACATCTTTAGTCGTGATGTAATGGAAAAATAATAATAATAATAACAACAACAACAAAAACAATAAAACACAACACACTCACCAACAAAAATCCCTAAATTAATAATTTGTATATATTATTTTTTATAATTTGAAATAAAATGAATTTTAAATCAGTAAAGTCTAGAGTAAGTAAATATTGTGCATTTTAAGTAAAGATTACCATATGAAGCCATTGCAGTCCCATTTTTAAATTTACACTATCTGTTTGGAAACATATACGGATTATTTTAGAATTTTTCAATTTTTTTGAAGATGAGCATTTTGAAAAAAACTCAAAATCAAAATTTTAAATTCAAATTTGAAAAACATTTTTAACCCAAGCCCTATTGAGTTTTATATCATATAAAAGGCCATAAAGAAAACTGAAAAATGACACTTGTTCCATCTCTCTATCTTAATTTGGAGATGTTCTATATCAATTTAACAATTTTCAGAAACAGAATTTTGTAAAATTTTACATGGCTGTATTTCACAAACGGGTGGAAATATTTTACTCAAAATTTTTAGTTTTCTTATTCTTCATTCATACCACCTATGTGTCAAATTTCATCTGAATCTGATATGGTGATGTAAAATGACTGTGTTGATTTAATATGGAATGACCCTAATAGCGGTTTAGATTATGGATCATCAAATAATAAAAAGGTTAAATAACAATTAGAATTGATTATTAAAGGAATCCACGAGAATTACAAAAATGCAAACACTGCTAATCTCATATCGCAGAAAAAATGTATAGAATATTAAGTTTAGTATATTATAATGTAAAATGCACTATTTAGTCAGTATTAAACTTCAAAGAATTTACTCCAGCAAAACATCACACAGGAGAAAAAAAGACGATACAGTATAGCATACCTGCGCTGTAAATGGTACTATAATCCTTACAAGTACTTCATCAGGTTGTATAACATTTCTCCGGTAACCAGTGAAGAAGGAATGATCCATAGTCAAAATGCGTACACCACGAGCTGGAAAATGAAAAGGGAACATACTGCATATAACACGTAAGCCAGAGCGAGGAGGTATGGGAAATCCTTTACGAAGGGCATGAAGGGAAAATAGCTTCAATGGTAGCTGATTTGCCTTTGCAAATCGTTTTAGTAGAAAGAAGCGAATATTTTTCTTATGAATTGTAGCCAGAAACGTTCGTTGCTACCCGTATTTAAAATTCAACTTATGCAGGTCTCTCGAACTAAATGTCACTAACGTCTGGGTCATGTAGGAGGCGAAAGATGATCAGTTTTACTCATGGAAAATGTAGTTAGAAATTTCAAATAAAGAAGTTACGATTGTGGCATTTGCGTCTAATTGGTAGGCATCCTATCATACATTCATTTTTGGCAGGGCTGGTTCTGGTACAGGCAAATTGATTTCTTATTCCCGCCAAACATCACTGTATCATGGGTTGCATACAAATCAGGAGCACATTTCATAAGTGTAACTTCTATTCCCACCACATTTCCATTGGCAAAAAGTGATTATCTTAGACCCTCCAGCGTGCCCTCAAAGTTTGTAACATTTATTCTGAGAGAGCATATGAGTTGGTGTAGGAATTCCAGCAAGCAAGAAAAAATGCACAGATTGCACTTCTTCTCATTCTACATCACATAACTTTTAAGTGAGTTTATGTTAAATTAATACAAATATTTAACGAATAATAAGATTAATATCAAAATTGCTAACTGTGGTACAGCAAAACTACTTTGTATATTTTCTCAGTGTTCAATTAACTATTAAGGCGATCAGTTAAAAAGAATTATTGGAAAGAAATATTTGTGTATACTAGTAAAATCACATTTCTAGGAAATTTTAAATTATTAAATTTGAATTGTTTAAAAAAGATTCATAACAAACATTATAATTTAAATAGCTAGAAACTCGGAATATTTTAATTTAACTAGTTGCATCCCTGTTTGCAACGTACGTGATCACGAAATGTACTTTGTACAGTTGCCGACACATAGAATGGGTAACGGCCAAATTCAGAAGTGCCCGTCTTTACGCGCATTCTGGCACACTGTACGAACGATAACGCCATCTGGTTCTTTCATAGTTAACTATTACAAAAGAACATTCGGAACCAACTGCCAACGACTGAGAAGCTGATAGGCTAGATTTCCCGCAATCATGATCTCTAGTTTGAACGTTCTCTATGATACACGTGTTTATCCGAATGATTGAGAGTTTTAGCGTAGAAGGCACAGGGGGCGGGGATAGTCTCCATCGCGTCGTCATGCAAGCCATTAGATCGTCTACAAGAAATATAAGATAATATCAATATAAGATAATATCAATAAAGATAATATCATACAATACGACATAAAAAGTTCAGCACATGCAGTAGAATTAGTGGATTTGAAAAGGAAATTTGGAAATTTTTAATTCTGATTTACTTGCAAAAAAAAATCAATTGAATATCCCCTCTTTTAACACAAAATAACTTAAGTACGTGAATGAATATTACGGATCCGAGACGAAGAAATGAAATGTGGGAAGGCGGCTCCAGGATCGGAAAAATAATTGGGAGTTGGAAGTTTTGGCAAAGTAAATAGTGTTCAAATATCAGTGTTTACGAAATTTAAGGTTTTTGCAATAATTAAACTAGGTATTCAGTAATAATTTTGCATCGCTTGTCAAAATTGTTAGTTTGCAATATTCACCTCAAAGACAATTTGAGGCCACTTCCTCCGTGCAGCGCACGTTGCGGAATTGTTTTATAAAATTGTTAATTGTTGAAAAATTGTTAATTTGCAGTTTTCGGTTCTGGAATATAAGGGACCCCTTTCCTCTTCAGAACTGCAAAATTTGGAAATTGTTCATAAATTTACAAATTTTGCGAAATTATTTTATTGTCTTTTCTAAACTGCCTTTGAAGGAGATGCAAAATTCCGCAATCCAATCGGCGCTACCGCCTTTCGTTTTCGAGATATGTAATTGTTTCTAAGAATTTAGCATGTCATGACAACTCCCATTTCTTTGGAAGACAATAGCAGTTCTCTCACAAATCTACCCTTCAAGCCGTTTTCCAAATGCAACGTGTATTGAGCGACACTCTTTTCTCATGCGACCCTGACACCAGAATGGTATACCTTCAGAACGCAAGTCGATTGCTTTGCAAGTGAATATCATGGAAACATGAGTTGTTACAAATGTTCCCTAAATACGTAAATGCCAAGAAGGTCATCTTTTGGCAGGCCTCTCCAAGATTTCTGCTCCGCTCATGCTCAGGAGCACCAAGTTTGCTTCGACAGATGACGAAGCGCGCTTCGGTCCGGTTGTTTAAGCCACCGCCCAACGGGAGTCCCCCGGCTGCCAATTACTCACTCCTACCGTAAAACTTTTCTCGCGGACCGGCCACACTAGCTCGTTTCGAATAGATCAAACACGACAATGTTTTATTTCGGGCCTAGTTCATGTAAAATCAAATAGGATTTTAATTTAATTTTATTTCAGTAAGTTTCATTGCTATTTTCTAGTTTGAAACATAATTAAGGAAAAAAAGAAATATTCTGGATAAGTATGTTCAGTTAAAACAAATAAAAGCAATTTCATTGTAACAATTTTAATTGTGGATTTTTTGTTTACAATTCGTTCGCTGTGGGTCACAAATTCCTTGTCGCCATCAAACGCTAGGAATTGCGAAGTCTCTCGTCGCTTAAACACCCTCGAAACTTCGATTTTGTTAACTGCTTATGAAAAGAAGCTCTCATTTACACACGTGGACCCAAACATAGAAATTACTTTGACTGCTTTCATATGTAGTTTTGAGAACTTATATGTGGAAAATATTCATAATAGTCCAAAGAGTTCGCCGTTCGAAATCTTTCTGTCTTTTAGATAGATGGTCAGAAAATAAGTCCTGTAGAACCACTATGAAAGAAAATGTCAATACTCTTCGATGTCGCCATTGAGATAAAGCGCAGCAGCTAGCCAGCAGCAGGTTGTCCGTTTTCTTATCGCACAGACTGAAGGAATGCCCCACTCCCCCGGCAACTAACTTGCGCCGGCGCGCTGCGTGGGGCACGGGCGGAGCAAAATTGCACCGAAGCACGGTTTTGGACAGGCCTGTCTTATGGGAACGCACAAATTCTCAGAGCATATGAAAGAATCAGTCATTTCAACAGCGAAGCTACTACCTTATAATAGTAATAACATCCACAATTTCTTTAATTTATTGTTATTTAGATGCAGCCCGTGTCTCATAAAAGCTAACATTAATACTGTTATTTAAACTAATAATATCCATATTTAGGATAAATAAGTTTCTTTTTAAATTTGTTTTGCGTTCGTAACGCATCTACAAGCCCTTCTGGGCATTGAGCGCTTGGTATGATCCTCCTTAAAATCCTGTTTTTAATGTAGTCATTCATCGTCAGTCATTTTCATGTATCCTTTCGGCCACGGCATTTTCACATCTCATTTTAATCGTTTGTAGAGAATCATGTGAAGTATTATTATATTATTGAATTGAGTTTTATTGAATTTGAAATGACTGCTTGGATATTTTGGAGTTTAATGAACGAATATAGCGACCTGAATTTATCGCTATGAAAAGTAAACGAAAAAATGTGACAAATATCAGTATATCATCAACATTTGTGAAAAATCTTACGAATATCGGAATTAAATGAAGTTCTACACACGCATTGAAAATAATTCACATATAAAATGTATAGTGACGACTTCTACTTCCACTCAAACAATACCATTTTTAAACTCAGAAAATTCCCCAACTTAAAGAAGCACACTCATTCACAGAAAAATATCATTTATTGCCCACCTTTTCACATATTCAATAATCCGATACACCCCACTTCCGTATAGTCTCATTTCTGTCCAAATAGACATGTGTCAAGAAATCGAAAATTCCTTCCGAAGATATCAAAACATTCCAAAACAGAAATTGTAACGAATAGAATTGCTGTTAAGTCATAAAATTATACTATGGAACGCGAATGGATTAATACGACACCACAGAAAAGTAATAACTACTGGTATATTGAATATTTTTCGTAGATTCAAAACTAAAACATAGTTCGTGACAAACAGGACTTTATACAGAGACGTTGGCATAATTCCACTGGATGACCATATCACCACAAGAAGCCAAATATATTAGAAGAAATTGTGCCAGCACACGAATCACCATCCAATTAATCTACTAGTACGTCAACGCATACGCAGGCGCACACGAAAAAAAATACTTATGAAACCTACAAAAAATGTAATAGTAGTGATTTATTTCTGATACTTCGTTGTACAGTATACCATTTGATGAATGTTCAAAAATGAACTGATTATAAATTTGCAGACGAGAAATAATTTTAAAATACAAAATTAATTTGAGATTTCCTCTATGAGACGTCTTTCATCGTTCCTATTCATTCGCTCAGAATATTACAATCAATTTCGAGATTCCAATGGAAGTGCACGTTTTGGGGTCATCTGATACGAAAACTGTTTTTTCTGGAAACGTCCGTCCATCGGTCCACTTGTCGTTCTGTGAACACACTAGTGCCTAAACTATTCGTAGAATGTTTGCTAAAAACATTGCATTATTGATGTGGCCCGACTCGAGATCCTGCAATTTGAAAATAATTCTTTAAATATTGTAGTGATTTAGTTGACGCGATTTTTTCTTCACGTGAAATTAGTTCTTGACAATCAGTTCTTTACAAAATATCATGTAAACTTTTCTGAATATATTACTTGTTTTTGCACAATCTTGATTGAAATATGAGCGACATTAAATAATATTAAATTTAAGATTTTCTCAAAACTGCATCAATATTGTGTTCTTTAATGTTTTGCATGGATAGTGCTATATTCACTGAGTAAAATGAAATGAACTTAATTTTAATTTAATATTCTTCACTTAGGCGTTCTTTACGCTATTCGAGGCCAAAGTTTAATGAAAATTTTGGGAGTCATTTTGAGAAAATTTTAAAATATTTACAAAGAACGTCCAAAATTAAAATGTTTCTGGCAAACTCAGAGGGCCTCGAAATCATTTAAATCGATCGAGGAATATCAATTTTGAAGAAAATCGGAAGTACAGTTTAGGCGCTAGCATTAACCAAGATGGACGAACGGACAGATACACAGACAGACTGACATTTTGCCGTCGAAATTAATTTTTATTGTTATATGTGTTAATATTTTAATGTTTTAATACAGGACTCAAAAAAGGAATCATTTCAGCAAATATTGAAAAATTAAAAAAATTATGTTACGTAACAATTAATATCCCCTTACCCCCATGTAACGCAGAGTAACACAGGCTCAGACCCCCTCCCCCTTTACCGTTTCGTAATTTATGGACGTTCCCTTACACAACGTGTTAGAAGAAATAATTTGCTATATTCTCGTAAACAAACACGATTTACTCAGTTTTTCGTTGGAGGACTTGGCAATAAGAGTTTTTTGATGAAAATTCACCGGCATACGATTACAAAACTTTATCTTGTAACGAAGTAAGTATGAAAAAGTAAAAATATGTTACAGGCACCAATAAATAGTTGCTGTGAAGAGGGTGAAAAAAACAACGAAAAGCTAATTCAGACTAAAGTATTAAGAGACTAACAAATACGAGAAAATCGTGCTATTTTGGAGTATGACTAGAAAAGTTAGCTTTTATCTCAGAAATAGGAATTTATATAACAAGTAAAGCTGGAAAATAGCGAGTTGCTGTAATTTCAAACTGCGATACTGCGAGTATTAAACTTTTTATTTCTAAAAGCAAAATTTTAGCGTCTCTGAAGTAGACACGTCTTTCACTAATGAGATAATTAACTCTTATGTGGCTTTGCTATTCTGAGAATGAATGAATAGAAGAATGAATAGGAAATACGAATATTTCAGTTTGCTTTGGCGTGAGTGAAAATATTGATTTTTCCTTGGCAACGCTGTATAGCCCCTTATCTGATTTCACCCGGAGTCGAAAGTGATTCCCCAGGAAAATTGGCAAGTCAGTGCTAGCTTGAGGCTTATGAGAGAAAATCGATAATCCCTCTAAAGAAAGATGATTTTATTCAACTCTTTTCTGAACTATAATATCGAATCAAGCAAAGATATATCACTAACATTGTCGCCCGGTGTATAAGTGGAAGCAGTCATTTTTGCGTTAATTTTTGGTAAAAATATTTCTGGATATCAAAAAAATTTCTATTCATTTTTTTACTCAAAACCTGTATTATCTTTGTTGTCTTTTAAAAAATAGAAGACACAAATATATTTCTGCATACATCTGAAATCAATGTCTAAAAACATTTCCACCTTCAAAAATTTTTCGACAAATTGAATTTTGAAATTTATTTTATTTTACTTTAAAGCTATGAAATTTCAACACACAACTAAAAGACGTCCCATAAATATTCATCAGAACTACCTTCTGGAAAACTTGTTAATTTCAAAGTAGAGATGGCAAATTCGAAGTATTGACACAGTAAGAATAATTGTAATTGCTGATCACCAGCAATTCCTATCATCTTTATTCACATTCTCTATGAAAAGCGTTTGTGAGACAGTGCATGCATTATATAGAAATTATTTTGAAATTAATAGAAATTATTTTGTTTCTTTCTAAGTAAAGGAGACAAACAATATACATAGTAGGAATATAACTCATATCAAGGCAAAAGAGGAAAAGTCAAGACGGGTTTTAGTGAATTACTCACAGACACAAAAAACGTCCTATTTCTTGTCGATATATCGCTAAAATTCTGCAAGATTTCTTACGACGTACGATTACAAGATTACTAAAAGACTCTCTTTCCGAAGTATGTAACTTCGAGGTATCCGAAGTATTAAGACCGCAATTCCATTGTCCTTTTTGTATTCTAAGACATACAAACAGTTTTGTTTGTGGAAAAAAGAAAATAACAGTACAATATTTTAAAATTCATTATGTTTCCGATTTAAAATCGTGTTATTTATTTTACTACAATAAAATCGTGTTATTTCAATGCCGCACGTCAATTACAATTTTTTTAGAATTCCTTGTTCGCTATCACGAATTTTGCCCGTTTCATGCATAACATTGTCAAGGCAAAAGTATAATTTTGTAAATTAGTGGATTTTTACTTTCCCGTATACATACGTATATACGAAGCGTGAATGAGTTCCATTTTTCTCTCCCCACACAGCAATGTCCTGAGATTGCTATTGTAATACATATCTTTGATTGTTTCTTTTTTGTTTTTTTCACGTATCGTTCTTTATTATATGGTGTCTTGGATGCAGTCGTGTGTTGTTTTAGGGTTGATGCTTTTTGTCCATGAACTTTTTCTTAGTTTTTTGAGTTTTTTTTCATAGTGTTGTCCCAATACTCCCATTTTACATTTATTTCTATTTTTTATAGCCGATCTTCATTATTTCCCCCTCTTCTCTTTCTTGTATTGCTACTTGCCAGAGTGCAGCATAGATCACTCTTTCCTGTCTTGTGAGAACATTTTCTATATAAGTGTCTTATCTTTTAATTTATTCTTGTTCTCCGTGATTGACATTTTATCTCATTATTCTTCCTGTTTTATTTTCTCCAACAAAGAATGCATCAACAAAGTTTATATTCCCAACTACGGTTTCCAGGATGTTTTTTGTTTTTTCTCTTTGTATGTGGCTGGGTTTCCTTGTCGTGAATCCTTTTCATTTTCATCACTATGTTATTTCTTTTCTCCTTTTTTATTATTTTTACTTTCCCGTATACGTACGTATATACAAATTATATATGTAGTGTAGGGAAAGTTATGTAATGCTGCACGAGAAAACGGCGGATTTTCTGGAAAGAAAGTCATTTTTAGGCCACGATCACGAAAAAGTGGATAAATCCTGAGCTAAATTAAGAAAAAATCCTCTAACACGTAGTTTATCCAGAATACATGTGTTGTGGGTCCTTGATACCGAAAAACCAATTGACGGCAAAACGTCCGTCTGTCCGGTGTATGTGAACAACACTAGCGCCTAAGCCATGCGTAGGATTTTTCCAAATTGAAGAAACCCCTGTCCATTTGGCTTGCGTTGCCCTGCGATTTTGAAAAAGCATTCATTAATTTTTGGGGGTACTTTACATGAAGCCTCCGAACATTTTCAAAATTTTCTCAAAAACGGATCAAAATTTTTAATCGAAAATTATGATATAGGATTAGGTTTAACTTATGTAATATTCTTAATATCACATTTTTCTATTTTAAATGGCCTGAAAAATTGAGAAAATGTTAAATAAAATAATGTCAGCCATGGATAACAGCTGGAAAGTAGGTGATGTAAAACCAAAAAACTAGTCTAGATTAAAGAAATCAGAAGAGATCTAGTACGAGAAACTCTGTGACATTCTGTTGCAACACTAGTTTCTTTTTATGTGACAACGAAAACGCTCCAACACTTGCGAGGTTTGGCATACAGGCAGTCCCACCAACTATGGGCCTCCCCCGTAACTTCTAAACGGTTCCCGATATAGAAATGTAGTTTTCGCCCAACAATGCGGAATCATGGGGCAAGTAATGTACCGTAAGGATATTGTCCGAAAAATTTTTAGTTTTCGAGAAAATTAATCATCTTTCAGTTTTTAAATGGAACCATGATTTTTTCTCACTAGCGAGAGGTAGATCATAAGTAGACGAGTGCAATGACGTAACATGTTATTGTTTTAATAGTTTTTTGAGCACAAAATTATACTTTCTGACAAGTGATTTTAAATTAAATGCACGAGATTTCCTGTGTCAATTCTTGCAACTGTTGCCATTCAGGAAGGTTGCATTCCCGGCGCCGGCTCTTTTCGAGGAGAGGCCGCGAAGGCCTTTACCAAAAGTGACAATAGCGACAAGCAGCTACAGCAAAAAGTGCAGGTTTCATTTACAATCTCTTGCCAGAAAGTATAATTTATTACACAAAATACTATCAAGATATGAACATATGTTACATCATTGCATTCCCCTTTTTATGATTTATCTATTGCTAGTAAGAAAAATATATGGTTCGATTTAAAAAAAATCAAAGTTGATTTAATTTCTCCAAAACTAAAAGTATTTCAAACAATATCTGTACACCATTTCACTTGCTCCATGACTCCACATTGTTGAGCGAAAACTGTATTTTGATATCGGAAGTCGTTTAGGAGTTATAGGGGTGGCCCACAATTGGTAAGACTACTTGTAGTAAATCACCAGCTGGATTATGTAATGAAATCTCGAAACCTATGCTCTCAAATTCAAATCTCAGTTTGGAGAGTGATTTCGCGGGTGCTAAACACTCCCAAAGCGGCGTTTTTGGATCAATGCCGCGATTTTTAATTAAGAGATGAGACATCATTGGCCGCGACAATATATGCAATCCAGTTGGAATTGTGAAATTTTTGCTGGGGGTTAACTTGAATTTTATATTACGTAATTGTTTTAAAGAAATCAAGAGAGTATGTCCACCACTAGTTTTTCAATTTAGAGGGGAGACAATATTACACAAGAACTACAAATACATAGTAACACTCGAATGAAACATAGCTTTGCTCGAAATATTCAAATTACGGAAAAATATAAATATTCTGAAAAACTAAAAACTATAAAAATAGAAAGTTCTAAAGTTGAAGAATAGATTTCATTAAAAAATTTGGTGGTGTAGGTCAGGATCACAAAAAAATCAAATCAGATTTTCGATTTCGAGAGGATTTACTAATTATCGAACATAAATCATAATTGCAAAAGCATTTTACTAAAATTTAGGTAACAATTAAAAAAATTGGAGCAGATTTTGAATAGATTTTAAAGATCTTATGCGTGAAGTGACAGCCACAATTTTGTTATGAGAATCAAATACGCCTCCCAATGAGTTAGGTTATGCATTTTCCCCCAAAATGTCCGACATCAATATATAGAATATTTATTTCCTTTTAATCACATTCTCCGCCGTCCTCTATCCGGTGTTTCAGTCAAATGGTAGAGAACGTAAGATTCTGGTCGTTCAATTATTCTGAAAGTAATCATCCTAACAATGGTTATATTTAGTTTAAATGATACTATTAATGTTTGCTTTTCTGCATGGGTTGAACACGGGCTGCATTTAAATAAACACAATTAATTAACGAAATTGTGGATGTTATTACTATTATAAGGCAGTGGCTCCGCTGTTGAAATTACTGATTCATTCATATGCTCAGAGAATTTGTGTGTTCTCATAAGATGACCTTCTTGGCATTACGTATTTAGGGAACATTTGTAACAACCCATGTTTCCATTCCGCAAAGCAATCGACTTGCGTTCTGAAGGTAGTTTCAAATATCATTCTGGTGTCAGGGTCGCATGAGAAAAGAGTGTCGCTCAATGCACGTTGCATTTGGGAAACAGCTTGAAGGGTAGATTTGTGAGAGAACTGCCATTGACTTCCAAAGAAATGGGAGTTGTCATGACATTCTAAATTCTTAGAAACAATTACATATCTCGCAAACGAAAGGCGGTAGCGCCGATTGGATTGCAGAATTTTGCATCTCTTCCAAAGGCAGTTTAGAAAAGACAATAAAATAATTTCGCAAAATTTGTAAATTTATGAACAATTTCCAAATTTTTGCAGTTCTGAAGAGGAAGGGGTTTCTTATATTCCAGAACCGAAAACTGCAAATTAACAATTTTTCAACAATTAACAATTTTATAAACAATTCCGCAACGTGCGCTGCACGGAGGAAGTGGCCTCAAATTGTCTTTGAGGTGAATATTGCAAACTAACAATTTTGACAAGCGATGCAAAATTATTACTGAATACCTAGTTTAATTATTGCAAAAATCTTAAATTTCGTAAACACTGATGTTTGAACACTATTACTTCGCCAAAACTTCCAACTCCCAATTATTTTTCCGATTCTGCAGCCGCCTTCGCACACTTCATTTCTTCGTCTCGGATCCGTAATATTCGTACACGTACGTAAGTTGTTTTGCGTTAAAAGAGGGGATATTCAATTGATTTTTTTGCAAGTAAATCAGAATTAAATATTTCCAAATTTCCTTTTCAAATCCACTAATTCTATTGCATGTGTTGAACTTTTTATGTCATATTGTATGATATTATCTTTATTGATATATTTCTTGTAGATGATCGAATGGCTTGCATGACGACGCGATGGAGACTATCCCCGCCCCCTGTGCCTTCTACGCCAATACTCTCAATCATTCGGATAAACACGCGTATCATAGAGAATGTTCAAACTAGAGATCATGATTGCGGGAAATCTAGCCTATCAGCTTCTCAGTTGTTGGCAGTTGGTTCCGAGTGTTCTTTTGTAATAGTTAACTATGAAAGAACCAGATGGCGTTATCGTCCGTACAGTGTGCCAGAATGCGCGGAAAGACGGGCACTTCTGAATTTGGCCGTTACCCATTTTATGTGTCGAGAACGGTACACTAGTCAACCAACTACATTTTACAGGGTATATTTGGCAGAAACAATACACACTATGGCATTTATATTCTAATTTTATATTGTGGTTAAATTATAATAAATTATTATTAAGAATATTATAACTATTGAATGTAATAATAATGCTCTGTTAATATATGCATATAATTAACAGTATATTAATTATATATACAAGTGTCACTGGGCAGCTCTAATCGAACAAATACAAGTCAAGCGTAAGTGGCATCATGGGAATTCATCGTACACACTGACCTCCAAAACGGAAATATTTACGTTTAGACCAAAACGTTGTGCAAAAAGTATCAACATTTAAAGCTACGCTCTCCCTTTTGCCTTCGTGCGAGAGGGCTCCCTCACTCTAGCAGCTGTCTATGTCCACAGCGCACCTTGCCGGTAGGGTTGGTAGTGGCGTCTGACTGCAGGGAACGCATGACTTTGACATCACCTGCAGGGAGTCTTCATCCAGTGCATATGAGGGCACAATAGAGTCAGTAGAATTAATTACGTGTATTTTGGTTCTAGCGCTGTGGCCACGTATTGCGGTTTCTGGAATTTGTCAGACAGCTAGGAATGGCGTCATATTTATGACCACACACGTTAAAGGGACAGTGAAGCTTCCCTGCACGTGTCCATTTTGTGTGACGATGCTCCAAACTTCAGCCTCTACAATTATCATAAAGCATCCTTGAGCCTGTCCAAATCATTTTATGCCAAAGAAAGTCTTTGAGTGACACTTTTAACTTGAAATTTCGACGTGTCGAATTTAAGCACATAATTACACTTGTTGGTCACTTGATTTAAATAATGAATCTCACAGCATCTCAATTCGGTAGAAGCTATTTACGGGTTCAATTTTATTACCAGATAACATCGTCTGATAAAACCCAGGAACCTAGTGCCTCGCGCCGGAAGATCCTAGTGGTAGAGTCTCGACAATGGCAGGATTTTCGACACTAATTACATAGCTAGGCCAAATTCATTCGCTGTCTGGAGGAAAACTGTAGCAGCAAAATGCTCTGATCGGTAGTTTTCCGTGATTTATTCGGTCAACACGAAATTCGGTGATATAAGCGAAACGCTTGAAAAGACGGGAATTATCCCACTTTATCTCAATATAACTTAAAAAGTATCAATTTTTCGTAAATATTAACCTGTATGAAATGAAAGAGGATAAAATTACCTATATTTTGTGTGTGAAAAGTTTTCTTCTAGGATCAATGGTGTAGCCATTAGTGTGTTAACTATGCCTGGATGTTACTGTGGAAATGGCACCCCGCTTAACCCCTCTCACTTTTTTAACATATTTTTTACTTAAAAAACTTACTTCCGGGCGAAATTATTTTTGGCAGACCTGATATTCATGTTCAGCGACTGAAAAAACGTATAGGAACCAAATATCAAACCTACACAAAACTTTCCGCTAATTGCACTTTTTTAGTACCATTTGACTGGATTATATCGCAATATGTAATATACTAAACGAATATGTAAATTATACTACATTCAAAATTGCTATATTTAATAATGGCTTTATTTATTTAGCGAGTTGTCGTCTATAAAGTACGCAACGAAAACTTGGAGTATTTTGAATGCCCCCTCTCCTTTTGTAACGCACGTATAATATTTGGTTGAACCTCCGTGAATAATTTAATGACGCTTACGACACGTCTATTGACAATAAGTAAAAATAAATTTTATAACAGTGAAAACAATTTGAATTAATTTTATTTGTGTTATATATCAATATTAATGATAAATAAAGGCAGAATAAGTTGGAGATGCTGATTTCACTTAACAATAAGATTAGGGACAATTTTTGAGTGAATGAAAGATGTATTAGCCGGAAAATTTCTGATAAGCCGTGCATATCTCATCGTGGATGAGGCAAGGGCGAAAGTCTACTGTGGCAATTTAATTGTACTCTAGAATATTCTATATATCAAATGTAATAAATTAAATCAATATAACATTGATGAAAAATGTATCTTTTTAACTTATTTATATTTTAATGTTTTAGTATAAGACTGAATTAACGGAATTATTTCAGCAAATGTTAACATTTTTAAAGAAATAAATATCAGCATTACGTAACATTAAAGTATCAACTCCTACCTCTATGTAACACACCATAACGCTGCCCCCATCCCCCTCGCCCCTCTTTAGTGTTACGTTATTTATGAACGACCCCCCCAGGCTCGGGCCATCAGGCCAGCCCTTCCGTCGAACCAGATATAAATGTAGTACGTACATTTATACGTACTAAATTTGAGTACGTGTGACGCACATACGTGATACAAATGAGTAGTTGGTGCTACAAACATTATTTAACAAACAACATTAGAGTATAAAAAAAATAGAAGTAAAACATACGTATAAAAAATACAAAGTTCTTCAAGAGGAATTCGAATACACAATTGCATTCGAAAATACAAAGATAAAAATTGAAGAAATTGGAAATGATTGGTAAGCTGAATCCGGTTCTACGTGCCTGCGGTCTACGCGGGTGCCCTGCATTCACTTTGAGCGACTGTAAACTAGCAAGTCCACAGATAAAATCCACCTCATCTGTATCGCTGTTCAACCCTGCAAGAAAACCCGCGAAATACTCTTATGACTAAATCGTTACGGGAGAAAAAATCTTAATGGCATTAAATGAAGGGAAAATGGATAGTTTTTGAGTTCTTTTGCAAAAAACTGAAAATGGCATGGATTTTACACATTATTTGCTTAAAAAACGTATTTACGGGCCACAGTTTTGTTGGTAAACCTAATAATAGTGTTCAGCGACCTAAAAAACCTATAGGAATCAAATATCAAAACTTTCTCTTATTTTCTATCAGCTGACTGGGAGTAGTGCGTCTTAGCGCGGTTTGCCACTCCCACGCCAGTTGCTGCGAACGACATTGTTGTGGTTTATGAAATCGATCCAAAGGGGACGTAAGGAAGCAGAATATTGTGACAAAATAAATGTACTCACTTTTACTGTGTACATGCAGCTGGCACCGAGCAGCTATCCAAATTGGATTCAGATCTGATATTGGGCTTCCCGTCATCAGGTTTCCTCCCACGGCCTGGAATTGAAAATAAACTGAGAATTATGGAATATTCTATAATATTATTTCAATTCCATTTCAACAATAATTACACACATAAGTCACTACATACTAATTGTTCCTATAGCATTTACATACCGCGACATTTCTAATTTGCTTTCCAGCAAACCAATGAAGCATATCCACAACTGCAGAAAATATCCTTGTTTTGTATTCTGAAAATGAAATAGTTGTATTAAACTATGCGTACTATTTACCTTTTTTTATAATCCTCATGCTCTTCTTTATAATGCTATGAAATTAATCCAGAGCGAATGAGTCGAATTTTATTGAAAGTGTTCAGACACTGTTTTCCCACAATGTGTGTAAACCCAAGGTTTCCAGTTGTGATTCATTTAAAAATAGGTATCTCTTATATTCTTTTTGAAAAATTTGAGGTCTTTCAGAAATTAGCAATACTACAATAGCACATGTTTTCTCGACTAATTTGTAATGTCTACGCAATATTACACGACTACATGGACTTGCATGTATGATTTCAAGAAGACAATTTTTTCCGCACCGATATTCGAATTCGGGCTCTTCGAGTGAACAAGATTAGCACGTTACCACTACATCATCAGTCGGAAGCTGATCTCAATATTTCAAACTCTTTATGCTTTCTCGCTACAGAGTAAAGAGAAAGTTATGTAATGCTGTGTCAAAAAAATGGCAATTTTCGGCGGAAAAACTCTTCTTACAGGGCCCTGGTAACGAAACGTGGGTAAATACAGTTGCTAAATTTACACAAAATATCCTCTGACACATGGTGTAGGCAGAATACATGTTTGTGGATATTTAATGCCGAAAAATCGAATGACGGCAAAACGTCTGTGTCTGTCCGTCTGTGAACAACGCTAGCGGCTAAACCGTTCTGCCGATTTTCTCCAAAATTGAAATTGCCTAATTGATCTAGCTGGTGTCGCGGCCCCTTGAATTAGAAACCGATATTTTAATTTTGGAGGGTACTTTACATCAAGCCCGTGGGTATTTCCCAATTTACAAAAAATGGTTTCATAGTTTTTGATTTTTTTTTTGTTGGTTAGTGTGAAGGACGTTTAAGAGAATGGAGCAGGTCTTATGTTCGTTGAAATCGGGCAATATCAATTTCGGAGGAAATCGATTGAACGATTTAGGGAAGGCGCTAGCTGTGGGTCACAGATGGACAGATGAACTGACGGACGGACAGATGTTTGCCGTCAAACGATTTTTTGCTATCAATGACACACAAAACAAGGATTCTTACTACACAACGCGTTACAGGAAGCAATTTACTATATATAGGAACAAAATGTATCCATTTTTTACTACTGCCCGGCAGTAAGTTTTTCTGTCAAAAATTCGTTGTTTTCTGACACACCATTACAATACTTTCTCTACTTAGAAAGTAATTTTGAGGAAGTTAAAACCGACAAACATATAAAAAATGTTGAAAGTGTTGGGACCACTGCCGGAGCTAGACAATTTTGGACCCGGGCCAATGGTGAAACGTAGTCCCTCCCCCGAAAAAAAAATAAAAATGTGAAAGTTGTATCAAGAAACTATTTGGGTTATTTCATTTCAACAAATAACAAATATACGACGTTTACGAATTTTTGGAAATATATTCTAAATGATAGTTTTAAGTAAAAGTATTTATTGATCGAATTATACAACTTCTATAGTTTTAAGTAAAAGTATTTATTGATCGAATTATACAACTTCTACGGTGAGTTAAAACGTTAAAAATTATTGTGTTTAGTAAGTGTTTAATAAAATAACTTGTTAAATGCATGAAATAAAAAAATATGAATTCCAATGGAATCTAATTTAATGTTAGCATTATTTGATTACATGCATTTTTGCATTTCGTAGATATATACATATAGAAATTATCTAAAATCCTCATTACCTGAATTATTAATATACTGGAATATGATTATTATTTAATAAAGTTACTTTTTTGTCAACGATTTGCAGTCATTTTATTACTTACTTTATTTTCAACATCTGCAATATTATTTTGTTCTTGTAATAAATACGTATAAATTATGCTAAAATTATGAATATATTTACATACATTGCTCTTGATCATAGATATTACATTAAATTAACCATTGACTCATCATGGATCTTGAATTTTAATGGTACCAATTATTGTATTTTGATTATATAAATGTATATGATCATATACTACATGATCGTACATGTAAAATTACGATAACGATTTTCACGAGTTCTAATTTCTTTTTCAGCTGTTTACTACTTTATTCCCATCAGTCCCGTCAACGGGCCCCTTGACTTGTGGGGTCCCGGATGATCGCCCAGTCTGTCCATGCCTAACGCCGGCACTGGTTGGGGCCTTCATCTAAAGTTGTTTTTTTTTACTTCAAAAGAAAACAGGAATGATTGGTCCGTAAAACAGAAGGTAGTCTGGCTTTTCATGGAGTGCTTAGTTTAAAATCAATGGACTGTACTAGTGAATTACAAAACATTTTACATACACACTCTGCCATTGCAAAGCATGTTTCACGTTCTACGTAAGAAATGTCGTCATTTTCCAGAATTGAAATATGATAACCATAAATAAAAGGTATACCTGGTTCAGATTCGATTACTTTTCTCAAAACAATTTCCATATCATTCAATGTGACTGATGCTCCCACAGACACTCCACCTTCAGTTACATTGATGGCAGATAGTTCCGAGACCATACATGGATTGATGAGGACTGGATATACACAATTTTTGAACTTCGTTTCCACCCCTGTCAAAAATCATAGATAAAATTTGTATACAACTGGTCAAATTACATCCCTAGTAGGTACTCAGCTATAATACCTACAAAAGATGACAGGATTCAGGTATATATCATGAGATGTAATTAATCGCAAACATAAATCGAATTCTACAACGCACACCAACAATAATATTAAACTTACCAACTTCTGTGTTTCCTACAACTATACGTGCATCAGGATATTTATCCTTCAAATCCAACAAGTCATCAATGTTTGTTGGGCGATACCAAGCAGTCCTCTTCCCAATAAAGCTTAAATTTTGTTTATCCAATTCATCTGAAATCTATAAAATTAACATGAATAATTATATGAAAACCAGCAAACAACACTGTGCAAAATGGATTGTAACTATTTTGGAGAGTGTCCCTATCAAGAGAATGTTGGCTAACAATCTTAATAATTAAACGTTATTTAATTTAAAGAAATAAGAAATTTCCATGGATATTAGTTTTGCAGTTTTAAGAAAGCTGATGAGGCAAATGTTTTTTGCATATTACATTTTTGCCCGAAGATATTCTGTAAACAACGACAATCACACTGTTATACAGGGCGAGTCACGTAACTTTAGCATCTTCTGTAACTTTCGAGCGGTTGAATTGCAATGCAGTTTTCATGGATGTCCATAAGGAAATGGGGCTAATTGATACATGTATTCATTTCTATTTTATCACTTGTATTTTACGAGGTATTTGCGGTAAGTTTGTTGGTTTTTTTAAAAATAAAACTATACATATTTTCAGTCTATCATGACGAGCGTAAAAAGACAAATCCAATGATATACATATTGTTATGTGTTAGATCAGCATTTTTTCGAGTAATTTTGATTCTTTTGCAACTAGGATTTAACGGATATTTTGAATGCAACAGTCCCCCACACAAGGTCACACAGCGCTCGACCAGCAAAGGCGCGCTCAGCGAAGGGAAGGGATCTTCGTAGTTCAGCATCATGGTTGCCTCGCACACTGCAAGAATTTTTTCCTCCTTGTATGTAGCACAAGACGGCAAAGAAAGTAATTTTAGTCTCATTTCCAGTAAACTCTGCAGTTTTAAAAATTGCGAAAAGTTAACAGTCGTAAAGTACAAAATTAATGTTAAAGTTTTTTTTATTTTTAAACAAAATCTGTTCTAAAGAAAGGTTATTCAAAAGAGGTCATATACAATATTTTACAAAAACGAGTTATCCCATAATTTCTGCTTTAAATTAATGCAATTTATAAAAACTCCGCATCTTCTCAAAAATCGCTCCAATTTCCTTTCTTTAATTTATTCCCACGGATAAAACAAGAGACCCTTAAAAAAATGGCGCAGGTCTAATTTTTGATGAACTCTCTGTATTTTAGAAAATTGCATGTTGGAAATAAAGTGAGAGACAACTAGATTTTTAAGGATCGGCTCAAGTGAGTACCGAAAAGTAACCGTGTAGTGTAGCGGTAATGCAACCAACGAGATATACTGACGGGTCTTAGTTCGAGTCTCAGCAATGAATAGAGTTTTTGCTTTTTTTACGTTTTATTTACTGATTATTTACAATCTTTTTTAAATTTAAATATTCAATAAAGTGGTTCTTGATGATGAGCATAAGGGCATTAAAGATGGTATAAAATATTTCTTACATAATTAGTTTGATCGGAATGGCAAATATCGGATGTGATGTCTGTTGGGGTCGTTCAAGGTTTTCATTATTGTCCAGAAGACTGATGACCAAGGCGTTTGGATGTTGGTTCAGGTTAGAATGTACCAGGGCGCATTGACTATTTGACCGAGACATTTTGATTCATATCTCCGGATTGATTGATGATTTATTGTTAGTGAATCCGGGCGCGTCAACTACTAAGTCCATTAGTCCCAAAAGCGTAGTGCATTCTCTTTCATCGGGAGGTGGCGGTGATCTCCCGCTGAATGGCGAGATCCGACGCCGACCTACGGTCGTCTAGCGGTTTTTTTCTCAACTAATTATCACCCACCAGCGGGACACCGCCCAGCCGGAACAAGCTCTAATCCCCTGACCGGTCTCCCGGCATGTGTGATAGTGTAGTGCGTAAGGGACGAGGATTGGACAAGAAAGGGGAAGGAAAGATCGCGCGTGGTTCGTAGCCATTTGTTAGGGTACTGCACTGGCAATCGCCTGGTGTTGTTCGGAGAAACCACGGAAAACTACCGGTCAGAGCAGCTGGCTGCTAGAATTCTCCTCCAGGACTGCGAGTGAATCGACCTAGCTGACAAGCTAATGTCGAAACTCCTGCCACCGTCGGGACTCGAACCTAGGACCTCCCGGTCAGAGGCACGTCAGTGACATCAGCTGATGCACTGAGCCATCTCTGCCAGTTTATCCCTCCGGAGAATGTCGATATGAGATTTACTCAGATTTACTTGCATCAGGGACTAACCGAACACAATTCGTTACTGCATGTGTAAGCATGAGTAAGCAGAGCGCGCCCTCATACTTACAATTGATTTTTTTAGAACTGTGTGAGTGGAGTGCTGACTTTTTTTTCTTGTTGTATTTTATAGAAAATTTAACAAGGAACACGCCTATATTTTTTTCAAATTTTTATCTCTTCGAGTTTATATAGAAATTTTACTTTTTTTGAAAAAAATAAATTTTGAAAATGAAAAAGATATTTTTTGAAAAATTATTTACAGAGAAATAAAAATACACATTTCAAAGTATTAAATGAACCAATCCAGAAATTTTTATAGTTATTACTTTCGGATCAACAATTGATCTTATTTTGTGAAGTACCTATAAATTCCAAAATTTAATATAGGCATAACTTCATAAATGATCAATTTTCAGGCAAATAAAAAAAATACGTGTCTCTTTTTTTGATGTCCAGATTTAAGAAAAAAATATCATACATTTAAAAAAAAAGTCGTGTCAACTCTCATGCGATTTGACGTGGAATGCCTAATGGAAGCATGTTCTGGGTCTTGCAAACATGTTTTATTTTATGTATGAATTATCAGTTTCGTTCACGTCGGCATTTAGATCTTGAAATAAATTGTTCAATAAATATTGCTCAATTATGAAACCCAGGAAATAATTTATTTTGTGTGCGAATGCAAAGAAGGGTATTGTGATAGGCTGTGGATCTCGTTCGTTACCAGCAGCATTCAAAATACGTGACCGTTTACGATTCGGTTAAGGTTAGCATTACTGAATATTGTTCCAGAATTAATCTAGGCAATGTTGTATCGCTTCTAATTTTGGAAATAATTTTTATTTAGAAAATATTCTACATTTATTGTGAGTTACTTTCCCGTAGGCAATAATGTCTCAGTGGATTTGCTCGGCAGCAGTGGTCGAGGCAACATCATGTGTCCCGCTCAGTACAGCTCCGCGGTCTGTGACTAGTTTGCGTGTTATCATCGAACTCAAGAAGTTTAAGTGTCAGTGTTAAGTGAGCAGTTTACTTGAGTACATACAACAATTCTGATTACTACCTACCTGTTTCTCATTGTGAATGGGGAATAGGAAATAAATGGCTGTCACCGAAGCGGCTATCGGAGGGCAGGCCTCTGACTACAGGAGCCAGCCCGTTGAAGGAAACCAGACCGGCCGTCCAAGTTACAATGGAGTTGTTCTCAATGCCATGTGCCCGGAGAAGGAGCAAGGTATTATAATTGAAGGCAAAGACTACAACACACCTCTCGAAAAAAGCTTCAGCAACGATTGTTCCGCCTAGTCACATCACGTATGCATAAAAAATTTCAAATAACAGGGTGTGTTTATTTTTGTGCAGTAAGCAGTTAGTAGATGAATTAACAGAGAAGCACAAGACTATCAATATTGAGGGCTCCTCCCTTAATATTCGATCTCTTTTAAGTAGACAGAAGCGTATTGTAATTTCAAATGTTTTTCCTATGATCCCTAACGCAGTAATTGAAGATGGACTAGACGAACTAAAAGCGATACGCAGTTCTGGAGAGTCATTTCTCAGAGTTGTTTTTAGTAAAGAGCAATTCACTCATGTCTTAAGTTTCCGTAGACAGGTGTTCGTACCGGAACACTCATTAAGCAAGATACCTGAATATATACTGATCACATACAAAGGAGAAAGAAACTGGATTTACATGTCTAGCGGAATCATTAAATGCTTTCACTGCAAGGAAGAAGGACACATTGCCAAAAACTGCAAAACATATAGGAGACTTTAACTCCAACCAATCGGAAGACATAATTGAAAACAATGTTGCCCCCGACAACGAACAAAGAGATAAGGTAACTAGTTACCATGAATTTCCCCCGCCCTGTTAAGAGAGCCTTATCACAGATCACAAGCATTCCCACCAACGAATCAAGTGAACTTCAGGAAGGACAATTCAACCGTCCCCAAAGAAGAATTAACGGTGCGGCAAAACAAAATAAGAAAAAGAAAATGAAGGTATCTAAGGTAAACACCATTAGTAGCGGCAGCAGCAATAAGAAGAGCCTAGTGGAGCAACTAGCCCAGTGAAAGAAAGAATAGAAGGGTCCAAAGACTCTGGAAACTGAAAACTTTCTGGAAAACATTTTCTGGAAACTCTTACGGCGTAAGTAATCCCCTTCAAATATCTCTCAGTTACACCAAAGAGACAGAGAAGCTCATTGAAATGCTGAAAGAAATATACCCATTACTGTCTGACAGAGGAATAAAATCAAGATTTACAAGAATTATGAAGAAACTGAAGGACCCAGTCCACTCAGATTCTTCAAAAGAATCGCTCGACAACGAATTAACAAGCGAAGATCTTCAAACATTAAGATAAGAATTCTGCAGTGGAATGTGAACGGTTTTTTACACTAAATATTAATTTCTTTAGAAGATTCTAAAAGATTACACGATGACGTACTGTGCATGCAAGAAAACAATTTCAAAAATAAGTACCATTTTAATATAAAACGTTATCAATGTTTTATAAAAACAGTGGTTTGCGCAAATTGCAGTGGCGGTATTGCGATCTATGTACATAAGTTGATCAAGTGTAGTGAATGAGCCATTACAACTGACCTAGAAGTATGTGTGATACAGCTGTGTACAGGTTGTCCAGAAGCTCCCGTTACAAAAAATACCCCAAATTCTGTGTTGCACGTCATGAAGAATGGCTGGTCCAGTTTTTTTTTTTTTTAATTGTCTTTGAGAAAATTAAGTTTAAAAGTCACTTCCGGGCCCAAAATTCAAACCGGCCGCTACGATACTGCAGACGGCGGCGTCTCCTTCTGCGCGGAGTATTTCCTCGTTTCTCTGCGTAAATGGTGAAACAGTCGAGTAATATTCTCTAAGGAAAGCATTGCGTGGGTTACAGTAGAATACGTTAATAGTATCAAATGTTCGTAGGTTCTGTTCAATAAATATTTTAAATGTACTTATTGAAAATCCAGTTTTGTTCAATATGATAGCCACGAAATTCAAAATGATAGCTAATTCCAGCATTCCAATAGATTCATTCTAAAAAGGCAAAATGGTAGGTGATTGATGTAACTGCATGATAATGAAATTTAATGGTCTTGATGCATTATATTTCAAATCGCAAATATCTGGAGGCAAAATTGCATTTGCTGCGACTCCTGCACTTTATCTAACGTGAAAAATAGTCTCACACGAAGATGCAACTCACTAAACTATCTCAGGGTAGGTACTCCTAGTTGCAGAAAGGTTTGGGCAGTAGCAGTCGCGGCTCGTGGTTTTATAAATGGGGAAGGCTGCAAATGCATTGCATTGCATTGCATTGCCTGCATTGTATTTCTATTAATAATAAGTTTGATACAGACGATTGAGAACGACGCAAAATACCGTGAGATATTCCATTCTGGAGCCCGTTTCACAAAGGTTACAAGTTACTAGTACTAGTAATCACAAGTACTCGTAAGTTCTGTTTCACAACGATTTTGCCGGGCCCCAGAAGACAAGACCTCATGCGCCAACAAAGAAAAACCCAAGTATAGCGCTCCTACCGCATACTGGGAAAACTAGCTGAAGCGCAATGCTACTCGCAGAGCTGCACAGTAATGCTATCTGGTGAGCCCGCCGTTCTTCAGACCCTAGGCTCCACCGAAGGCTGTCTCGCCGCAGCCTTCGTCCGCTGGTAAGCGTCTGCATTGAATGCATGACGTCACGCCTCCTCGTTTTATACAGGCCTTATGGGAGAATAAAGTGGGAGCCTAACGCTTCTCTCTTCCCTGTCAACAGCTTTAAATGCGTTACGGACGGCCGTTGATGAACCGACAAAGAAAAATTTTGATATGATTGTAACATAATACAACTCAGAATTCCATTATTAATAAATAAATACATTTGTAAACATATTTTTAAATTTCTTTTAGACGGCGATTTCTCTAGGAGAGGCTCCGCCTTACAGCCTTTAATGACGAGCCGCGCCTGGGCAGTAGGAATGGAAATCTTACTGATCTCTTCGAAACCGGAAAATAACTCGAAATCACTCGCACAAGACAAGAGAACGAATACAAAGAAAAATAATGCAAAGCTTACTTATAACTTAAACAGAACTAAATAAAAGCCCCTAACACATGCATTTTATTCGTGAGACGAGGGCGTGTTTGTCAAAAGGATTGTTTCCTTCGATCCGAACACAACTCGTAATTGTCAGTAATATGTCTACGGATTGGGTCTAGAATTATGCTACGGCAAAATACACTTTAATCATGACATCGTTGATGAAGATGGAAAACGGTAAGTAATTTCAAATTGCAAACATTTTATCGGCATCAGCTGGGAATATTCTTCATGAATTATAAAGGAATTCAAAATAAACGGAATTAATTTTACAAACAAACTTTTGCAGGACAAAAGAAATAAGTAAATAATAAGTAAAAGTGCAGATAGAAAAATAATACAATAAAAATATTAAAAAAATAAAAACTCGTCTGCGACAAAGACAAAAAATTATAAATTTTTTTGCATTTCCTACACGAAAATAAACTGCAATAAACGCGTTCAATATGTTCCTCAACAGTTTTTTTTTGTGTTGCAGTAAGAGATTTTTCAAATAGTGTTTACATACAATGTAAATGGTCCTTCCAAATACATACCTTGAGCTCTGGAGGAAAAATTGGTTCTTGTGTAGGATCATATGGAGTAAATTCTCCGGGAGTAAACAATGACTGTTCTTCTTTTTCAGCAGAGCGGTTCTTGCAACAGTTGCTTCCAAGAGAGCATGTACCATTTGGAATGCCATTATAGATTCGATTTTGTTCCCAATCCTCAGTAAATGTACCAAAACCTTCAATAATAGCACGATAGCCTGTGCATCTGCAAAGGTTTCCTAGAATAAAAACAGTCACATCCAAAAACCTGGTACAAAACTGTTCATTATAGTTCCCCAGAACAATGGAGAGAACACACAGCAATTAAAAATAGAATTTTAGGTATAATAAAATAATGCCTTAATTTTATTACCTTGAAGAGAGACCTCCAAGTCTTTCATTTTGGGTTTTGAAGAATTTCTGAGTAGGGTATAAACGGACATTACAATTCCTGGTGTACAGAAACCACATTGTGAGCCATGAGATTTTGCTATACGTTCCTGTACAGGATGGAGTTTTGTTTTCGTGCTTCCGATTCCTTCAACGGTCGTGACTGCTAATCCATGTAGAGAACATACTGGAGCCAGGCAAGCATTGACAGCTAGATGACTTCCTATGTTAAGATTTATTTTCTAATGCACTGAACACGTACACAAATTATATAAACAAATATTTTGATTTTTATAGATAAAATTTTAAAGCAAAGATTTCTTTACAATAATAATGTCGATTAGTCGGCAATATACTCTTACAGCACGTTTTAAATATTATTAGAAACCATGTCGCAATGTCAACATTATGTTTCTTATATTTTGCATTTTTATATTTTTCATCAGCTCGAAAAGAAATTAGAAATTTATTAAACTAAATTATTTAAGTAATATTAGAACCAGTAGAAGTTTGATTCTTTTTTGAATAAAAGATTAGTAAAAATGCAACAACACAATTTTCTCCAAAATTGATATTTTACAGAATACTTTTAAATACGACTGTTATTAGTTCAATACTTTGAATTAATTTATTCGGTCCCTTGTTACATTTGAACAGTCATTTGTAACCTGCAGCACACATCTAATAATGCGTGAAGATTAACACTGGAAAGACGGCAATTTTCCTTCTACCTAGTAGTACGAACCCGTCATTTTGACGGGTAAGAATTTTTGTAGCGAGATCTTCAATATAATCCTTCGAATTTTAACTCTAAGTTTTCTATTATTAAAGAATGTTCTTGTTGTGCTAATATGTTTCTTCCGTATATAATAATGGATGCCTATAATAATAGATAACATTAATATTTAACATAAATTAAAAGGTTTTCATTCGTCTTGCGAAGTTCTTTGTCCTCTATTTTTTTTAATTAATCAAACCCTCCAAAGGTTGAAAGCAGCGGTCACATGTATAATAAGTGTTTCCAGAACACGTCCCACATACATATTTCTGGTAGTACATGCAGATCCTGGACTTTTTTTGCCTTTACTTTCTGGTATAGAGCGATTTATTCAACCTTGCCCCAGGTAGGTATAGGATGTTGACGGTTTCATCCAATCGTGAGCTTGAACATCACCAAAGTGACGTCACTGTAGCGATATATAAGCTCCCGATTAGATAAAACAGTCAACAGGTGATGCCTGCCAGGGGCAGAGTTGAATAAATCACACTATTGGTCTTGCAAATATCGCTACTCTGAAGAGTGCTGTTTGCTCGGGTGTAAGCCCGAACAATGAGCACTCCGATTATTACTTTCCTGTATACGTACGTATACACGGAGTGATATACGTAGTATATGGAAAGTTATGTAATGCTGCGCGAAAAAATGGCCAATTTTCGTCAGAAAAAATTTCGTTGCCGGGCGCTGATAACGAAAAAGTGGATAAAACCAGTTGCTAAATTAAGAAACAAAATCCCCTAACACGTGGTGTAGCCAGAACCCCTCTTTTGAGGGTCCTTGATTCCGAAAAAACAAATGAAACGAAAGCGTCCGTCTGTCCGTCTGTCTGTCCGTCTGTCCGTTCGTGCGTCTGTGAAAACTGCTAGCGCCTAAACCACACGCACTATTTCTTCCAAAATGGATATTCCCCGGTCGATCTGGTTCTAGTCGAAGCTTTGAAATTTTGAAAAAGATTCTTTAAAATTTGGGGGTACTTTACATGAAGCCCCCCGGACATTTTCAAAATTTTCTCAAAAACCGCTCCAATTTTTTTCTTTAAATTTCTTGTAAGAATAGAGTAAAATACACTTATTAAGGTGGCAAAGATCCGATTTTCACGGATAACTCCACATTTTCGAAAATTTGAAAAAGTTAAGCATTTTTTCGGCGTCTTTCTGGAACTACAAAATAGAAGATAGATATTTTTCTTACAAATAAAATTTGTTGTCCAAAGGGAATTCTTTCTTTACGGTCATATACATTTTTTTGAAAAGTTTGGTAGTTTTCGCGCAATATTGCGTACAATATGTGCAATTTTAAATAATTACAAAAAAATATTTTCTCAAAAATGGCTCCAATTTTTTTCTTTAAATTTTTGGTAGGTATAGTTCCTAATGAATTTTATGAGATGACAAAAACGCCATATTGCTCTATTCTTTTGTTTCATCAAAAATTACAAAAAATAATATTTTTGGCTGCTCTCCCACGTCGTTAATATTTACTTTAGCGACGAATTGTTCACATTATTATATTTATGAGGGCATGTACTTTAAATAATATCCAGAAAAGTTTCTCAAGAACTCAACCATTTTTGTGATAACTAGCTCAAAATTCCGCATTTTCAGAAACGCTCAAACGCCATTTTCCCATATATGGCTGGAAATTTTTTCTTTAAACTTTTGTAACGGATAGTGCTAATTACACTCTTTAATATGACGTAAAATTTATTTTGAGTTTTTTTGTTTTTTCAAAAATTATATAATTTTTTTTTAAAGATCTCTCACGTCTTAAATATGCACATTACCAGCAATTTGTAAAGATAATTATATTTGTGAGTGTAAGTGCTTTATATAACTTCCAATAAAGTATTTTGAAAACTCAAAAAATTTCTGTGAAAATGAGCTTCAAATTTCGCATTTTTAGTAGCGCTAAAACGCAATTTTCTTTAAAACGGCACACACTTTTGCCATTTAGGACTAGGTTTTTGTGTTCTTTAATATTCTAAAATTAATGTTTCCGTTCTACCAATAGGAAACCGAAAAATTAAGAAAATGACAAAAAAATGTACTTTTGGTGGTGATAGATGGCAACTGACAAGAAAGAGTATGTGGCAATTCCGAATAGCTAGCGAAGACTCAATAGAAAACTAATACGGTAAAGTCTGTGCCATTCTGTAGCACCACTGGTTTGAAGATATAATTTCGGCTGTATTTTTTCCCTCACGTCACCTCTCTGTATAATATACATGCATTGAAAGCCGCTATATCCTGAACATTGAAAAATACATGTATTGACCATCAGTTACACCAGAGTTTTACAGCGCGCCATTTGAGCAAGGATGTCAAGTCACATTCTGTTTAGTTATAAAATGTACAGTTTCTGGAAGTTTCCTGGCGCTGTTTTCATCAATAGTTACAGTTTGATGCAATGTACTGAAATATACCAAATTATCTCACTAATTAATTTGCTCTTGCTTTGGCAAACTGTTTGTAATATACCAATTTACTCGAACAGAATTAATCTGATAGATACTTTTGACTATTTCGGAATATTTTAATTATTTGGTTTTGGTAATTTGGGCGCCAGGAAATAATTAAGAATGTGATTATTCGTTCTTGTCTGCAAATTAATTTTATCAGCATTCACTATCCCGTACTTGCTCAGTCGGTCGGGTTCGAATTTATAAGTATTGTTTACCAGTTCTGCAATCACTTATTCAATCTGCCTTCCGTACGGAATAACGAGGAATCTGAAAATTCTGTTGAAAGAACGTCTAATTCTGGATTGCACGTATTGTAAAATAATGATCAGCTTTCTTTCCAAAACATCAACTGTAATTTATTATAAAAAAAATATTCAACTTTTCAGTAAACTTTAAAACAAGATAGCTATTATAAAAGCTTCGAAGTTTTTGTTAAACCTCAAATTCTTTTGGTCATGAGCGGTTTTGCATTTCTAATAGTTCAGAAACAAAAGGCCTGAGCACCATATAATTCTTCGCGCGCATTCTTCAGTTCCCTTTCGACGGCGCCTTTCTGAGAACTTTCTCAGTTGTCCCGCGATGACTCCTTTCTTCCGAAATAACCTCAGTTCGTTCAATATTACTAGTTTAATATTGAACGAACTGAGGTTATTTTGGAAGAAAGAAGTCGTCCATTAAATTAAAATATTCATGTCCCGTTAATTTCCCTATGCTTGCGTCACGGACGGACGCCTACACGCGTACTGTTCCACAATGAACACATTCCCAGTCTTTTTCCTTAATAGCGTCTTATCCTGCACTAATACAATGAAAACAAATTGTATATTAATCCCACGTCCTCTGATAAAAACTACTACCTATTCCGGTTGCTATTCCTTTTCAATCTGACTTTGAATTACTTTAGAATGCAAGCATTCTTGTCCCCAACCACAGCTAAATTTTTGACCTGCTCGCTACCATGTCGCGAGCAAGAATGAATGTCCCCCGTCATCATGAAGCTTCAAAAACTATATCCTTTTGTTCCCAACAAACAATGTTCTTCCGCTTCAATTATTGATTTCCATATATATTTTCTGTTACCAAAATGAACCCTAATGAGGGTTGTTTACTCTCTACCGTCCCGCTTCATAGCGACCGCCACGATCGTCTCTTGACTCAACTACACTCCACTTCTGAAATACGACATTCCACGGTAATGTTATTGGCTACCATTTTGGTATATCACAGTTCTAACAACCACGTTTTTATTTACTTTTCCCTGATAGGGTTCAAAGTTTTAGATAAAAACCTATCACCCTTCAAAATGACACGTCTTCGTCCTATTAGTAGATTTGTAAATATGATAGATCAATTTCAGGGTCCATCACTATTTTTCTTTAAATGTGATTAAATAATATGATAAATATGATTAAATATTAAAAGCCGCAAAGCGCTGAATTTACAAACCAAAGTTTGTTGAGAATTCAAGATAAAAGGTAAGTCACCCGTCAAAATGACGGGTGCCGTCCTTCTAGTGTTAACAACTTTCACAATTCATGAGAATAATTTACTAAAAGGTTCTCCCAATCAAAAATACAGAAAAATGCAAAATTTGATAACACGAATTCTAAATATGCACATTCTTTCACTTCTTGTACATTTGTATAATTTTTAAACATGTTTTCCAAAACTTCGGTTCCAATTTATCTTTAATTTTTATTATTTTCTTTAAAAACAGCAATAGAAGGTAAAAAATGTGTGCTGGCCCCATTTTCAGTCAACTCGATTTATTTTTGAAAACATTAAAATTGCAAATGTAGAAAACTGAAAACAGAATTTGCGTTAAATGATATCAGTTCTAAAAAATCAGATCTTTAAAAAGATTATGTACAATTTTTTTAAAAAAAAGAGTAGTTTTTTAGTTATTTCTGCGTCAAATTAATACAAATTATAAGAAGCATTTTCGCAAAAAGGGCTCCAATCTTTTTCCTCTAATTTTTTTCCAGGCATAGAGCAAAGAAGCTGGGACCATTAGTTTTTAAGCTTGGCAAATGTGAGTACGGCCACGACTGCGTGGTGTAGTGATAAAGCGAGTTAACTCCATGGATCGGAATTCGAATCTCGGAGCGGAGAAAAAAATTGCTGCTTGGACACATTATTACAGGTTCATGTAATAGTATAATATCCCTTATCGGTTACAAATTATGTGAAAAATTGTGTACTGTAATAGCACTAATTGTTTTATGTAGAAAAAATGCGTCTTAAAAAATATTAGAAATGTAAGGTCTTCATGTTAGGTTCACCAGAAAATTAATAAAAGATAAGTTTCAAATCAGCAATGACATATCAGGCAGATTTACTTGGAAATAATAACTTCTGTGAAACTCCTGTGTCATATTAAGCGCTAGTTTTGTTAAAGAGGGACTGACAGATGTTTTGAGAGAAAACAACTTTTCGGTATCTGGGTCCCACAAAAGTGGATTTTGATTACTATATGCTAGAAGGTAATGTATTCCGTATAAGAGAAAGGAAAAAACACCTTCTAATATAGAGAGCCTAAGAAACGAATTTTTTCGTTAAAAAATGGACAGGATTTCCTGCAATATTCGATAGGTTTCTCTACATGTAGAATATAAGAATGAAAACAATGAATTGTGCAACATACCATCTGATTTCAATAATTATACACCTGCAGCCGCCAATTGAAATTCAAACATTGAAAGCTAAAATTTGTAACATTCAAATTTGGGGTCATGAGATTTTAGGCCAGTACACACGGCAGAAAATTTTGGATGTAACATGAGGTGACTACATCAATCTTATTAACACTTAAGCCCGATCTCCCCTATTCTATTCCATATTTAAGGAATGAAATTTGAGATTAGTAACATTTGTCTGCAATAAGTATAAGCAGAAGAGAATTTGGTGGTTTCAAAAACTTTCAAAAACTTCTCGTATTGAGTGATATTAAATGCGACATCAAAAGGATACACTACAGTATTGGTCTGACGATTTATTCGGGACACCATTACAGTACATGCTCCACAGCCTCCCTCCGCACATCCCAATTTTGTTCCACAGAGACGTACTAGTTTAGGTCAAGGAAAATAAACTGTTTTATTCTTAGAAACAATACGACACATAAGTACATATACATACACTCGTACACTTAAGGACATTCATAGAATACAAACATATGTGATAAATACACCGAAAAAACTATTCACATTATAGAAGAAAATAATATACCAATACGAACTGAATATCATGTATACTTTATAATTGTTATGAAAAATGAGTGATTTTTCTGTTCTTGAAACAGAAAAAATGAATGATTTTTCTGTTCTTGAAACAGAACATGTGCAAGAAGATTGAAGCATAGTTTTACTAAAAATAGAAAATTATTAAACATGTAGATTCAGTTTTGAGTTATTGATAATCTCTAAAGTTACACAATAATAATTGTTGTACACTTGTTATTGCATAATAAGTTCAATGTAATTTAAATATGAAAACAGGAAAGAGTACGTCAAGGGTACATTAAGTTGAGACTCCACTCCAAAAATGAACCAAAATTGAATTTTGGTTTTAATCTTAAAATAATCTCTAGACTTTTCTGGACATTTTGATATATTATTTGTTAAAAATTGTTTTTTTGTTTATTTGTTTTAGTTCACAATAGTGTTTTGAACATTCATCAGCACAGACTGATTGTCGTTTCAGAAGTTCCATGGTTCTACATAAACATAGTTTTAATACTATTTGCTCTCGAAGGCTGTGGTTTTCGTAGTTTCATCTTTGGTTATCTAGCTTATCTGTGCAGTTTAGCGGGCCTCTTTGTTATTCTGTTTTTGAAGTTAGGTGTTATTTTCTCTTTTGGGGTAAACGGTGGGAGAGCCTGGTGTGTGAAAAAAAATCAACTAGTTCGACTCAAATGACAAAACCGAAAGGTAGTTTTAAAAAGCTTGTCTACAAAGGTAATAGATTAAATCGTGAATACTATTGAGTTTAGCAATGTGTGTAATGTGAAAAATATGTTTAGTAACGAAAATCTTAACACCATAATTGTTCCAGCCAAGCGCGTCCCCCCCCCCTCCAAGCACAGATCTGAGCTGAGAAAATGACCAAAAAAGTCAGGAAAACAAAAGAAAGTATCATCTAGATATCAGCAATAAAGAGTATAATTCACAAGTAGGTTCAGTAGGTTTTTTAAGTACAATAATACATCAAATATGAAGGGTAATTCCTAGTAAAAACTTGAGGAGCGTTTTTCTCAAAACACAGTTCGTCATTATAAATGCCCCGTTTTCTCACAAACTAATAAACCCATCTTATTGATTCCTTTACATATTCCTCTACCAGACAGTGTGAAGCTGTGGATCTACTTTTGCGGAGTTAACATCATTTGTTTTAATTTTAAAAATAAATTTGTCATTAAATTTCTGAAAAAATGGAGGTCCGAGAAAAAAATATTTCACTTCTCTGCCAAGTAATTGTTTTCAATGTAGATCAGTACAACAACAAGAGTACAGGTAACATACAGTAAACCTTTGAAATCTGTATCTTCAATATTTTCTGAGATAATGGGTCCTCGATATTAAGAATTTAACATGGGTAACATAGGAGGGGGAATCTCACATTAAGTAAATTACACTACCAGAAAAAATGGGCACCATGAAAGAAGGGAATGATAACATCCATATTTGTAGAAGACATGCTAGACAGCAGGTCAGGTGATCGTATGCGTATCGCTGGGGCAGCCAGAGGATTTCCTCTGGGATTGTCAAATTATAAGAACAAAACCAGTTCAGGAACAGGAGTATTTTGGAGGATGGCGTATAATAATATGGAGTTCGTTTGGACGTGCAAGGTCGAAGGCGATTCGCAAAGTTAGCATAGTTTGAAGGGAGTCGAAAAGGGATTTCCAAACTCTGGATGGTCACTCCACAACATGTCAGACGAGAAATGTCAATAGTTCACCGATATTAGCACCGTTTGTCAGAGAAATCTTAATGAAGTTTGTCCAGCTGCCTTAATAGTAAATTCTTGCAGAACTCATGTAAAAACAGTTTTTAGACTTTATTTACGAGTGTTAGTTCGTGTATTACTGAGAATAAATAATGGAGCAAAAAATCTTTTGACTTGACTTTCGAGTATTTTCGTGGACCGTTGCTGGACTGTTTCCAGCTTGCTTAATTGACTGACAGACTGACAGCTGGTTTGTTTGCTCTGTCATTGACCGGTGCGCTTTCAGCTAGTTGTCCAGGCTTGTTGACAGACACTCCACTGCCGACATCTTGCAATGGGACGGTCGTCGCGCTCACTACGACAAAGCGGAGACTTTCACGGTTGACAAAGGACCTCGCTGGGATTCGCGCTGCAAAGCTTTCTGCCATCTACTCCATTATGTGGCTGCCAAGGCAATCGTTATATTATAGAGCTTGCCCTGACTCTGATTGTAGGGATATGACTTGCTCCCACAGGATTGGCCAAGCGTATCTGTGCAGCTCGGGAGCGTGCGTTCAAATGAGAGCATTGCACATGATCAGTGGCGTAGCTACTGGCCCGGGGGGCGGCGCGCCCCGGGTGACACCATTCTATGGGTGACACAATTTAAATTATTTTATAATTGGAATTACATAATTTAAATCATTTACTTAAAAATTTTATATATTAATAGTTAGTTTTCTTAGTATTAGTAGTTCGGAAATTTTGTTGTTGGAACTATATAATTTTTATAGTTTGGTTAAAAATTATTTATATTAATTTAATAAGTATACATTTAAATCATAAGCATAGATTATGATTTAATTGCAATTATATTGCAATTATTCGTAATTACATAGAATTTTTAAATATAGTATAAATAACTATCATGTGCAAATATGTTTGTATTTTTAATAAAAGAATGTAGAATCAATGCGGCAATAGATATTTTTATACTTAATTTAAGGGGGGTGACACCATTAGCTTTGCCCCAGGTGACACTAACTGAAGTTACGCCACTGCACATGATCGCTAATTTGATTCCTGACGTCAGCAACGTACGTATGTATGTCAAGATCTTCGCAATGTACGAGGGATTGTAGTAAATCGTTCAGGGATATAAATTCATATTAGACGAGGACTTTGACTTTTGAGTGTCTATTAGAGCCATATGCTATCATTTATGGAAAGTTTTTTCTATCATCACTCGTGAAATTAGCAGACATCACTGCAAATGCATCGTACTACATCAGAGGGCTACGTTGGTGTTCAGAATGTTACATCTGCGTTGTATTCGGCGATGATACGCTAATGTGTTAATGATAGTGTTAGGCGGCGGTTTCTACATATGAGCACAAGACAACTCCTGGAAAAATTGTTAAAATGGGCACATCCTACGAAGATCGTTTGAGTTTGGTCTTAGTCTAGGTAACAACGGCCTGCGGTACTTCCAGTATGGCAACAAAGTGCTTCAGGTGCCATTATGGCATGATCCCAAAAATATGCAGTTTTAGAAGGATAATGTCAATCCATACTTCATTCATGCAACTTAACATACTTTTCAACGTATTCGTTGCTTCTACTTCTCTCGTCAGCTCAAATACCATTCCCCGTTGAGCTTATGTTGTAATAAGATTTGTTTGAAATTATATATCGCAGGACGTATTCAATAACTCTGAGATCGTTTCCATGCAAGAAATACCGTTTGGATTCCTGCTCAAGGATGGCTCATCAAGTACGGAATGACATTTTAGCATAACTCTGAAAACATTCTTTGTGCTGTGAACATGTTCTGTACTCTACCTGTTTAGTATGTATTTTGAATAAACATTTTGAATCAAAATGTTTTTATCTGTAAAATTCAGAGGTTGTGTCCCGTCTACATTTTAAGAATGCTGTACGTTTTAAGTGATCCTAATACATAGTTAAGGGTAGTAATGCGTAATATTCTCCCCTCGTACTGGTGCTCACCTTCCATTATTTGATTTCATTTTATTTATTTGATTTATTCCGTTAAAAACAGTAAAAAATATGACTTAGGAAGGGAAAGTACAATCTGCGAAGTCTTCCTGAACTTCAAAATCCCTATACCAACCTTTTATTATAAACAGATGCTTGATGAATAAAAGTACCAAACCACGCATGGTTACAAACAACAGAAAGTGAAATAATTTGTAGCTTATTTTGTGGATGGAATGTAGATGCAAACAAAGATAATTTTGAGCGCGGTAATATGTACGACTTTTGTTTCAAAAACATTTTCAGTTGAATATAGATTGGATTTTTACAAGAAGGTAGAATCAATACCATTTTAACGAATATATACGAATGCTGAACCATATTTGATTCCCTCGATCTAGAATAAGATCTTGCAAGATAAAACAATATGGAGAGTGCTTAATTTATAATGAAGTAACCAATGTTCTGTAAAGCAAAAACATCTATTTGACTTAGATCACATTGTAATGCTGCCTCGATAAATTCAATTTTATTTGAAAGAAACCTAATATTATGATGCATTATGCAAAACTTTGCATGTACTTCCACGAATATTTTTCACCGCATTTGCCTATAGTAGCTATTGAGTGTTTCGCAAGCTAAGGGGTGTGGTTCGCAAGCTCGCTACCGAGTGCATGTTTTTCGGCTAGCTTCAGGTGAATATCTTGTTCGGTGGAGTGCTTTTCTGAGATAAAGTTTTCCTCAAAGAATTTAACATTTGTGTCTCTCAGATGCAGTTTCAATTGGTCGTTTGCGTGACTAATTTCTTAGCAGTGTTGCATTGTTGTACCAGAAGTGCAGAGTTGAGTCTATTAGGTTCCTGACTTGGGCGGCACTTTACAATTTGTAATGTTGAAATATAAGATTATTGCTCGCATACCATATCCTAAAAAATAGTTTGTAGGAGTAAAGATTAAAAATTAAAACCGAAAAAGAAAATTTGGGAAATCAGTAATAATCTCATTTCCTTCTCTTTCAGTTTCTTGTCACCTTGTTCCCATTTCGCTATGTAACAGTATTTTCTTCTAGTTAATCCCTTATTCTATATGGCGAGACTCGGGCCATCAGGCCCGCTCCTCCGTCTGACCACGCAAATTTCACTATGCTCCTTTCACTATCTAGCGCAGAAAGAAGGTGCGATGAAACAGGCGATTTGAATTTAGCTCAGAGGCTTTTTTTGGGTTTAACGATCGTTTACATGCAGTAAATCTGCAACATGGGGCAGCCAGCTCTCCTTCACCTACGAAAGTAGGCGTATGAAACCCTTACGGTGTACGGCGTACTTTTGCCCTTAAAAAAACGCGGATTCGATCGGGTCTGAACCCGCAAATTTGGATACAACTCGATACGCTAACCGTTATACCACTGAACGCTCTTCTTCAGGAAGTCTTACACGCGCCAGAATTCGTGACAGTTTCCGATCGAGAGGTTGCACATACTGTATTAATTGGAACCTAAATGTGCCCACTGATGCCCAGTTTTGCACTTTCTGACCTACTGGGCCTATCTTGTAGCTGTGAGAAAAAGAACTACGTAGGACAAAGCACATGAAAATGCAAACCGTGCAATTCTGAATAAATGTAGGCTAAATTTAAATTAATTAAGTTCTCAAAATTATAGATAAAACAAATTAAAACGCCATTATATTTAAAAAATAGAAGGCTATTGAGTAATATAGAATAAAAAATCATTTATTCGTCATGTAGTGAGACAGATCGACATTAAATAAATGCTGTTGCAGACGAACTGATCCACCTTTTTGAAAGCTTAGGAATTTGAAAGCTTGAACACAATATCGTCTTTGCTTCGATAGCTCTACCAGAGTCAAAAAAAACTTCAATTGCGCTTGCCCGAACGAGGTCTCCCTCTCCAAAGCTACAAACATTCTTCAACTAGCCTGCGCTCTTTGTCACAACATAGTTCTCTCTCTTTCTCTAGTGGGTTGCACTGTAATTCAACTATGCGAGTTTGGTGATAACAAACTGATGAGTGAGAAGGATCAGACGAAAGGCAGCTTACGTGTTTCTACAGTAGGGGTTGTTCAAACGATCAACAGAAAATAAGCCGTGTCTTGAAGAACGGCTTCAGTAATAAGTTAATGTGATGGACCAACTAAATGATGAATTCGTCATTTCTTTGGACACTCCTGACAATGCGAGTTCCTCTTCTGACTTTTAAGGGTAGTAATGACAAGTGACGGCCAGTGCGATCGCTGCGTTTCGCAGTCGCCTCTCCTTGTCGCCTCCGCGCCTCCTTATCGCCGAGAGGGAAAATTTCAGCTGCCGCAGAGTGGGGGACGTCTCCGAGGCTTCACCAAAGGTACGTCCGCCATGATGTTTTGTTGTTGTTGTTGTTGTTGTTGTTTGCGAGCGGTACAGCTTTAGGCATCTTCTCCATTCTCTAAAATATGTGAGGTCATTTTGTTTCAATTAGTAAACTGCGTATTTCATCTAGAATGTCTGTCATATATATTCGTATTTTTCACTATGAAATTGATAAATATAATTCAAGTTATGGCGTAAAATAATCCCACCAAAATACTTTTGACGGTAGCAAACATTTCTTTTTTATACACGATACTAGTGAAACTTTCCAAATAATGACAAGTCTTATAGTACCTCTGGCGGCAGGAGTATAAACCAGGGAAACCAACTTCTGAAAATTATCATTAATATGCATTCGGGCAAGGACTGGTTAAAAGTACAATAGGTCAAAATATTATTTTCTTTTATTATTTTCTCGAATATTAGCTTTTGAACATCAGGTACACAACAAAGCAAATCCTCTCGCGCGAATATGTGTTGGATTTGCCCGTGATGTTGCAATGGACAATAGGAATGACGTCCGTGCACCATGTTCGTGAACAAATTGAAAATTCCTGTGTTACATTTCCCTATTTAGAACAGGACCTAGAGCTAAAGCACTCTAGTGTGGAACGGCTCAACTAGATGTACCAATGGTTTCTTCAGCATTTTCCTTTCCTTCGAAATCCACTAGTATTGTGACTTACGATATACATAACTGCAATAAGGATTGAAATTTGGACAATAAGAGTATTAACAGAGTCAGGCGATGCCTCGGCAACTGTCAATTTCAGAGTGACACAGTACAAATACTTGCAATAATGAGCAATAGAATATGAATATACACCATGTCGATTCCTATCAAGCCTACAGTTCTTGTTCAAAGAACTACCATTGCTAAGCAGTTGGATGATCAGCTTGAGGAGCTTTGACCTGCGATCTAGGCGATATATTGTCCTTGTTTGCAAATCGTAATGAAAGAAACCAAATTCACTCTCGAGAAATGAAGTGTTCAAGTTCAATACGTCATCAATGACAGGTTTTTATCGCACACCGTTGTTTGACACACGAGTTTATCCGTGACAATTGTGTTGAATATGTGTCAAAATATCAATCACAATCAGTAGTTGTTTTTTACAACAGCCCTGATGCATGTACAAACTCATTTTCCGTTAATCTTTAACTATTTAAATGCAAATTTTTGAATCTAAAGTAAGCAGATCTAAAACTAAAAGATTTGCTCTCCAGTGAAAAGTATCACCTAGATTGTATTGGAAAACGTATCGTAAAACAACAGAAGATTGGATAGAAATGTTCATCAATGTAAACTCGTATCTTCGTCACTGACAAGGATAATACCAACTGTGCATATCACAGTATTAGCCAAATTTGGAGAAATGTAAGTAGTTTAAAATGCTACATGCTAAAGCGTTACTCCCAATCCCTTACTAATTAATATTACACTTATGTGTAATATTGATTAGTTGTGTGATATTGATTAATATTAATAATGTAAATATTATTATTTACAACATTATTGTTGTGCACGACATTGTAGTTGAATAAGGCCCGGGCACTGGATACTTGACGATTGCCATGAAGGGCTGTATAGAGCATTTCAAATTTGGAACTGTAGGGGCGCCCTTTGCTACCAATTGCTTTTGCTCTCCATATTCGCTGCCAGAAACCAACATAAAACGGCCTCAGACATGTTTATCCATTTCTTGTCATTCTCTGGATGAGCGAATATGGGAATCTGATTTACAATATGATACTTTAGGTAAATCATTAGAGTATGTATAAATAGATTGATGCCGTAACAGAGTTCCTCGCAGTCTGGCTCTAGGCTGCTCGAATGCCAGTATTTCAACTCCTTGACAGTGCTATAATTTATAACTCGTCATCTTCATTATTTAATATACAGATAAAAAAGGTCAGCAAAATAATATTTTTTCTGTGGCGCAACGTTGAACACGTCTCTAAGCCTCCTCTGCTTGAATATTTTACTTTTTTGCATACACTCTTTTTTTACGAAGAGAAAGTCAATCGTGCACCGGAAAACAGTAAATTTTCGACAGAAAAACTCTTATTGACTGGCCCTGGTAACGACAAAGTGTATAAATCTTGTTCCTATAAACAGGGTGAGTTGTGTAACTTTAGCACCTCCCGCAGTTTTTGAACGGTTGAAGTTATTGCAATGCAATTTTCACAGAAGTGCATAAGGGAATGAGGCTAATTGATGTATGTACTCGTTTCCATTTATTGCTTGTATTTTACGAGACATTGGTGGCAATGTGAAAAATTAACCTAAAACGATATAATAAAAAGCCAACATTACTTGAACTGTATGTGAGGTCATTTTTTCGCTGATTGCTCTTTAAATTTACGCGCTATGGTTTGAATAGCGCATTCCAATTGATGGTCCCCACTCCCAGAGTGAGTCTCACCCCTACCCTTCATCGATTTTCGCATTTGCCCCCGAGTTGCTCGCGCGCATTTCTTGACGTCAGTGAAACTGCAAAATGCTGTGCAGGCCTGCTGTAAATCATGCTTAAGTCAATGGTGCAGGTTTCACTGTCATTGAAATTGCCGAGTTTTCGAAAATTCCTTAAGTTCAAATTTTTTTTGGATGTTTCCTACAATTACAATATGGAAGATAGAGATTTTTCTTAATGAAATCTGTTCTTGAAGACAGATCTTGAAATAAGGTCATGTTCAATTTTTCGAAAATATGAGTCGCTTTTGCGTAATTTTTGGTAAATTTATAACAGGTAAATAGGAAAATAGGCAAATTAATATTTTTAAACTTTTCTCTCACAAAAGGCTCCATTTACTTCTTTCAATTTTCTTCTCTTATGTATCAAAAAACGGTAAAAATTGGTGCTAGTCTCCTTCCTGGGGAACTCTTTATTTTCGAATATTGCAAAAAGGTAGCACTTCAAAACTACAAAATTGAAGACAGAGATATTTTTTCTTTCGACAAAATCTGTTCTAAAAATCTGCTGTTCAAAAGGTCATGTACAATTTTTTGAAAAAACTTGTAGTTTTCACGTTATTTGTGGTTGAAATTAATGCCATTTATTAAAAAAACATTTTCTCAAAGCTCGCTCCAAATTTTTCTTCAACTTTTTTCCACGAATAGAACAAGATACGCTTCAAAGAACGGCGCAGATGGGAAAGAATGCGAAAAAATAAGAGCAGATGTAGCGCCTCTGGTTTCGTATCACATACGGTTTTGTGCCATGTAGAAAATAAAAATTCAGTATTTTAGTTATCTCTTGACAACAATCATATTTCACTTCGCCCAAAACCTAGTAAAATATGACAAAATACTAAAACTACTGATAGAGCAGTTTAAGATTTTAAATATTAAATATACTGCAGGAAATCTATTTTCTTCACCATTTTGTTAAAAACGAATGCTGCGTCCGTTGACGTTTATTTTTCTGGCGAATGTTACGTTTTATTAACAACAACAACAACTGTAGTCAGCCATTATTGTGACATACCATTGGCCCTGGTAAACGATTTCCATTTGTTTTATATCCTGGTGAAACCTTCTCCTGGTTTTTCCCTTAGTGGTTCTAATTTTTCTAGAAAGTATTCAAGATGGGCGTGGAAAAAATGAACTTAAAACTTGTATACCATCCAAATCACTTGAATTATTCGAGCATCTCTTTCATAATAGGTTCGCATCGAACATCTTTAATATTGCCCAGAAAATTGTTGATAACATCTCTGAATGAATCCCAAGGTTAATGTTCTAAGCAGGTCATTTTATTTCAAAAAGCAGCATCGTTAATTTGTTGCCAAATACGTGGGCCGTCGAATTCCTTCTTTTATTTTGTTTTTGATAGCAATAGACTTTCATTGAAAATAAGGTCCAAGTTTGTCTAAGGCTTTAACAAATTGCAACGTTATTCCATGTTTGACACGTAAAGCGGTTAGAAAAATATTATGCGAGTGAATTAGTGGGCAAATTATTATATTTTTCTCTTGGTACTCAATGTATTCTTTTCAACCAAGCTGTAACTCCCCAGCGTTGTCCCGTGATAATTAAATAATTTTCTGCGCCGAAAGCGGAGGAAGAAGTGGTAGTATTCTCTGATTATGCTGTTGGTGGTACTGAAAACGGAACCAATTGTCCATATGGTGTGGTCCTCATGTTTTATGGCAGATTTGGATACACGATAGCTGTCATGTTTTTCTTATTCAATCCAGATATTGTGTTCAGATAAAAATTAAAATCATAATAAAAATATCGTTGTTCAAGCTAAACCCTAGGAATTCCAAGAAGCAAAGAAAAATGACCTCCGTTGAACCAATGTCTTACTTTTTACGCAAGTTTTGCAAACGATATGTGGATACACTCGCATGGCTTCCAGGCCCGCTACACTCGTATTGTTTCTAGAACCTCCGTTTCTGCTGGAACAGCTTGGATTCTCCTATTCCAGAGCTTTCCTCTTTCCTATGTTTTACAACCAACGACAAAACATAATTTTAAACGAAAGTAATCTCTTTAGAATAAATTTAAATCCTAATACATTGCACCCGAACATTGCAAAGCAGAATTTTATGATGTCACCACAAGAGGGAAAAGCGTGTGTTCTTGCGGGGAGAGAAAAGTGAGGGATTCCTTCAAGCACTTATATATTTACTATATTCTTTAGTAACTTTTACTAAATCTCGTCATAAAGAGCTAAACTCGTAAAATTTTGTATCGATTTTCAAGTCTTCATACGGCTTACAGAGAGCGTTACCGAAGAGCGAATCTGAAAACATTGGGGGGCACAACAATATTTAAATGTTTTCACCCCAACGACCTGCCGGATGCAGAGAAGTTCCCCTTAGATGTCGTAATGTTTGGGGAGTTGCTTGCGCGGGATGACAGGGCATAGATGATGCGGGAATCTATGATGCTGCTTGGAACTAAGACTTGGAGGGGCACTGCGGACCAGGATTGGGAGAGTCAGCGGGCCCAAGCAGGAAGGACGAAGCACCGAAGGCCATGCCGGCGGTGCGCAACGGAGCGGGGCGGAGCAGAGCAAGGGCAGGCGGCGATGACGGGGATTTGAATAAAATTACTTCCATTTTACACTACAGATAGAATTCCCTCGTTTAATAGGCGATTAGGATAAATAATATCTGGAAAACATGCCGAGTTACTTAAGCTATTCTTTAATTATGTGTATTGTGTCATTTCTACACAGAATGTCCACAGTATTTTTATCTAACATTAGAAAATTTCGATAATATTCCAAGATTCAATTGCAACAACTTACATTTTATTGTCATGTCATAACATGGAACGATTTTTGAACTTTGGAAAGGATACATTTGTTCCGAAGATAATAAAGAAGTGTCCATTCAGGATCGACATTTTCGTCAACAATCTGCAACAAAATAAAAAATGTTAGGGCATAAACAAACTATGTACTTACAAGCTACATTCATTCATGTATTGGAAACAATAATATTTTACAATTTTCGATACATTTTCTCAGAATCGAACCTCTGTCAATTTTACATGTGTACATTGTTCAGCTCTAATCAATTAAAAACTTGGACGCATTTATGAGAAAATATTGAAAATATTCTCAGGACCATATGCGAAGTATGTAGAGTTCATTAAAAGACATAAAAGATGCGCTTCAAATTTAACTGGTTTAAATCCCTTTGTTGATCAATCGGGGTATATCCATTTGGAAGTATGATGCAGTGCTCTTCACAGACGGACAGAAACACGGAAGGAGGGACGGAGTTTTTTTTAGAAAAGCAAAGTTCACTTATTAATATGACAAATATTCTATTTCCATTAAACAATTCTGAAATTCATAAAAACACAAAAGTTCAAAATATCAACTTTTGCATTCACACAAACATTAAATATTATAATTTGTTCCGATAATTATGTAATTACATATTTCCGGATAATTATGTAATTACATATTTCCGTAAAACCACGATATATTTATGTTTCATGTCGATTAGTGCCTAAAAACGTTGATTTTTTAGTACATGTAATTACATATTTTACCCGAAAGTACATATATTTACATATTTTACTCAAAAGTATATATTTTAAAATATTTCTTAATATTTCCGTTTTTCTGAAACCTTTTTGTATAATTCTTCATTTATCCTAAAAGTTTTTGATAAAGAATCACCCCGACAAACAACTTAACATTATCAAACACAATTTTTCTGCAGCCTCCTATCTAAATTGGCGCTATTGCATTGCGTAAAAATGTTGATGTTGCAGCACGCAATATCCTACAAAAGGGCAAGGCGTTATAGCTCTCCAAAGCTTTCAGTGTCTAGATTTCAGCGCGAGTATAACAGAGAACAAAATACTGCTCGGAAAGGAAGTTGGTGTACGAAAATGTCTAGCAGGCGATAACTCGCACCCACGACGCATTTTCGAGAGGTCTCCCTTGACCTTAATACTCTTCGCCAAAAATTGCACGCACCAACGCAGCTCAGAAAGCGCCATTGACGGTTTTCTTTACCCATTTGTTACATGCGAGCCTAAACCCTTGTTTGTAAAAATACCTCTGTGAGGTGAAAATCTGCAGTAAAATCACGATGTGGCACTGCAGCTTTTGGATAAGAAAAGGAGGGAAAATAACTCACGACGACTGGTTTAAACCTTGTGGTAACGCAGACTAGGAATTTGCCAAAGGCAAAGTTTTTTCAGAGAAATCTAGCAATAGCGTCTTGGGTAAGAATATAATTAAAGAAAGCGGAATTTGTGCTAAGAGTCAATTGATTAAATATCAACCAGAATTGTTTTTATTGCCTAATCCGTGAATAGTATTGAACAGTGACATCTTGGGAGAAAGTTTAAATATACACCAGTAACTTCGTGCGATGTGGAACACTTAGTCGGTACAAGGCCCTCGAACAGATAATATGCAAGACCCTCGAATAGATAATAGGAAAAGTTTCATTTTTAATTATTTGAAACAAATATTTGTTTCTCATTGTGACAGAGATCATTGTAAATAAGAGAATTATGAGGAGTATTATGTTTTAATTTGGCCTTTACGTATGTCTTAAGTCTACACATCAATATTTAAGCAAAAGTATTTTATTAAAAGGAATTGATATAATAATTAAAGTGTTACATATTTCTTACTTTTTAGTACATATTTCTATATATTATAATACATGTATATGTACATATTTTCCTAATTTTCAGTACATAATTATCCGGGCCCTAATTATAATTATAAAACGTACCTATAGTATCAAAACATCATCTGTTAAAGAATGAGTATTCCCAGAAGAAGAATAAACAACAAAGATCTGGCGTATGCTCAAGCATCGTTGGGTTTGCATTGAAATTCTCAAGTCGATACATAGTGAAGTGACTATGAATGAAGTCTTCAGAATATTTGATGATGCTTTTTTAAGTACGTTCATAGAAGGAAGGTAAATGAAGATGTAGTTCCATGTGCTCATAGAAAGAATTCGTCAAACTGACGTTGAAGATTGTTCTAATATATTCACCGAATTTACAGGCCAAACATAAAAGAAGGCCATTGTACAGCCTGTCTGGCGGCAGCACATTCGAACTCGAGGAAGCCCCGAACATTGCAAAGCAGAAATTTATGATGTCGCCACCAGAGGGAAAAGCGTCCCTGTAGTATTCACGTTATGTAGCAGATTAATTACGGCTCAATGTTTCTTTCGGTTTGATATTCAAGCACAAATGTAATCACACTAAGATATTAATTTTATCAGATAGAAATCTACTTAAGATAGATCAAAAATACCCTGATGAAAATAATGTATATTATTAATTACCAATGCACGCAGAAATTCAAAGAAAACTATGCAGTCTACAATCATGAGAAAGGTATCCATATTTTCGTAAATACTCAGGAACTCGGCAAAAATACAAAAATCATATCCATTTTTATTTTTTAAAGCGCACACATATTCAAAGGAGAATAGCGTCCTCCGCCCATGTTTTCGTTAGGTTCACAGCAACTCGGGGAAAATCCACAAACAATGAAACTAGAACCGATCACAAAGACACTTAGTTCTGATCATTCTCGGCGACGGGACCATCGGAATCACTTCGTTATATCCTGTACCCGTCAACATTCTTCTCGAATAGATAGAAGTTCGCATACAAAAATGGTGCAGGTTCCATTTTTGTTCAGCGTTCTGTATTTTCAAAAATTACACAAGTTAAAAAAATTCCTCATCTTCCTTCAATTTCAGTATTAAACATTTTTACTTTCTGGCCTTACTTCATAAGAAGAAAAAGAATTTTAATCGTGCGACGGAAATCGACGAAGTTTCGAAAGAAAAATTCTTATTCCTGGGCCCTGGTAACGAAAAAGGGAATAAATCTTGATCCTATCCTTAAATAATATTCTAGTAACCTGTGAGGGTCGTGCGCATGTTCATCACTCACAGATCACTTCGTGTCCACCAATCCAGACAAATGAGTATTCGACGCGTTTCGAACTCCTGGTGGAGAACTGATGATTTGTTTTCGGATCCATCCAGAATATCCTAAGAAATTTCTCCAAAATGTGTTAGTTCTTTTTTAATTCTGCGATCTAGCGGCAGCCGCGCAAACTACATGACCCAGCGCCATGGCATCCAGGCCACGCCCAGGCAAAATTGTATTGCCCGGACGCCGCTGTTTACAGTATGCTGTGCAGGGTTAAAATTACTCGGAAGGGAAATATTCGTCATTGTTGCCATCCCGAAGGATAATTATCGTTTTATATGACAATAATGCTTTGTGTAGCCTACACGATAATGTTAATGGGATAAACACCTTTTGTAGGATAATTTCACCTAAAAAAGTATATACGAGTATTTATATTAATCTACAAGAATTAAACGGTATGTTCTAGAATAGGGGCTCCCAAATGTACAGTGTTTTTTAAAAAGCCGACTAACTGAAAGAATGTACTCTTCAGAAAAAACTCTTCTGGACGCATTATTGTAATTAATTATAGTAATAAAATATCCAACAAAGTATTTTGGGGTGCGTAGTGGCCGTAGCCCGGAAGAACATCCGACTACAACTGTACTGCTCGCAAAAAAAAAAAAAAGAACATGGCGGTCGTACCTTTGGTAAAAATCTCGGAGGCTTTCCCCTCTAGAATTCCAACTACTTCCTCCAACTAGTAGAATTCTACCATTTGTGGTCATGCCGTGTGTTTGTGTGGTGAAGATGTTGAATGCTCCTCACAGCCTGTGAGGTGCCTTAGTATCCACGTTACGTAGATTAATTAATTATGTGTAGACTAATTTGATGGTTGAAAGCCCTGAAGATGGAAATATATTTTCCAAAACGTTGGCAAACAATCATGGTTTAAATTAATTTTCCTCCTACTGACCAAGCCCGTTGACCTGACTCCAATATAATATTTTAGTCGTTAAACATTCTCCATATATAAAAATGCATGTAATTTTACCTGCTGTTACCGGAACCCGCTGAACGCGGAAACGGACAGCCCTTTTCAGTTAATTTGTGCTGGCAACCTCGCGATTGCGGAAAGGAGAGAAAGGGGAGACGTCAGACTAAGGAATGACCTTCACAATTGCTTGGGACACGCAGCGCGATCCGCTAGAAGTTGACAAATTCCCAGAGCGGGAAGCCGATTTCGATGACGCAGGTGCCTTCCTTTCCCTCCGAACCCAAGAGACTGGTGTGAAAAGCGTCAGTTTCCTTTACTCGAAGCGGTTGAACTGTTACGAGTCTTTAGAACGAGTCTTACGTACCGTGTCTTTGGTGTAGTACTCCGTGAATGATGAGTTCGTGGAGGAGGAATCTCTTGACCTTTGCAAGAACGTGTGGAAGTGTTAGAGTGCAAAAGAAGAGTGATAGTCAACGCAATTTGTGAAAAATGTAGAATAAAAAAGACACAAGTATAAAAGATTTTTCAAGAGAAAGAATCTACTATGGACAAATAGAAACTCTTCACTTTCCAAACTCAGGGCTGCTATAAATGGGTACGAAAGAGTTACCGAACTCAGAATAATTCGTCGCAACGGGAGTAAAGAATTGCAGGGTCCATTTGACAAGCCAAGGCCATTGAAATCGCTCGTAAGTTAGGCAAGAGTGATTTTTAAGGCAACAAACGGATGGTTGGAATCGTTCGAGAAGAAACATAAAGAATTTTGCAAGACTATGTGGAGAAACAAAAGATAGCGATCACAATGCAGCTGGTGAGTGGATGAAAAGAATACGGGAGATCCACCTGGGAACAACGAGATGGATATTATTAACTGTGACGAAACCGCACTGCTTTTAGAATGCGTTCGCACAAAAACTGTGTGATGTAAAATGCATATGTCGGTGAAAATTAAGTAAAGAATGCCTCACTGTATTACTTTGCTGCAATGCAAAAATACTTGAATGTTCATAGGTCATTTAAAAGGCATTGAAATCACGTTGCTTCAAAAATTTGAACATCCGTGACCTTCCAGTTTAATGGAAAGCTAACAAGAAAGCTTGGATATCAGCGGGTATTATGAAAGAATGGCTACGGGAATTCGGTGCACAAATGGTAAAGCAAAGCAGAAAAGTTATGTTATTTTTCGATAATGCAACATACCATCTGCATGTTTCCTTACAAAATATCAAGTTGTGTTGGTTCTCTGGGAGTACCACCTCTTTAACTCCCCCTCTCAACCAACCACCATTTTCGCTTTTAAATTAGAGTACAGATCCTTGCTTGTGAAATTCTTACTTCCCCACCTAGACGAATGTGATTCTGTGATACATTTGACAAAATCTATTACTGTTTTAAATGCTGTGCATTACATAACAAAATCATGCAAAAAATTGGGCCCATCAACGGTCATGAATTGATTCCATAAAGTAAAATTCTGCCTGCAGGATGCACGTAGCAAAGAAAAGCGCGTTGCAGCCCTTACAACAGTTGCCTTCGGGAAAATGGTCTTCGCGTCGTCAAGACTGTTGCGTGGAGAGAGAAGACTGAAAGGGGTGGCAATGAGAGATAAGAGGCCTAACTACGGCAATCCAGGGTCTTAACACAAAAGTCACATTAAAAATTACCAATTTTAACGATCAGAATGAGTGATTTTCTCCATTGATTTATCTGCATTTAACTTGTCTTCTTTAGCAATAAATATCATTTTCAAACTTGAGAACAATGCAACCACCGTCTGTTCGTTGGTGAATTTCATTGTTAATTAAAATGCTCATTCGTCCACTTCGCAATCATACCTCTACAGCTCTTCATAAATGAAAAAGAAAACAGTACACTTCCGTCTTTTGCCGTGGATTTTCAAGTTCGAGGCAGCACATGTCGTCATGAAGTGAGAAACTCTGCAATCAATATTAGCAATCGAGACTACAGATGTACATTTGTGTTCAAGTTTAGTAAATTGACACTGAAAGTCTGTGAAGTGTGTTTCAAAATTTGTATTGCTTTGTTATTTTGGTACATGTTTAAATAAGACGTTTATGAAGAGTAAATGCAAAGAGAAAACGTCTATCTCTCTATTATTTGATAAATTAATCGAGATATTACAATAAAAATTTTTAAGCATTCATTCCTTTCCCTTGTTTTAAAATGATTGCTGGTTTCTGCCAAAACACACCATTTTTGCATTTCTGCCATTTTTGCAAGTTTGAAAAGAACCTTTATTATTATCATCGTCCTTCCGCAACAAATTATTTTTATTTCGTTCTTTCGATGAACGTTGCTTTGGAATTTCATTAGAAGAAAAGTTTAATTCAGATGAACAAATGGGAAAAAAGTCTTTCTGATCGTTAATATTGATATTTGTTCATATGATCTTCGTGTCAAAACCGTGAATTGCTGTAGTTACGCCTCTATCCCTCACGGCCACCCCTCTCACACTCCTTGTCTCCACGAAACAGTCTCGACGCCGCGAAGGTCTTTCACAACGGCGACTATGGCAAGGGCTGCTACACGAAATATTGTCCGTTTCATTCAAAATCACATATCAGAAAGTTTAATTTTATACGCAAATTACTATCGAAATACTAGCATATGATACATCATGTTATTCCTCTTTTCAGGATCTATCAATTGCCGGTGAGAAAAATATATAGTTCCATTTAAAAAATCAAAGATGATTAAATTTATCGAAAACTAAAAGTATTTTAGACAATTTCTCTACGGCATGTTACTTGCCCCATAATTCTGCATTATTCAGAGAAAACTGCATTTCGATATCCTGAACCGTTTAGAAGTTATTGAGGTGGTCCGTAGTTGGTGGGACATCCTGTATTTATGCCAACACAAGTTAAGACTGATAACAATTTTAAAAAATTATAACGATAAATCAAACAAAGGAAACACAAAAATAAGGAAAGCATTTCCTTTGTAATAGAAATATTTGACATCTTCTTGAAGTAACGTTGTAGATATTTACAATGGAAATGAAAGTTATTTTGTCTAATACATTGTGTAGACGTGTGGCAAAGAATTCACGTTTTGTGAGTCCAGTTACTCACAAAACGTGAATTCTTTGCGTCAAAACGTGAATTGATATACAGTGTGGCCCACCTAAGATGTTCCCTTCAATTTTCTCCTGAACCGTTGCAGATACTGAGATGCGGTTTTCACTAAAACTACTATATTGCAAGGGGCACATATAATCATGCATAATATTATTCTATTGCATTTTTTATTGCAGAGATATTGACCCCAACTTCGTTTTTTTAAATGGAACCCTATAGATTTTTTTAGCTCATCATAACAAGCGTGAAGAGACGAGTTCATAAACATGCACATTGCCATATGTTACATAACAAAATTTTCGAGAAATTAAGCGTTTTAAAGACGCACGTCGACTGCTGGTTTTGGTAATCTGAACGAGAAATTCCGGGTGATATGCGGCGAGACCATTCCCTTCCCTTGCGTCGACCCTGCGGTAAATGTAGTCATGCAATGTGCAAAGGAGCTCACAAAAACCCGCGATTTGCTCTTTAAGACTACATCCTCTCAGCCCTGGAGACAATGTATTCACCCATAGCCATGTTCTGAGCAAATCTGTACGCCATAAAGTAATATTTTTTAATTCATGAAATACTACAGATTTGAGAAAATATTTGAATTATTAACCTTAGTGAAAGCAAGGGAAGATTGGAGAGTGAACATGTTCTGAATTAATAAATGCGTGTGCTGTCACAAACAAAACGTTTACTCTTTGAAAGACTGAAAACCTCAGCCGGTACAAAAATATCGTGTAAATAAAAGTAAGAAACATACTTTAAAATACAGAAACAAAAGGTATGCAATTGTAGAAATTCTAGATTCAATTCTAGAAATAGCTTGGTTTATAACATGTACTCAACATGTGCACAATCAACGGATATACACATTTGAAGACACTTATAATGAGACCTTCGAACAGAATTTAGAGTTTTACGTGAAATAGCATGACAAGATGCTGTAATACGGCGCCTGAGATCTTCAAATGTTCTTGGTACTTGTGAGTAAACTTCGTTCTTTATCGTTCCCCATAGAAAATACTCCAGGGGCGTAAGATTAGGTGACCTTGCCGGCCAGTTTACTACAGCACCGCGCCCGCAGGGCCGACGCAACGAAAGGGAATGGCCTCGCCGCATATCACCCGGAATTTCTCGTTCAGATTACCGAAACCAGCAGTCGACGTGCGTCTTTAAAACGCTTAATTTCTCGAAAATTTTGTTATGTAACATATGACAATGTGCATATTTATGAACTCGTCTCTTCACGCTTGTTATGATGAGCTAAAAAAATCTATAGGGTTCTATTTAAAAAAACGAAGTTGGGTCAATATCTCTGCAATAAAAAATGCAATAGAATAATATTATGCATGATTATATGTGCCCCTTGCATATAGTAGTTTTAGTGAAAACCGCATCTCAGTATCTGCAACGGTTCAGGAGAAAATTGAAGGGAACATCTTAGGTGGGCCACACGGTATATACAGGGTGAGTCACGTAACTTTAGCACCTCCTGTAACTTTTGAACGGTTGAAGATATTGCAATGCAGTTTTCACGGAAGTGCATGAGGGGAAGGGGCTAATAGATACGTGCATTAATTTCTATTTTATCACTTGTATTTTACGAGATTTTTTAGGTAACTTTGTTTTTTCAAATGGAACTATACATATTTTTTCAGTTCACCATGACGAGCGTAAAAAGACAAATTCAATAATGTACATATTGTTATATGTTAGATAAGCATTTTTTTGATTAATTTTGATTTTTGCGACTGGGGGTTTAACAGACTTTTTGAATAGTCCACCACACAAGGTCACGCAGCGCTTCACCAGCAACGCGCGCCCGGGCAAGGGAAGGGAGATTTGAAGATACGAAACATATTCCAAATATTCTCAAAACCATTGCAGTTTTTTCCTGAACTGTGCTTTCCATCCTTCCGCATTTTCAGATTTTCGACTTTCTTTGATGGAAGGAATTAAAGGATGGAAAATAAGGATTTATCATAAGTTTGTATCGTAATAAGATTGTTTATAACTTCAACTCCATATAATGGGGTTTCATAAGATACGTGTTAATGGGATCTTGAAACAAAGCACAATAAGAATAAATAATTAAACTGTACAAAAATATTGCCTATTTTGAGCAAAGAATTTCAATGTTAATAAGAATATCATAATAACTTAGGGATAGAAATAATCTTACTTCAATAAATACTACTTAAGACAAATCCGTATTTTCAATCCCTAAGAAAAACAAAATATCTGAAAATGGATCAGGATGGAATGGAGAGTTCAGGAAAAAATGCAACAGTTTTGTGAATATTTTCGTATCCTGAAGTACTAAAATCCGTTCCTTTCCCGACCCCGCGTTTGCTGGGGGAGCGCTGCGTGACCTTGTGGGGCTGACAGTTACAATGAAAATATCCGTTAAACACTAGTCGCAAAAAAATCACAATTACTCAAAAAAATGCTTATCTAACATATGACAATATTTATATCTTTGGATTCGTCTTTTTACGCTTGTCATGATAGACTGAAAAAATATGTATAGTCCCATTTGAAAAAACAAAGTTACCTCAAATATCTCGTAAAATACAAGTGATAAAAGAGAAATCAATACACATATCAATTAGCCCCATTCCCTCATTCACTTCCGTGAAAAACTGCATTGCAATATCTTCAACCGTTCAAAAGTTACAGGAGGTGCTAAAGTTACGTGACTCACCCTGTATATATATATATATATATATATATATATATATATATATATATATTTGCGAGATTGGCAACAGTATTTGAAAAAGTAGACATTTTCGTTCCCGAGTCATAGAAAACAGACTTGCAAGGGTAAACGAACTGCACATGTGATTTTTTCTGCATTGCTAACAAAATAGTAACTTACCCTCAGCTCTACTCCTACCACTAAAAGCAAAAGGAGTGCTCAACAAACGTGCGCATAGTAAAGCTACATTTACGTCCAGAAGCAAAACAAGGGGCCATCTCAGCATTTGCCCAATGGATCAGGGAAACTGGACAAAAACCTAGTCGAGCTGGGGGTCATTGACCCGGAAGCTGAAGTACATTACTCGTTACAGTAGAATTAAGTATTTTAAAAAAATTATACAATACAAATGTAAACTAATTAAATAAATATGTTTATTTTAACACATATATAATATATATGTATATATGTAATATATTATAATATATTGTAATATATTTGTTGTGTTAAAATAAACATTATATTTCTTTTTGACGATCAGCATAGTCTCTAATTGCATAGAAACAGTTAGGCAACAGAAAATATTTTACTTTTAACTTAAATTTTGCAATTGTTAATTACATTAATTGTTTAATGTCATCTAGCAATACGTTGTCAAGTAACGTTCATGTATTGTATATGGATTTCTTGTACTGATCTGTTGATACTGACACTTGAACGTGATTTCTACGACGTGTGTTGTAATTATAAATGTTAATATTGCATGAACATATGTTCCCACCGTTAAGTAAGTCAGTTTTGACAAATATTACAGATTCGTAATAAAGAGAGGAGACAATGGTAAGATTCCAAGCTCAATGAAAGAGGCTTGCAAGGATCACGTGCAAGGCATTTTTTCATTATTCGAATAATTTTCTTTTGCAATCTGAAGGTCTGAGTACTACAGGATGAGCTTCACCAGAATCTGTGAAACTTCTAAAATCGTACTATTTACTGCTTCTTTTTTGCAAAGAACATTCGTGTCCATCTGCAAACAGAACCGTTATTCCATTTTTAATACACGAAGGCATATCGTTTACATATAACAGAAAGAAGATAGGCCCTAAGATCGAACCTTGCGGGACCCCATGCTTAACTGGCAAAGAATTGGAAACATAAGGATGTAATGTCCTTTCGTGCCAGTCGGGTATTTCTACTCTTTGATGCCGAAGTTTAAGGTACGAGGTTATCCAATCTAGGGCAATACCACTAATTCCATACGAAGGTAATTTTGAGAGCAAGATGTTATCAATAACGTCAAAAGCTTTCGAACATCTGACAATATTCCAACGGATGCTTTATTTTGTTCTATTGATGAAGCAATATATTTGAGAAAAGAAAAATGGCAGTTTTCGTAGATTTTGATTTTCTAAAACCGTGTTGCGAGTCTGAAAACGCTTTGCTTTTCCCGAGAAAAGTTTGTGAGTAGAAAAGCCAACACAAGAAAACATGAGTCAGTCTGTCAGTGGTCAAACTCTTATAACTTTTTTTCTTCAAAACTGATATTCACCGATCAATCGCGCGGAACTGGAAGTTCTGCAAATTTACGTCAGATATTTCGATTTTTAGGGGTACTTTACCTGAAGCCTCAACATTTTCAAAATTTTCACAACAATGGCTCCACTATTTTCATTATTTTTTTCCTCGGACAGCGAAAATTGCAATTTGCGAAAATTGCAAATGTTTAATTTTTCGCCATTATTTTAAGTCGAAATAACTCTCCATCCGTAGGAAAAAATAAGAAAAAATGTGGTGCGGTTTTTGAGAATGAAATATTTTTACATATTGCATTAAATCTGTTATAATATCAATTCTCTGGAAATGTAAAATTTATTTTGATGAAATGCCAGAAAAGAAGATACATACGACCATTAGTTTCGATGGTGATTGTTAAATACACTCGATCCATTGGACCTTTTCATCCTTCTTGTAGTAGGACTCTGAGGCGCCGATCCGATAGAGTTTTCCTCCAAAATTGTTTGACCTCGCGGCCTCTCAAATTTAAAACGAATGTTTTAGTTTTTAAGGTTCATTACATGACGCCTCTAAGACACTCGATTTTTTCCAAAACGTACATTTTAGCTAGAATGGAGGAAACTACGGTTAAAAGAAGATGCAGGTAGGCTTCACTAAAACCTCTGAAATTTATGTAATTGCAAAAATTTTAATTTTATCGTCGATCTCTTCACCTAAAAATCGGCAATTAAAGTGTAGAATCAAAAATGAAGATAAAGGGTTTCAGAAAAATTTCACAGATTTCTGGACAAAATATTCACAAAAGGACAAATAAAATCAATCGTGGTTGAAAAGCATAGAGTTGGGTGTACAACAGAATATTGCTGCAGCCAATTTTCCCCAGAACTATGAGCTCCAAGTCTTACAAGTTCTTGCGCAAAATACTAAAAGTTGCATTACCAGCTCTATCAACTTTGCGTTTTTGACATCGGACCTTAAAAGAAGGAATATTAGATTGAGCCATTGCATGCATGCATTGATGAGTAGGGTGGGGATATGGATCCACTTGAATACCCCATATCATTTATGAAATGAATAATCCAAACAAAATAGAAATTAATGTCAAATCGTTGAAAACAATTGTGGACATGGCGTCAAAAACTGTTAAACTGTGGGATGATCTGGGAGTAAGCTTAGATAGTTGTCCTTTGATCATCCAGTTGAAAAAAATTCTAAATTTATGTTTTGGCAGATTCTCATCTTTGGTGCTAGAAATAATTTCCTTGACAGTGGTTTCCTTGTCGATGGCTCTCACGTAATATGGAAAGTATTACAAAAATTCTAACATTGGAAACAAGTAACTTGAAATTGTACTCCAAATAACAGAAAATCATTTGCACTGAGAGGCAAGAGAAGACAAAAGGATAAAATGCTACACTGCGGTTTTCAACCGCTATGCCAATGCAATTGAACTCAGAGTTAGAGTACCTGTTTAGAGAAAACACACAAGTTGAGACTGTGAACAACTGGTTTGAAGTTTTAAATTAATATTTAAGAAATAATTGAATTAATATGGTATTAATATTATTCAACTCAAATAGAATGTAGTACAAATAGAAAATCATCACAGCAGAACGAGGGGAGGCAACAATCAGACACTGCATCCATTTCAGAAGGAATATCACTAATCAAACACGAACTATATGAAAACAGCACTACAATTAAGAGGATTTTCACTTACTGGCACTATTTTCCAAGTAAGTATTAACAATTGCAACTGCGCGCCCTTTTAACTGCTGAAATAGCTCATGAATAGCAAATTGAAATAATTTTTACTTACAAAAAAATACAAATATTGACAGGTTGTAGTTGTTGTTAATGGTGTTGTTGATGTTATTGTTGTGGTGGAGGTAGTGTTGTTGTGGTTGTTGGTGGTGGTAGTGGCGTTGTGGAGATGAAGTAGTAGAAGTAGTTGGTGAAATGTTAAACCGCTCAATTTCATTCACGACATTTAAGAAAATACGAAATTTTATTTCGCATAGAATAATATAATTTATAACGGACATGAAAAATAATTAGTACACTGTTTTACACAGAACACAATTGTTAGGTAACGATGATGTATCCTTATTTTCTGTAATAAAGAATGCATCTGAAAAGTTGCAAGAAAGTATCAATTATCGTTTTCGCTTTGCAAGAAAATATCAATTACCCCCCTTTCCTCATAAAAATAATCAGAAAAATAAAAGAATAATTTATTGAGAAAATAAACGTTTTTAAATAGCAAAAAAGACGTAAGTGGAATGCCACTTTATGTGTTTATATGTCACTCCAGGAATAATTTATTTTTCATTTTCTATTATTACACAGTAAAGTTGAAGCAAATTATCTGAATTTCTCTATAGACGTCAAACGAAATACGTACATGAGAACAAAAGATGTTAAAAAAATAACAAATAGTTTTAAAACCAATGTATATTTTTACTTTCCCGTATACTATAGTATAGGGAAGGTTATGTAATGCTGCGCGAAAAAACGGTGGATTTTCGGCAGAAAGACTCTTATTACAGGTCCGTGGTAACGAAAAAGTGGATAAATCCAGTTGCTAAATTAAGAAAAAATCTCCTAACATGTGGTGCAGCCACAATCCCTGTTTTATGGGTCCTTGGTACCGAAAAACCAATTGAAAGCAAAACGTTTGTCCGTTTGTCTGTGAACAACGCTAGCGAGGAAACCGTTCAACCGATTTTCTCCAAAATTGATACTCCCCGATCGATCTGGCTGATCTTGTGGTCCCTTGAATTTGAAACCGATATTTTAATTTTGGGGGGAACTTTACATGACGCCCATGGGACATTTTCAAAATTTTCTAAAAAAAGGTTCCAATTTTTTTCTTTAAACTTCTTGTAAGAATAGAGTAAAATACATTTATTAAGGTGGCAAAGGTCCGAGTTTCACGGATAACACTGAATTTTTGAAAATTGCGAAATTTTGAATTTTATTCGGCGTCTTCCTCCAACTACAAAATTGTATTCCTTCACATAAAAGTTGTTCTTCATACTGAGTTTTTTTCTTTAAAGTCATGTACATGTTTTTCAAAATTTTAGTCGTTTTCGCGCAATATTGTGTGCAATATGTGCAATTTTAAAAAATTACAAAAACAAGATTTTCTCGAAAACGGCTCCATATTTTTTCTTTGAACTTTTTGTAGGGTTAGGGCCTCATATACTCTATGAGATGATATAATCTCCATATTGCTCTATCTTTCGTTTCTTCAAAAATTGCAAAAATGTAATTTTTTTGACTTGCCTCTCACGTCGTTAATAACATTAGCGGCGATTTGTTCAGATTATCATATTAATGAGTACATGAGCTTTAAATAATTTCAAGTAAAGTTTCTCGAGAACTCACCCGTTTTCTAGGATAACTAAGGTCCGATTAAATTAAGAAGGTGATTGGCATTTGTGAGTGCAGGGGAGCGACGTTGCCAGGTCGCAAACCACTGAGCACGTGTTACCGGGACACGAAAACAAACACTTCAAAAAATTCGTGTAAAAGTGTAAAAATACGACAAAAGCCTAACCTCAACGCAACTCGTCACAACACCGTACACATTGCGCGCGCAGCACAGGCAGACGCGGGCGGCGCGGCGGCAGGGAAGTCACTGTGCGATGCTCAAATGTTCCCAGTGTTCGGCAGTGGCAATTGAGCGACCTGACACATCACGTTTTGTCTCTCTGGTTGGCAGCTGCCATGGAAACGGGAGAGGCGTCCTGACGTCACAAGAACTGTCAATCACCTTCTTAATTTAATCGGACCTTAGCTCAAAATTCCGCATTGTCAGAAACGCTCAAACGCCGTTTTCTTATAAATGGCTCCAATTTTTTTCTTCAAACTTTTCGAACGGATAGTGCTAATTGCATTCTTTAACATGACGTTTATTTTTGAAGAAATTTTTGTTTTCACAAAAATTACACAAATGTAATTTTTTAATGACCTCTCACATCTTTAATATGCACATTACCAGCAATTTGTAAACATTATTATATTTGTGAGTGTGCTTCAAATGACTTCAAATGAAGTTTTTCGAAAACTCAAAAAATTTTCTGTTGAAAAGAGCTCAAATTTCAAAAGAAAATTGCCATTTAGGACGATGTTTGACTATTCTTTAATATTCTAAAATTAATATTTCCGTTCTGCCATTAGGAAACCGAAAAATAAAGAAAATGTAAAAAAAATGTACTTTGGGCGGCGATAGATGGTTTTCTCAATGAAATGTATTTATCAAAAATACATCTTCAAATAAGGTCATGCTTATTTTTTTGAAAATTCTAGTCGTTTTTCTATAATTTCCTGACAAACGTAATAGCTCGCAGCAAATTTACTGTGCTTCAGACAGCCAGATGCATCGTAAATTAGAGTTTGGAATCTTGTATATTATTTCATTGTTCGTTTTTACATTCGGTACCTTTTGTTATACATTTACACATTAATCTTTAAAGAAATTATTTATTTTCAAATATTTGAAATAAAAATTGCAATCTCTTTAAGGGAGTATCGACAATCCAAGGAATGCAACAATTGAATTCCGGTCCGCCGTCACGAAGTTCTGTGAATTACGTGTCATTGTTGACTTGATATAGCTGTATGGTATCAGGCTTCTTTTTCCAATACAAATTTACAAAACTTTCTTATTATATTTTTATGCAGTTGTAGAATTCACATAGTTTTGACAACACTGCGATGGAAACAGTGAGTTGTTCGCTTATTGGTTGAATTGGACGTTTTCAAATAATAGCTAAAATGTTAGTAGGGTAGAAAGTGCAATATTTCAATCCTACGTAGCTATTTACACTATTACGGGAAGTATGTGCGGTTGAGCACTAGTTTTAAATGCTTCGTATAACTGTTTCAAAGACATGATAGGGTGATGATGGTATTTTGATATATGACTGACATCAAAATTACCGCTAACATCGTGTCGCAATCTGGTGCATTCAACTCATTGGTTAAAGTCGGAGAGGCTGCGCAACAGTACACCCATGTCCTTGCATCATGGGTGAAGGGTTAACTGTTGCAATATTACACTATTACACAAACGTTACAATTAATACGCGAAGATATGTGCTGTGGTAGAACCACTAGTTTCATTTGTACAAAACATAATTTTCCACAACTTAAAGAATTGTGATCAATTTTCTGAAATTATTTACATTCAATGCAATCAAGTGTGGATCTTTCCGCGGCTATTCAGAACTCCGATAAAACCACTATAGGCCATATTATAGTAGTCACGTCGCGGTCGCACACATTTTCATTTTTAATCTCTTAGAATGGTGAATGGTGATTATTTCTCTGAATTTATGTATATATTAAATGTGTTCGTGTGTGGACCTTCAGAACTCTCAAGCAGCTATTCAGAACTCCGACAAGAACTATTCTATAGCAACAGTTCCGGAAGCGTATTCGACATTTTTCTTTTGGCCCCGAAACCTTTGCCCCCACCCCTCACACTAACCGGGGCGGATCCAGCCAATCATTTTGGGGGGGGGAGCATAATAGGTTTTTGTTAAATAATAAACATAATTATTATATTGTATATTATTTTTGTAGTGTATATATGATAATATACAATATTATTGTTTAAATAATTTCGTAATTTTAATATAAATAAATATTTAAATCAATTATGCCATATAAAGTAAGGTAACAAACGAAAACCCTAGGACTTATGGGGGGCATGGATCCCATGGTCCTCTCTGGATCCGCTACTGCACACTACACTCTCACTCACACACATACACACACTCTCCCACTCCCACTTCCTCCCTCTCTCCCTCCATCTCCCTCTCTCTCCCTCTCTCTCCCCCCTCTCTCCTCACTCACTCCTCACTCACACTCTCTCTCCCCCTCTCTCCCTCTCCCTCACACCCTCATTCACCCACTCCCTCACTCCCTCACTCTCTCCCTCAATATTGCACTCTCACTCTTTTACTCTCTCTCACACACACATACACACTTCTGAAAAGTTCCTCTCCGCAATTTAAAGTATTTCCGACGTTCGTGTACGCACATCTCACTGGCGCTATCATCTCTAAGTATGTGCAATGATAACACAGCTGTATTTGAGACCTGAGAAGCGAAGCGCAATCCCAACGAGGTTGCGATTAAGAGGTCGATAACACTTCGCTCCAGTCGTCATCGCACGCCCACCGTTATCAGACAACTTCTTTCGCGTAGAGTTTTACAAAACTATAAACAATATATTGTGCAAACAAAACATGTGCAGGACTCTGTAAAAATTGAGTCACGCTGACAAAATAATGTTATTTTAAGATTTTGAAAAATGTTCCATAAACTTGAAATTTTCATGTATTTTTTTATGTTTTTTGATACCTTAGCCCCCCCATAACTCTTTCAGGCTGAAATTTCAACGATAATTTGTGATTCACTAGAAAAAATAATTGCGTTTATAAACTTTTAAAGTGAAGCTCTCCCTCACCCCACGTTGTCATTCAATATCTGTTTTACCGGATACTGAGAATCAGTAGAAGTCAATGGCAGCTAATTGCCAACGCTTGTAATGCCAATCATTCCAGCACCGACGAAGTGATTGAGACAAACTGGATACAAGACACGCTCCCAGACGAGTCTTGAGAATGAACGTGTCAGTTGATGTGCCATGACAGCTAATCGCTTAACAAAGCGAGGCAAAATAATAATGAGATTAAAAACAATAACGTCAGCAATTATTATATTAAAAATATTTTTATAAAATAAAATGAATAATAAATATTACGAAAAATGTTGCCGGTTTAGGTGGCTCAGGGCATCAATTAATGTCACTGCAGGACCTATGAACGGGAGGTGCTCGGGTTCGAATCCCAACGGTGGCAGGATTTTCGACACTAGCTAGATTGCTACGTCGAGTTCGAGTTCATCCGCTGTCTGGAGGAGAATTCTATCGGCCGGATGCTCTGATCAGTAGTTTTCCAGAGTTTCTCCGATCAACACCAGGCGAATGCTGGACCAGTACCCTAACAAACGGGCCAGGGACCGCGCGCGATCCTTCCCCTTCCTTGTCCTATCCTCACTCCTTACCTACACAGACACACACACTACGCTACCACCCATGACGGGAGACCGCTTGTCCCGGCTGGAGCGATATCCCACTGGTGGGAGACCCCTGGATGGGGAAAACCTTGCTAGCCTATAGTTCGGCGGCGGATCTCGCCATCCAGCGGGGAAGATCACCACCACATCTCACGATGAAAACAAGCAGTATAATAATTGTAGTGCTTGTTTAGGCATTCACAACCGAGCCGTTGACGCGCCCGGAAATACTAATCAGTCCATCAATCAACGAATAATGTTACTTTCAGCCAAAGTAGTATTCTCAACATGCCAAGGGATTGATGTCCAACAATTTCGGGGGAAGGGGCTTCAGCCCTTTGAAGCCTCCCCCGCTTCCTGAATGTCAAATACGATATTTTATACTTGTTACAGTGCAAGGGAATGAAGGAGAACAGAAACAGCAAAGAAGAAGAAAAATAGAAGATAAAAAGAAAAGAAAATGGAACAAAAGAAGAAAGGAAGAACAAAATAGGGAAGAAGAAGAAAAGAAGAAGACAATATGAAAAGAAGAGGAGTAAAGAAGAAACTGAATGGGTGCACCATATTCTTTACCAAGTTGTTGTTGCTAGGCATCCATTATTTAATCGGATACAATAATGAGTCACGTAATTTACTTCGAAAGCAAAAGTAAACAGCAAATAAAAGTGATCGGATAAGATAAAATATAATCAAGATTTTACCTATCATACCCGTGAGTCATTCTAATAGCTTACTTTTTCGTCGTATTTACAAATTCTTTACTGTTCTCAGACTAAACCGGAAAGTATGTAAGTGGAGCATAAAAACGGATAATAGTTGAAGAAGAAGAAGAAGAAGAAGAAGAAGAAGGGTAGCTGAGGAAGGTGTCGAGAAATTGCCAAAACTAATATTATTTTGTCAATTCAATGAATCAGGCAAACAGAACATAATTTCCACAGCTTCATCAGTGGACGATAAAGAAAATCCTTCTGGACAAAGCCAGTTCATCATGTTGGTAGAATGAGGCTCAGCATGTTGGTAGTACGGGACATTCGTCACAGGAATAAATAATAGAGAAAGTGAACAGTATTTTAACATTTTTTAAATTAAATTTCACGCCAATTTGAATGGAGAAAATTGTTGGTGTCTTGAATTTCTCTATAAAAATAGTAGATTAGAAAAACTGGAAAATCTTACTTTTCACTATAATTCTGGTAAAAGTAAAACAAGGATTCTATATATTTGAAGAAAAAACATTTCAAAACAGTACAGTTCTCATGACCTTTTTAATAAAAAAAGAGGCATTTATTTATTCATGATCTTATCCGGCTTCAGCCCGCTTTTTCGTTGTTATTGACAACCTATAAGCTCAAATGAAGAGAAGAAATGAAATGCAATTAACAAAGTAGTATACAACACATTTTTCGTTTTAACTGGTATAAACTGAACAATAATTTTGCACACGAACTGCAGTGTTTTTATTACTGCATGCATTCATAATTAAGGAAAGATCAAAATGAAAATATTTCTTACACTCCAGAGTTTGTAAAAGGCACAATTCCGTCCAGGCGCGGCTCGTCATTAAAGGCTGTAAGGCGGAGCCTCTCCTAGAGAAACCGCCGTCCAAAAGAAATTTAAAAATATGTTTACAAATGTATTTATTTATTAATAATGGAATTCTGAGTTGTATTATGTTACAATCATATCAAAATTTTTCTTTATCGGTTCGTTAACGGCCGTCCGTAACACATTTAAAGCTGTTGACAGGGAAGGGAGAAGCGTTAGGCTCCCACTTTATTCTCCCATAAGGCCTGTACAAAACGAGGAGGCGTGACGTCATGCATTCACTGCAGACGCTTACCAGCGGACGAAGGCTGTGGCGAAACAGCCTTTGGTGGAATCTAGGGTCTGAAGAACGGCGGGCTCACCAGATAGCATTACTGTGCAGCTCCGCGAGTAGCATTGCCCTTCAACTAGTTTTCTCAGTATGCGGTAGGAGCGCTATACTTGGGATTTTCTTTCTTGGCGCATGAGGTCTTGTCTTCTGGGACCCAGCAAAATCGTTGTGAAACAGAACTTACGAGTACTTGTGATTACTAGTTCTAGTAACTTGTAACCTTTGTGAAACGGGTCCCAGGATGGAATATCTCACGGTATTTCGCGTCGTTCTCAATCGTCTGTATCAAACTAATTATTAATAGAAATACAATGCAGGCAATGCAATGCACTGTAATGTAATGCAATGCATTTGCAGCCTTCCCCATTTATAAAACCACGAGCCGCGACTGATTCCGTCCTTAATATGGAACATGAGGCACAACAAAAGGCACAATTCCGTCCTGAACATGGAAATTGTGATAGATGTTTTGTAAATCATGATTTCTAATTGCCCAATAGAAAAATCATTTTCTCAATTGAAAAGAATAAAATTCCCTTTAAGGGCTAACATGCTCCAGTAGAGATAAGATTAACCTTTATCTTTATTACGCATGTGATGTTTTATGCCGGACAAGTTTTGATGGCTTAATCTCAGTGTTTGCCTCACACAAATGAACTGGAATGGAATTGTAAATTAATTATTATTTTGAAAAATGCAATAGGTTCATAGATTATGAATTCATTATATTAATAGTATTTTTTAATTTCAAAAATAATAGTTATATTAGCATTTCGAATACGTACATTCAGTACAGAGAACACTAATGTTTAGGATCCCTTAATACATTAACCCGAACCTGTTCATAAATGCGGATACAATTCAACAAATTTCTGTAAATTTGTTGCATGGAGAGCCGGCTTAATATGACAAGGGACAATAAGCGACTAAACTACAGGTCCCCTAGTAATATTGAAATACAAAGCATAGCTATTCAAAATTGATACTATATGAAATTAAATTACAATATTTACAATTTAAATATTTAATATTAAAATATTTGTTTATATTATGAACAAATATAACATTTTTTATACAATTTTGATGTATTATTGGGCCCCCTAGCGGGGGCCCTGAGAACGTGCTTCGTCTGCTTATGTATCAACGCACCCCCGGTCACACGCATAATGCACAGATCCAGAAGACAATTAAATAAATCTAAGTCTTCTCGTACAACCAAGGTCGCCTAGTAATACTCCCGACCACTGACACGCTGATCACTTGAATCCAGGGTCTCACATACCTTCTTTCCATTGACAAAGAATACGAGCGCGGAGGAAGTTCCCATAGTCCCCGCTTGTAGATGACCCCCACACTCCTCACAAGCGCGCCGGGACGACTGGCTTACTGGCCGACAGAGCGAGCTCCGGGCCGCAAGGCCTCGTACCGGCGTGGGCCGCGCGGCGGGGAGGTGCTGGGGGCCTCTGTCGTCACGTGGCCTTGGAACGTTTCCTTGGTTCATTTCCCCTCCCTATCCAGCTAGTGCAGATACTAATTGCAATGCTGCTGTTTTCGCGTGTTGGTTCATTCCACGTTCGTCGCGTTGTACTGAGGACGTATGTATAACTATGAAAAAGTCATGAGTGATAATACTTTTTCGTCTGTGACGCCGTGAGTAGGTCTCTTGTAGGCTGGAAAAGCGGCTCAGATTGTGGCATAATTCTGTTTTGGGATTCGTAAACTAACACTCAATTGCATTTCAAGAAATAATGGCACTGTTGATCTGTACATGCAATAATTACTTTGGCCTCCATCACGTCTTCATTCATGAAACCATCATTTTATAATAACATCTGACGTCGCTCTGAGTCGAGATTATTCACATTATTTAAGACAAAATAGAAGTAAGTCCAATTCACAGAAGGGTTTTTTTAAAAGCGTTGAGGCTTCGAACAAATAACGAGCACATACGGAAACAGCATCTGATCATAGTGACCCGTGCTCTTATATAATTATAAATTCATTAATTTCTTTGTACCACTCCCCCTCATACACTGGGTCGTGACTTTTTGCGATCAATGTGGCAGTTTCATTGCTATGTAAACGTGAATTTGAACCGGACGATTTTGAGTAGAATTCTATTTCGCGAAAAATTACGTTTAAATTGTTCCGGCTTGTTTTAATTAAATGTGAATTTAATTCTTAAAATCCTGTTCCGTTTGTGTGTTCATTGATGTTATTAGATACTTTAATACAAATAATGTATTATTAATTGTAACATTTTTCTAGTATTTTTCTTCATCATAGAATACACTGTCGCTCGTTGTTTAACCAAAAGTAGATCATATTTCATTGAGATTTCGTTGAGATTTTCATTACGAATTTGGGTGTAAGATATTCCCCTTATATCATTTACACTGAATTTAAATGTACCATTTTCTTTTCTTTTTATTACTTGATCTAAGTTTATAAAGTATAGTAGTGTAAGGAAATAATTTGTTTCGCACGATCCCATAATAAAAAATATACAAAGTGTGTGTTATTATGTGTTATTCAGAGGCGTATCTAGGTATTCAAGCGCCTATGGCAAGCATCGCATTTGCGCCCTTCTCAGGATACTTCAAATAAAGTTCTTGTTATTTGTTTTAGAGGGTATAATCTAAATAGCGCCTCTTGTGAGTGGCGTCCATGGCACGTGCCATGTCTGCCATACCGTAGATACACCACTGGTGTTATTATCAAACTTCAAGTTTACAAGTAGATGAGAGCTGTGGAGGTGAACTGTATGGTATATGAAATCGCACACGTCTTTCTAAAAAGACGCAAGTCTCAAACTTGTATTTTTTCAGGTATCACCGTATTAAGAATTGGGAGCACAGTCCTCGATTAAAAATTTAAAAAATTGTGTAATTTTCTTTGAGTCAATTTTGTCGTTTATTAGTTCGACAAGACATCGTTTTCTACGGAACTGAATACTTTTAGCTGACAAGAAGCTATTCATGATAGAATAAGCGCTAATCACAAAACTGAAATAATTAAGAATCCTAAACATCTAGAGATTACTGAATATTCATGAAACTGCTGTTTATATCATATTAGCAGAAAATAAAGCATGAGACATAATTAGCGTTCATCTCACGCCCAAAAAAGACCTCTTTGTCAAACATTAGAGCTGCACATTTACCGCGTGTACAAAACTATAGCTACGAGAATTTCCTTTTCCATTAGAATTTATTCTCAACCAAATTTTCGGTAGCGGAGAAATATTCTAAAATCTCAGTTCTTAATTTACGGTCGCGTTAGCTCACATAATATAATAGGTATCTCCGACATTCCTACAATTTAGCGCAAATTTGTTATCAGAACGAAAATTTAAGAATCCAACACAAGTTTGTTTCGAACATGGAGAGGGACAAGGAATGTACATATAACGATCGTACTATACGATATAGACTGTTCAGTTAACCAGGGTGAATCCAGCCGATCATTTTGTGGAAGGAGGCATTGTAGATTTTTGTTAAATATTAAACATATTTGTTATTTAGGATGATGTAGTTTCTTGAGGTTAGGTCATTGGAATTTAAAAAAAGAAGGAATTCACATTCTTTTTTTTCTCCTTTTTTATTGTTGGTTGCCAACATTTCGGCCCCTTAATTGGGCCTTCATCAGGGCTGGAATTAGTTAACAATACACAGTCTCTTAATTATTGCTATACAATTCATAATATAATCTTGGTCTAAACTACCTAATGTATATTACGTACTGTATAGCAATAATTAAGAGCCTGTGTATTGTTAACTAATTCCAGCCCTGATGAAGGCCCAATTAAGGGGCCGAACCGTTGGCAACCAACAATAAAAAGCAGAAAAAAAGAATGTGAATTCCTTCTTTTTTTAAATTCCATTGACCTAACCGCAAGAAACTGTGTCATCCTATATAATTCAAGAGGTCAAGAATAAAACTAATATTTGTTATTATATTGTATATTATTTATTTATTGTAGATATGATACTATACATTATTATTATTATATAAATAATTATAACACAAATAATTACTTAAATTAATTTTGCCAAATAAAGGAAGGTAAACGTAAAATTTAGGCCTTTTGAGGCGGAACACGGCCCCCACGTTCCCCCCCCCTAGATACGCCAGAGCAGTTAACTCATTACATTTTCATTAAAGGGAGTGTGTATACAAAAAAAACACGCCCGATTTATTCTCCAGTGCTCGGGCAATTACACGAAAAGCTATTTTCGCACTTCCGTGGGGTATCAAAGATCTGGGTTGATGTAACGTGGCGCTCGGCGTGAAAGCCGGGTCGGCCTGCGACCGCCGTCTCCATCCCTTGCCCGCAACGCCTAAATGTCCATTTGGCTGGAAGAATTTAATTTTTTTGTCCTTGGTGATTTTTCTAATATTCAAAACACTTCAAATTTCGGCTGTATGTGTTTTGGACTGCTGGCGAAGTCTCATAAAAATCCGAGTGTCCGTCATAGAGCGTGTTTCTTGTAAACATTTTCTGGGGTGTGTTTGGAGTGACTGACGTCTTCTAGAATATGCAGTAATAGCAATAATTATTAATTATTATATTATTAATATTAATATTTTATTAATATTAATTATTGTTATAATAAATATCACAATATCATCTACACGAGTGCTCCCGCAAATGACACTTCCAGCACTAGAGTGTCTCCACTTGGATACCAGGACTATATACAATTGCAGAAGGCAATTATTTTGAATACATGTCTTATTGTTAGAAGCCATATAAATATCCAGTAAAGCAACTGTACACCTGGTCATTATACCTATGAGTGGTTGGCATATCGACCTGTAAAAACAGTGAAGTATAGACAGTAAAATTAATAATAATAATAATAATAATAATAATAATAATAATAATAATAATAAATTAAAATATTAAAAATCATGTTTACTTGTCGATGTTGCTGTACCTTGCGATCAAAACGTCGTTACCAAGGAGGCAGAGAAACGTCTTAAATACAAGAGTTTGGAAATCGAGATCAGCCGAATGTGGGGCGTAAAAGCACAGGTCGTACCGATAGTTATCGGAGCTCTGGGATTTGTTCCGCAAAATTTGAGTAAGAACTTGTCTAAACTCCCAGGTAATTCAAAGGACTGGGAAGTGCAAGAAATAGCTTTATTTGGAACAGCCCACATTTTGCGCAAAGTACTGTAGAGGCACCGATAGTCCCTAGATCTACTCCTTAGGTAGCTGGTTGCAACCTGGAGTAGATTTTATATTCAGCCGACTTATAACATCTTTAGTCGTGATGTAATGGAAAAATAATAATAATAATAACAATAATGGTATGTTACATAGTGGAGCTCCACCGTGGAATGTTAAATAGTGGAGCTCCACCGTATTATAAATACAACCCAGCACCAGTAATGGAAGCAAATAATACCATCATTTATTGGGACAGACCCATATTTACAGATAAAACTGTGGCTTTCAATAGACCTGATATAGTTTTGATTGACAGGAATAAGAAAGAAGCTATACTGGTTGATATTGCCGTACCATTGACACACAATCTAAAGAAAACAGAGACCGAGAAAATTACTAAGTATGAAGATCTTGCTCTGGAAATAAAACAAATGTGGAAACTGCAGAGTGTAAAAACATATCCACTTGTTATTTCGGCTGAAGGTGTATTCTCAAAAAATTTCAGGAAAAATCTAAAACTAATGGGATTACCTCAATGAATCCTAAACTACGGACAGAAATCAGTGATTCTGCAGACATGTCATATAGTTCGCAAGTTCTTGAACTAACACAAATGAGGCTCCCATATTGGTCTTGAGGGTCAGGGTGAAATCTCTCTCCTCAGTGACTGAGCTGTTTCCTATTCGTGGCAGGATTGGGCAAATTGAACCCAGCACAAGCAGCTGAGAATCACAAGATAATAATAATAGTTGGTCCGTGTAGCCGAGATCGCTACGCCAGGAGTGCCGTGGCGATCTCGGACGGCGGGTTCGAGTCCCACGTCGGGCATGAGTGTGTGTATGTCAGACCTGCACAGCATTTTGCACTTTCACTGACCTCAGGAGCTGCGTGCGGGCAACTCGTGGGCAAATGAGAAAATCGATGAAGGGTGGGGATGAGACCCAATCTAGGAGTGGGGAACACCAATCAGAATGCGCAATTCGAAAGAGCGCGTAAATTTAAAGAGCAATCGGTAAGAACATGATGGTCATATACAGTTCAAGTAATATTGTCTTTTGTATTATATTGAAAATGTTTGTTCTCGGTATACGACAGGGCGAAATATGAAACTAAAACGAATTATACATATTAGATTTCGACACCAAGTATTATAATTGCCTGTAGGGCTTATAATGTAATTCGCTTTGCTACGATGTAATCACTAATTTAGTGTTGTGCTAAACACAAAATTTTGATACTGAATTGTCTTTGTTTGATGATGACAGCAATAAACTATTTTTATTAATTATGTTTAATTGAATAAGACGGTTCTCTCAAAGAAAAATAATTTTGTTCTTGAAAAATTATGATTATTTTCTGTTCTAATTTCTGACAAGAGTGTAGAGTCGTTTACGATCGTATAAAAATATAAAGCCCTTTGCATTCTATTTACCCAATACCCATGATTATCTTTTGATTGTCCGTAACATATCGTCACAGAAGTTTGTTCGTTGATCCCTTTTATTCACAATGGGGAAAATGGTCACAAATGTGCTATTAAACATTACCCTTCTTGGAATTGCCACATATTCTATTTTTATGTCAATCTTGATGTGAGAGATTGCTCTCATGATTTTGTTCATTTTTCTATGATTTGGAGATTATAACGTTCCTGGTGAACACTCAATTATTAAATTGCAATTTTGTGTTATATAGAATTAAATACTATTTTTTCTTACATATAAGCATATATTTTAAAGCTATTGCTTTAAAATAATGCTTAAGAGTCACAATGAGCATGTTATTTCCTTAAAAAAAATTAGAAAATGAAAATACATACAGTGGTGGATACAAAGATGGATATACAGTAGTGCACAGAACGTAAACAGTGAATTATGACCCTGGAAACTTGAAATACTAGACATAATGCATTTAAACAAATAGGCATTTAATTTTGAAGCATGGATCATTATTAGACGCCCAGGCATCCAATCTAGGGGCCGCGTCGTGCTACGACAGACTTCTCCCCTCCCCGCAAAGCTTCCTACTCCCCACTACTTGCACTTCCGGCGCTGCCACGGGCAAACGATCGGCTTGCAAGTGCAGAATGCCCGAGGGAGCAGGCGTTGTGCAGACCTGGTGTATGTCTATATCTGTGTGCCGTCCTTTCTCTCCCTCATTATCATCGTAATTTCAACTTCCATACCCCCAGGGTTAACACCCTGCGAGATAAAAAACGGATCCAGCTAAATATTGATCCCTCGGGAAATTACAGGCATCTACCACCGGGATAATGTTACTGAGACCCGGTAAGTGCAGGTGCATGTATGCGAGGTCCGAGACGGCTTATTTGCGAACAAAATAATAATAATAATAATAACCACTCCATGGATAATATCAAAAAATAATGGACAAGGTGCAGATCAATGATTTGTGTGACATAAGAGGGGAAGAATGAAGCCAGAATTGGAAGCACTAGTCATAGCTGCCCAAGATCAGTCGCTGAGAACACGATATTATGATAAAACGGTTCTCAAAATTTCCCAAGATGACAAACGCCGCATTTGCGAGGAACTAGTAAACATTGATCCATTGATCATATCATCTCAGCTTGTCCAATTCTAGCAAAGACCGAATACTTGAAAAGACACGAGAGGGTGTGTAGTTATCTCCACTGGCAGATCTGTACCGCCCTCGAAGTTCCAAACACGTGCCCCACGTGGTACGAACACTCACCAAAATTGGTGACGTCTGTGTGTATAATCTTGTACGACCAACAAATTCAAACTGATCGCACAATAGCGGCAAACGAGCGGATATTGTTAACCGAGATTTGGAGAAAAAATCATGTAGACTTTGCTGTGCCATGCGATCAAAACGTCGTAACAAAGGAGGCAGAGAAATCTCTTAAATACAAAAGTTTGGAAATCGAGTTCAGCCGAATGTGAGACGTAATAGCACAGGTAGTCCCGATAGTTATCGGAGCTCTACACTTTGTTCCGCAAAGTTTGTATAAGATCTTGGGTAAACTCCCAGGTCATTCAAAAGACTGGGAAGTGCAAGAAATTACTTTACCTGGAACAGCCCATATTTTGCGCAAAGTATTGTAGAGGCACCGATGGTACCTAGATCTATTCCTTAGGAAGCTGGTGGCAACCCGGAGTAGACTTTATAATCAACCGACGCATAACATCTCTAGTCGTGAATTAGAATAATCAAATAAATAAATTATATAATAATAATAATATAGAACTTGTCTAAACTCCCCGGTAATTCAAAAGACTGGGAAGTGCAAGAAATTGCTCTATTTGGAACAGCCCACATTTTGCGCAAAGTATTGTAGAGGCATTGACAGTCACCGGATCTGCTCCTTAGGTAGCTGGTTGCAACCTGGAGCAGATTTTATAATCAGCCGACTCATAACATCTTTAGTTGTGATGTAGCGGAATAATAATAATAATAATAAGCCCTACCATCATTCTTAACTTATGGATTAACTTATCTTATCCCGAAATCCAAAATTCCCAGCTCTGACCCCGGGAAATATAGGCCTATTACATGATTACCAACATTATACAAAATACTAACTTCAATAATAAAAGATAAGATCTATCAGCACCTTGAAGACAATAACATCCTGGCCGAGGAGCAAAAAGGCTGTAAAGGGGGTCACAGGGCTGGAAGGAACAACTCATTTTAGACGCGGCAGTCTGCGGACATGTAAAGAAAACAGGAGGGACGTTATATACAGCGTATATTGATTATCAAAAAGCCTTCGACAGCATACCTCACTCCTGGCTAATTGATATACTTGACATGTACAAAATCGACCCATTGGTTGTGTCGTTTTTAAAGACCCAGATGCAAACCAGATTACATATTTGCACGCAAAATGGTTATGTTCATGCAGGATATATAAGTATTACACAAGGAATCTTTCAAGGAGATTCTCTGAGCGCTCTATGGTTCTGCCTTGCTATGAATCCTCTATCGACTTTATTAAATAATGAACAAATGGGCTACAAAATCAATAGCAAAAACGATCAAGTACGTTTATCCCATCTTCTGTACATGGACGACTTAAAATTATACAGCTCCACAAAAGAAAAGCTTAATCATCTGCTCGACACCACTGCAAAATTTAGCAGTGACATTGGAATGCAATTCGGTGTTGAAAAATGGAAACTAAATGCAATGCGGAAAGGAAAGTGGAAACATCAAATGGATTACATCCTTGAAGAAGGAAACGATAAACAAGAACGAATTCATGCCATGAATCCTGAGGAATATTATAAATATCTTGGATATTTACAAAGATCTAATGTTGACCAAAAATTTACTAAATCCAACATAACCCAGGAATTTAATACACGCCTGAGTAAAATTCTGAAAACTAAACTCAGTGCTGGCAGAAAAATTAAAGCTATAAATACATATGTAATTCCAGTGCTGACCTACAGCTTTGGTATTGTCAGATGGACACAAACCGAACTGGATGCATTCAATATGAAATGCAGAGTACTGTGTACCAAATTTAGATGTCACCACCCTAATAGCGCAGTTGAGAGATTCCATCTACCTAGGTCTCTGGGAGGAAGAGGTGTCATGGTTATTGTGAATCTCCACTACCAACAACTGGAGAGACTGCGCCAGTACTTTCAAGAAAAGGCTAACAGAAGTAAGATACATCAGATTGTAACATACATTGACCGGAAAATCACACCATTAAACTTGACTGATGAAAAAATGAATCTACAAGAACGAATACAGACCAATGAAATGAAAATCAACAACTGGAAAGAGAAGCAACTTCATGGACGCTACCCGTACCAGATAGAGGGAGAACTGATGGATCGTAAGCAGTGGCGTATCTACAGTATGGCAGGCATGGCACGTGCCATGGGCGCCACTCACAAGGGCGCTATTTACAGTATACCCGTTAAAACAAATAACAACAACCTAATTGAAAGCATCCTCAAAGGGGCGCAAATTCAATGCTTGCCATGGGCGCCTGAATACCTAGATACGCCTCTGATCGTAAGGCATCAATAAAATGGTTGTGCATGGGTGAGCTTTTTGCTGAAACAGAGGGGTTTATAACAGCTATTCACGATCAAGTAGTAGCAACTAAAAACTACCGTAAATTTATCCTGAAAGACACCAACGTTCGTGAAGACAAATGTCGGCTATGTGGAGAACAAAGAGAAAATATATACCATATTATCAGTGGATGCAGTTCTCTAGCATCTTCAGAATATACAAAACGACATGACGACGTTTGTAAAGTGGTTTATCAGCAACTATGCCATAATAATAACCTTTTGATGAGTAACAGAACACCATATTACAAATACACTCCTGAACCAGTCATTAACATAAATGATCACAAAATGTACTGGAACAGGTCCATCTTAACAGATAGGTCTGTATTATCTAATAAACCGGACATTGTATGGCATGACAAGAAAAAGAAGAAGGTGTATCTGATCGATGTCGCTGTCCCGCCAGCTCACAATATCTCAAAGAAAAGGAGTGAAAAATTCTAAAATATCAACCATTGACAAATGAGATTAAGGAAATTTGGAGCGACGTAGAAATGGTGACTATTGTACCAATTATTCTAGGTGCCACTGGTGAAATTCCTAAGTTCCTTCATGAATCCCTGGCTGAACTACAACTGAAGAAGGGGCTATACATCCAACTGCAGAAGATTGTCATACTAGACACATGCAATCCTGAGGAAGTTTCTAAACCTTGATGGTTGATCCAGTGCTGATTACGACAAATGAATCGTGTATCTCTTGTTCATGGTAACCGAGATGCATGAGTGGAAAAAAGTGAAAAGCAAAGAAACAATAATAATAATAATAATAATAATAATAATAATAATAATAATGTGGCTTAAAAGGGGAAGAATGAAGCCAGAATCGGAAGCACTTGTAATAGCTGCCCAAGATCAGGCCTTGAAAACACGACATTATGATAAAACGGTTCTCAAAATTTCCCAAGATTATAAATGCCGCATTTGTCAGGAACACGTAGAAACCATTGATCATATTGTCTCAGCTTGTCCAATCCTATCAAAGACCGAATACTTGAAAAGACACGACAGGGTGTGTAGCTACCTCCACTGGCAGATCTGTACCGCCCTCGAAGTTCCAAACACATGCCCCAAGTGGTACGAACACTCACCGAAACCGGTGACGTCTGTTGGATTGTGTACGATATTGTACGACCAACAAATTCAAACTGATCGCACGATAGCGGCAAAAAAAAACGGATATAGTCATCCGGGATTTGGAGAACAAATCGTGTCTACTTGTCGATGTTGCTGTGCCTTGCGATCAAAACCAAGGAGGCAGAGAAACGTCTTAAATACAAGAGTTTGGAAATTGAGATCAGCCGAATGTGGGGCGTAAAAGCACAGGTCGTCCCGATAGTTATCGGAGCTCTCGGATTTGTTCCGCAAAATTTGTGTAAGAACTTGTCTAAACTCCCAGGTAATTCAAAAGACTGGGAAGTGCAAGAAATCGCTTTATTTGTAACAGTCCACATTTTGCGCAAAGTATTGTAGAGGCACCGACAGTCCCTAGATCTATTCCTTTGGTAGCTGGTTCCAATCTGGAGTAGATTTTATATTCAGCCGATACATATCATCTTTAGTCGTGGTTTAGAGGAATAATAATAATAATAATAATAATAATAATAATAATAATAATAATAATAATAATAATAATAATAATAAGCCGGCCGAGTTAGCCGAGCTCGCTAGGGTTGAAGAGCCGCAGCTGCCTCGTGCCTGAAGGGCGGCGGGTGTGAATCTCGCCGGGGCATGGATGTTTGTGTGTGTCTGTATGTTTGTAATTGTTCATTCATGCTTCAGCATTTCATACCTCATCTCCCTAATCCTAAAAACCCTGTGCTGTAAAAATTGATTCAGCCTAGAAATGCTGATCCACAATAAAGTCACGTGCACTTACCCCAAGAAAATATGACAATGCCTCAGTGGGTACAGTTGCACGTTCGTGTGGTCCTTAGATGACCAATTGGCGACCAAAAAACAATCAAAATCCGAAATAATTCTTCCAGTTCACATTTATTGCATTGAGTGAATATTTGGAAACTTGAAATAAAAAAGGTTGTAAGAGCCATTTCTGTTAAATTTACGTTTTTACCAGAATAATGACGAATGAATCAAACCCTATAACATAAAATGTATTTTCTTATTTAATAAGAACTAAAGCCGAGGCGCATTTCTTCATTGTGTTAAGGGGTGATTGTAAATGGTAGAAGTTGTATGTGCCAATAGGTTTAACGTATATAAACTCATTTTTCTCAAAAGAGTAAAAATAGCACTTATATCCTTTTTTATTTCAAGCTTTCATTTCTCTAGCCCCCAAACATGCCCACAAGTATGCCCATTACATGACCTACCATTTTGGATATTAGTTGTGCGGAAACAGCATTTTTCCAAAAAGAAAACGTTTGCATTTGCAAAAATTTCCAAAATGCAGGAATTTTCATACACATTATTTCAAGTTCTAGTTTTAAAGAAAATATTTCATTAAGAAAAACATCTCTATCTTCAATATTGCAGTTGTTGAAAAACGCATAAAAAATTAAACTGACACAAGTTAGGAAAAAAAAGAATTGATCAAGATGGGAATTGTGCCATTTTATTAGTGTATTCAAAGAATTCAAAGAAATTGAGATTCTATTCAAAGAAATTGATTGAGAAGATTCTATTCAAAGAAAAAATGAAGAAAAATATTTGAACCGTTTTTAAGAAAATCATTTTTAAAATTGCCTTTATTTCAAGCAAATATTGCGCGAAAACTACACATATTTTCAAAAAAAAGTATCTGATTTTATTTAAGATCTATCGTTGAAGAGCAAAGGACATCAATGAAAGAATGTAAGTATAAATATGTAAATCTTCAATATTGTAGTTGTAGGAGGATGCCGAAAAAAAGTTTTGAACTTTTTCTATTTACTAAAATTTAGAGAGACAAAATACAAAAGTTTGCAGAAAGTGTAATTTCTTAATGGAAATACCCCAAAAATCATAATATCAAATTCGGCCAGATCGATCGGGCAATATCAATTTTCGAGAAAATTATCTGAAAGGTTTAGGCATTTTGCCAGCACAGAGCAGTCGTGGATCCACCAAACGCGGATTCTGATTACAAGTGTTAGAGGAAGTAATTTACTACACAAAGGAAAAATATTTATCAACATTTCCGATATCAGGGCCTCACAATACCAGTTTTTCTGATGAAAAATTCCCACTTTCCGTTGCAGCATTGGAATACTTTGTCATTACTACATAAGTACGTAGAAGACGAGAAAGTAAAAATGCCGTAAACAAGAAGTGGACGAGAAAGTAAATATCATAAATGCCTGGCTCAACCTGCTGTATCTACGCCTGAGACCCGTGACCTCATTGGATCATCGCGGCCTATAAAAGTAGCGACGTCAAACTACAAGTAGTGATAAAAAGTGACCTTCGCAACTAAAAGGCGCCTTCTTCAACTTCAGAGCCATAACCTTACTTAATACGTACAATTTAATTAGTTACATTAGCAATGACACTTTCTTATCAGGTACACAATGGCGTTTTTGATACATTCATTTCCACCTCATAAAAAAAGAAAGGGTGACGGATCTATACGACGACAAAACGCTGAATATACTCGTAATATGTTCGATGTACATTCTCATCAGGTACATCGAAATTGTGCTACGAATTGTTCTAGATTTTCCCTTGCTGTTGGCTCAAATATGAATTGGTTTATTGACTGATGTTACCGGGTGCGTCAACTGCTCTCTACGTTAATCCCGTGAGCGTAGTGCATGTTTTATCGCGAGAGCTAGCGGTGATCTTCCCCCACTGGATGGCGGGATCCGGCGCCGATATAACCGTCGGCTAGCGGAGTTTTCCCCAACCATGTATCTCCCACCAGCGCGCGGGGCACCACCCCAGCCGGGACAAGCTCTAAGCTCCTGATAGGTCTCCCGGCATACAATGTCTCGCATAAGTATTCGGCCAGTCTCTTTATAAGCAGAAAAGTGCTTGTAAACTTTCACATAATTATAACAGAACACTAATACTATGTATTTTATCACATCCTTGTGTGTAGAATACCATGTCGCAAAACTACAATATTTCAACATTTAGCACATTTAACTTGACATCAGTGCAAAATATCGGCGTTTGCAAAGTATTGGACCAGTCAACCAAGAACGAATGAATATATTTGACCCTCACCATTTCCAAAACCAATACTGCAGTTTTCTGCTGATAATGCCAGTTGTCGGTCTGATAGCTTCCAAGCTTGAACTTACACCTTATAGCACTGAGGATCGTAAATGTAAAGAGTTTATAGAAGACATGAGGTTGCTAATACTAGAGCATTGTTCCAATGGTGATTCATTCAGTGTAATCGCCCAGAAAGTCAAAATGTCTTTGTTCACTGTCAAGTCAGTGATATACCGATGGCAAAGAGAGAATAGAATTTGCAACAAACGGTGGACAGGACGTCCTAAACTGCTCGGCGTACAGGACGAGCGTGCTGAGGTGAAGATTGTGAAAAAGAATCCGCGGATTAGTGCCCCCAAACTAATCGTTTAAGTATTAAAAGTTTCAGGAAAAACTGAATTCGGCCTTGTTATCTAGTACCTAGTATCGAAAATCCTAGGACCTCCCGGTTTAAGTCGCTGCACAGAAAGCGGCAGTTCTGGGTCTGAGCTCGGTCAGAGAACCCCAGAAACGGTCCGAGAGAAATAAAATGACATTTACTATATCATTAATTTACAATGCGCGCAGAAATTGAAAGAAAACGATGTACTCGTACCTGCCGGCTTTTTTAGAGATATCTAAGGTTTCGCTAGATACCCAGCAACTCGGGGAAAATCTGAAAACAATGAAATAAATTCGATTTGAACTGAAAAATGAAAATATTTGCATGTTAACTATCGTCGATTGCACAGAGATCTAGTACGAACTCTATACAGATACGCACAAATAAGTACGCAGCCTGTATGTTGATTTAAAGTGAAGTTTTTTATGATTTTGTACGATTTCCTACATACGTCAAACAAGATATTCAGGTCAGAAAATGGCAATTTACTTCCGTCTTATATCGTGTGATGTGTCTCAGAACAAAGAAGAACAAGTTCATATTTGCGACTGACTTAGGTACTATACTATCCCTCCTCTTAGGCACACACTTTTCATTCACTACATGACCACACATGTTGGGAGAGCACTCGGAAGCTTAGAAATGAGCCCAGGTACAAGCAGGTAGACCTATGCAAAGCATCGTCGTGGCGTGTCGGCGTCCGCAGAGGAAGCCTCGAGTCCTCGCGCATACACCAATGAAATGTCTTGGTCGCAGTCGATCACGGTCTGGATTACAATTCAGTGCGGTTGTATTGTCAGATCAATTGGCATATCCGACAGATGTCAGAGCACTACCTGAAACAATGGAAGAACAATGGAAGAAAGCTCCCGGTAGGGGCCCTCCCGCCACACAACTAAACGTAGAAAAATAAACTAGTGATTTAACACATTTAAAAATTGAATTGTCCATCAATTTTAGACGAGAAATTTGGCGTAGGTGTGTACTTACGCTACGAATAAAATTCCCCTTCACATCCAACTGTCAACCACCTTCTTCTTTTATTCCCCCTTTGAGTGTTTGTATTTTTTTTTAAAAAATTGGAAAAAATGAAAACTGAAAATTTGAGTTTTTTACAAACTCTCTGGTAAAAATTAAGTAATGATTTCAAAAATTGGAACAAAAATAGTTTCAATGCAGTAGAATTTACATAACATAATTAAATGAAACATCGGCTTGGAGGTAATGTTCCTCTTATTTGTCGGTAGACTTTCACACTTCCCAATTTTTCCTTATTATTGACCATTTGTAAGCTCAATTGAACAAAAGACACGCAATTATCACTAAGTATCCAACGTTTTTTTCTGTTTAACTGATAGAAACGTACTTAAATAAGAGGAGGATTTACAAAAATCAAAACACGGGAATTTAGTGACATTGTGTTCCGGTGATTCAAAAATTATTATTCGTGACGAAATGCAGCAGTTTCATTCATATACATGTGGATCACCTAAGTTGTCCACAGCAAATATCTTGAAAATGGTTCGAGGTATCGAGATGCTATTTGCGCCATATTGTTGCAAATGATGGGGCAAATAACATATTTAGTTTTCTTGTTTGTAACGCATGTAACTTTAGAGATATTGCCACAGCTTTTATTTTTTAAATGGAAGTGTATACTATATATTGTTCTCCATCACTCTAAAGATCTTTCAAAATGCAATGCAATGATATAAATATTGGTAATATTTGAACAGTATTTGTTGCAAAAACAGTGCAATTAGAACTTTGTAAATTCTTCACTGCAGCGCGCAAGGACAGCTGACCTTGCTGATATCGTATTAGAAAGTCTCGTTATCGACGAACATTCGCGTTTTCCGACAAGGTGCTTCGACTCACGAATACGATATCAGTAGGGCTCGGATAATTATGTAATAACATATTTTCCAACGGTAACTCTATCAAGTCGAATCAACGATATATTCACGTTTCACATCGGTTATTGGCCAAAAACGTTGAGTTTTTAGTACATACAATATTTACATATTTTACCCGAAATTACATATATTTACATATTTTACACAAAAAAACATATTTTCACATATTACTGAATTTTTGCATTATCCTACATTAAAAAATAATTAATTATCTATTTTTCCTATAAATTTTGTCTCTATATTATTTATTTTTCGAAAAAGAATAATTCAAATCAACAATTCAGCATTGTCAAACATTTTTTCTGTAGCCTCCTCTCTAAAATGCCGCTATTATTACGCGCTGAAATGAGCGTATCCAATGCAATGCCAACGGTATTGCAAGTGAAAGGGGAAGGCGCGATGCAATCTATAGCTTCTGTTCTGTTAGTTTTCAGCGCGAGTATCGCAGAGAACAGAAAGGAAGTTTGATTTGTGAAAATAATATGTTTAACAGGCGATATCGCGCACCCACTTCGCTTCTTTTAGAGGTCTACCTTGACCTTCATACCCTTCACCAGAAACTACACGCACCAGCTCTAGAAAGGTCGTTGACATTTTTCTTTCCCTGATTTTAAATGCGACCTTCTACCGTTTTTCGTAAATTATTTCTTTGAACCGAAAATTGTAAGTAAAATCTCACTGCGGAACTGATGTGCACGGAAATCATATTGGCAAGGTTGTGATAGGTTTAATGAACGTTTAAAAGTGTAGGTCTTATTTTGTTAACTTGTGAAGTGTTACATCAATGCAACCATCAAATTACTACAAAACTGTTTAATGATGCAACGGGATTTTTGTGGCCTAATGAAGTTAAACATAACGTCTTCCTTCTGGTACTAGCGCATGGCAGCAGAAGCTCTGCAGCGATTGTTCCAAAATTACTACTTCTAACCTATCTTGTGCATGCGTTGTGTTTGCAGAACTTATTAGATGTCAGTTTGATAAAGTTGACGCATTGATTTTCAATACAAAAAAGGATTAAAGAGATGGGGCACCGGAATCGACGCAATGAGCTACAATGTTCAAAACTTTGATTTTGTAATACACATTATACATGAATTTGATTCTGAAGTTGCAGCATCTATAGACATATCGAAGCAATTGTTTGATACTCAAAAGCTGAACAACTATATTGCCCCATTTTTCAGTAAGCACTACAATTAAATTTTTGGAAACATCTTCCTGAAACTTTCTGGTAGCTTTGAAATTACCCAATCAGCAGACGCTTTCTTAAAAACTGTTCATTTACCATTCGAGGGTCAATAGGGGGATCTAGAGAAGAAAAAGAGGTCTTCTGTTCTGGAGAAAAACCCAGGATTCGAAACAATTTATGTTATTAGTGCAGTGCTATGAGAGGACAATTCCGTCACACTGGATCCAGAAAACACGGAGAGGAATAGAAAGTGTATTTGACATGAATATTTAGATGCGTTTTTTCAACAAATCTTTCCTATTTTTAAAGTCAAAATGCAATTCATGTCTTTTTGAAATTCTCTTTCTTTAGAAACCTCATTTATAAAGATTGTGAGAGCCGCAAAAGGAAGGTATACTACTGAAATAATATCGGAGACGATATTTGTTTCTTATTGATACGGAGATCGTTGTAAATAATAGGACTATGAGAACTACTAGCGCACCCGTGCGAGAACTCTCGCATGTTAGATCTTGAATTAATGATTATGCAAATAAACCTCGTCAGACTGCACAAACTACGGTGTTAACAGAAAGCGTTAATAAAGATACTCAAATCTAAGCCTTCTAAGCGTGTCGCCACAAAAATTGCTACCAGCAGAAAGGGCTGAAATATCGAGGTGGCCTTGATAGTATTGAAGCGTGGAACCGAAAAGTTAATTGAATGGATCGGAAAATATCTCATCTTGTAGATTATGATGTGAAAAACGTTTCTTTGAGGCCTTTGGCCTCAAAATTTTACTTTTTAAGGCTCTAAAACGCTTTGTTTACGAGTTATTTGCCGATATAGGTTGACATGTGATGCGGGTTGCATTTTACATGAATATTTCGATGCGTTTTTTTTGAAGAAATCATTCATATTTTTAAAGTCAAAGTGCAATTCGTCACGTCTCCTTGAAATTCTCTTTCTTTAGAGACCTCATTTATATTGATTGGTTGCTTGTGAGACCCGCAAAAGGGAGGTATACTACTGAAATAATATAGGAGACGATAATGTTTAATTCTGGTCTTGATATAGAGAACAATGATGTTTAATTCTGGTCTTGATATTGAGAACTATAATGTTTAATTCTGGTCTTGATATTGAGAACCATAATGTTTAATTCTGGTCTTGATATTGAGTACACAGAACAATATATACTAAGATAAAAGTATTTTAATAAAAAAATAATTGATATAATGATACTTAATGTTATATATTACATAATTTTGACTACATATTTCTGTATATTATAATACATATATATGTACATATTTTCCGAATTTTTAATACATAATTACCCGGGCCCTATTAATCACTAAGTTAAAATTAAATTCTAAAAATCAGTTTCATGGATAGTTACACTACAAAGCTGTAAAAGGCAGTATTCAGCCTGTAAATCCAAACGCGAAAATTGTAATAGATATTTTGCTATCATTACTAATTATTAAGCAGAACGCTCATTTTGAAAATTATAAAAATTCCTTTAAGAGCCACCATGCTTTTGGAAAGATTAGATTCTGAATCTTTATTATGCAAAGAATGTTATGTTCTGTTCCGAGCAAGTTTTGATGTCTCCTAATACGAATACGTCTGAGGCCGGCTGGTACGCAGATCTGGCCACACCACTTCGTCTTTTTTTAGCATATTACTAAAATATTTCACTAGGTGAAAAAAACTAAAACCTTTATATTTGAATATAATATTAGTAATTTTATAGTTACACGTTCCTAGTCTCTAATAGATGCAATTATCCTACATCATAACTTGTATTTCTACTGTTTAAATTAAAAGCTTATCATTTCCTTCCGTAATTACAACCGGTTCATCTGCGACCCACACGTTTCTATCAGAAAAGCGATTGATAACCGCTTGATAGATATCGAACCGCAACCGAGGAAGGTCCTCGCGGATCGTTGAGCCAGTTTTCTATAGCAGCATTTTTTTAAGAAAAAACAAACAAACAAACAAACAAGGACCGCTATCGGTAACCAACTAAGCTGACTAAAATTGAACGTCCCCGCCCGGGAATAGCCGAAGTAATGAAAAATAATGCAACGTAGATGCAAAAAAAACAAGCATCTCATTAGACGTTCTGCAAGACAGGGCCGGGCTGGGGATGAACGAAACTTATAAGCGTGCGCACAGATAGGATGCCAGAGGATAACCTCTTACCAGTGGATTTTGCATATACATTTAGTAACAGTCTTGTTTGTACAGTTGGTAATTTGCTCGAAAATCGTCAACTTTAAGTGGAAAATTGAGACTAATGCAAAATATATTACAAGATAATTGAATAATTCCAATTAAATAAAATGTAACTTTCTATGCCTACACGAAATGGCCTTGTATTTGAAGTTCACCAGCACATTCAGTTGCTTGGAAACCTTCCCAGTGGCTGGTTCCTGCGCTACTAAATATGCTTTTGAATGTGAATTTCAAATTCAAGGCCATTTCGTGTAGGTGTACAAAGTTACAATTTACTTAACTGGAATAATTCAATTATCTTGTAATATATTTTGCATTAGTCTCAATTTTCCACTTAAAATTAACGATTTTCGAGCAAATTACCAACTGTACAAACAAGACTGTTCCCAACTGTATATCGAATGTTACCGACAAAGTTGTCAAGATTGCATCGTAAACTTAATTTTCAGTTTTCATTTACGTTTCTTTCTTTGAAAATCCCAAGTTTTTGGTATTAAAATACATTCTATGAAAATATACAATACATCGTTTTGCATTTATCTGCTTAAATTCTGATAACTATTTAAATGCAAAGAAAAGGAAACTGATTATATAAATTAAAGAGTTGTTCGTTTGAAGAACAAGTTTGAAGTTTGAAGTTTGTTTTTGTAAAACATAAATGTTTGTATAAGCTCGGACGTCGCTGTTTACAGTATGCGATGCAGGGCTGCGGAAGGTAAAAGTTTCACGGGCAGTGTGTTGCCGCGCCATAGGATAATAAACGTTTCTTAGGATATTTTTGGTATGTGAAGCATATACGATAGTGCTAATGGGATAAACCCCTTCGGAGAACTTCAAAACGATAGTGCTAATGGGATAAACCCCTTCGGAGAAGTTCAACTTCAAAATTATATTCTAATCTAAATCTATATGAATGGAACTGTATGTAGGGAAATAGAAGCTTGCAAATGGAAAAAAAATTCTTTAATAAGCCGCCTGATATTAAGTTGAAAGAATTTTCTCTTCAAAACCAGAATTCTGAGTGGGTTCGAATTAGGTTTTCCAAAACCGTATTCTGAGGGGGTAGTGGCCCTAGCTCGAAATATCATCTGTCAAGAAAGGTTTCGGCCACACATTTTTTGTTATTGAATTTTAATATTTAATACAAATTTGACAGATAACTGTATGTTTAAAGTTACTTTTTATTTAGAAGATGTAATAGACATTTTTAAACATATGTAAATATTTCTAAAATAGTTTAAAGCGCCAGTTCAGCTAGTATCATAATTCTATCTGTAGAAGCAAGAGTATTCCCAAATCCATATTCATCAACTGTCAGTATCAACAACTCACTTCAAGAAATCCACAAACATGTACGTTACTTTACAACGTATTGCCAGATGGCATTAAACAATTAATATCGGTATACAAATTTATGTTAAAAGTAAAATATTTTCTACCGCATGACTGTTTCTACACAATTAGCGAGTATACTGATCACCAAAAAGAAAAATAATGTTTATTTCAACAAAGCAATGATATTTAATGCATTAGTTTACATTTGTATTGTATAATTTTTTTAATAGACTTAATATTCTTGTAACAAGTAATGTACTTCACCTTCCGGGCCAATGACCCCATCTCAATCAGGTTTTTGGCTGAGATGGTCCCTTTTTTTTGCTTCTGAACATAAATGTAGCTTCACTATGCGCGCAGCGTTTTGTTGAGCTCTCATTTTGCTTATAATGGTAGGAGTAGAGCTGGGCATGAGTTACTATTTTGTTAGCAATACAGAAAAATAAAATCTATAGTTCATTTCCTAATGCAAATAAGGTTTCTATAATTCGAGAACGAAAATGTCTAGTTTTTCAAATGTTGCTAATCTCGCATTTTTTAAAATTTTATTATTTTTTATTTTGTTTGTTTGATTTTTTAAACTTTTATTCATCTTTCAACTATTTATAGTTAAAATGTTGGGAAGGGATTATGTAACTCAAGAAAACGTGCGCAGATGATCTTCTCCCCCATACGTCACATACAGATTTCACAGTTTTTGACAAAATAAATTAAATCAATCCAGCTGCAAAAATTTACGCCCGGACTCCAACTCGAGTGCAATGGGTTCCCCGACCAAGCTCGAAATTATCGTGAATTCAGAAATTCAATGAAATCGGACGACTGTCATTTCATTAAGCGAACTTAGCTCTATTCGAGCAAACTAGAAGAAGAAAGAAAATTTTGAGACCCGCGATTGAGAAAACTTTGTTTATGAAATTTTTATTTTCCCGTTTACGCCGTCTAGAGAAAGTAATGTCATGATGATTCAGAAAAGAGTACTCATATTCTGAATGAAAAAATCAAATTTGTAGATCCCTTATACCGAAAAAAGTTGTTTTACTTTTTCGCCATACTGCGTGCTTACAACATAGTAAAGAGAAAGTACCGTATTGCAATGCTGCGTGTGGCCATTTTTCATCGCAAAAACCCGTATTGTGTGGCCCTGATATCGAAAAAGGGAACAAAACTTCTTCCTATAAGTAAAGAAATACTTCCTCCAACACATATTGTGGTCGGAATTCAGGTTTTCAGGGAACCTTAATTGCTTAACGGCAAAACGTGTGCCTGACCGTTTGTGATCAACACTAGCGCCTAACTCGTTCAGACAATTTTCTCCAAAATTGATATTCCCCGATCGATCTGGAGGAATTAGAGGCCGTGCGAATTAGAAAGGGATATTTTAATTTTTGGAGACATTTCACACGAAGCCATATCAGCATTTTCTCAAAAAGGCTAAAAAAATTAATTAATTTACTTTCTCGGACAGCATAAGGACGCTTAAAATTGGAGCAGCTCCCATTTGCGTCGAAGTCTCTTAATTTCAAAAATTACAAATGTTGACATTTTCGGCGTGTTTCTGCAACTACAACATTGAAGACATATTTTTAATGAAATATGTTCTAAAAATTAGAATTTTAAACAAGATCATGTACATTTTTTGAAAGTATGTGAAGTTTTTATCCAATTTTTCCTTCATATCTTTACATTAAGCAAAATTTGCACAAAAACGAGAAAAAACTTTCAAAAGTTGCACAAAAACAAACATATTTCGTTAAAAAATATATCTTCAATATTGTAGCTGCATAAAAACGCCGAGAAATGTAAACATTAGAAATTTTCGAAATTAAGAAACTTCAACGCAAATGGGACAATTTATATATTTTTCTCAAAAACTGCTCGAAACGGTTTCTTTACTTCTTTCTTTACTCCTTACATAAATCAAAGGACGTTTAAAGAAATAGCGTAGATCTTTGTTTTATTGTCTCGGAGTTTTCGAAATTGCAAAAGCTACAAATAATGCGTGAAAGTATGTAATCTCGAATTACCACTTGTTTTCTTTCTCCTTTATATAACTTTCTTATATACGCAAGATAATACAATTTTTTAGGTTTCTTGATACCGTAAAAGTGATTTTTCTCTTAACATTTGTCTATCCGTTTGTCTATTCGTTTGTAAACAACACGTAGTAAATTTTATTGTTCTCTTTCACGTTAGAGCTCAAAGATCTTAAGAGTTTCTGTTGAAGATGTTTGTGGTTTCTGTCCACGTTACATCACTCCTCATATATCTCTCCACATATCTGCAGGCCTCTAACAAAGCAAGATATAAACCAGGGTTCTCCAAACTTTTGAACTTGAGGCCCGAACAGTGTAATCTTAGAACTCAGGCGGACGAACTAAATTTCTTCAAATATAACAACCGTTTGTACTTTGCAACATAATTTTTTATTAGGTAGTCTTACCTAATTACCACAACTTAAAAGTTACTTGAAAATAAACCAACGAAATAGGTGCAATTCAGTGCATCCTATTTTAGTGTTCCATGCTGAATTAATTATTATTTTGTTGTTGTTTTCATCTTTTTTAGCTTTAGCTTAGCCGTCTGCAAATTCGGAAGATGAAACTTCTGTAATGTGCACTACACTACCTCACCTGACAGGAGCTTAGAGCTTCTCCCGGCTGGTGTGGTGTCCCGCTTCTGGGAGAGACCTGAATTGGGAAAATCCCTCTAGCTGAAAGGCTGATCTGTGCCGGATCGGATCTCACCACTAGCAGAGGAAAATGACCGCCACCACCACTTGAGGAAAAAGTGCACTACATTTACTGGATTAATTACCTTACTACTTGTCGCACCCGCAAACACCAAATTATCAATCAATCATTACTTCTAAACAGTTCACGATGTCGATGTGCAGTTTTCACCCAACAGTGCAGAATCATGGATAGATCATAAAAACAGGAATACAATCCTGTATTTTTTTAATATTTTGAAAGTTATTTGAGAATCAAATTATATTTCTGACATTTGAAATTAAACGTACAATATTTCATTTAGTAACCCTTGCGACGCCCTTCTTTGGGGAAGTTGGCCTTCGCGGCTCCGAGACTGTTACTGGAAATGGGAGACTAACAGGGGTGACAGTGAGGGGTAGAAGGCGCAACTACAGCAATCCATGGTCTTATAACGACGGGACACAAGAACGAACATTTTCCCATTTATTCATAAGAATTGAATGTTTCTTTCACAGATTGGTATTCAAAAACCATCGATCGAAAAGACTGATTGATGATTTAGTTGTTGGCCCTTACTTCTTTGAGACAACGTTGGCTGGCAAATTTTCTGCAAGACTCATTGCCGATACTTATGGAAGAGGTAGCAATTAGGCACGCATTGTGTGCCTAATTACACACGACATAGCAATTAGGCACAAGCGGAGTATTTTCAGCACGACGGCCCTGTAGGTTTTGCCTGTGCTTCAAGGCGGATTCTAAACTAAGTGTATCCAAACCGATGGTAAGGGCGTGGTGGTGAGATAAATTGGCCCGCGCGTTCCGCAAGCCTTGAGATTTTCTGGGGGGGAGGGAATCAACAACTCTTAGCATTCTCGTTAGCGTCCTTTAAGCTCTCCGAGGACAAAGTTTAATTAAAAAATTTGGAGCCATTTTGGAAAAAAAATTGAAAGTTGTAGGCCCGAGCATTGACCACGGACAGACAGACAACATTTTCCCGTCCATCAATTTTTCGGTATCAAGGAATCCACAAAACATGGATTCTGAATTCTGACTACACAACGTGTTAGAGGAAGTAATTTACTAAATATAGGTTTATTCACTTTTCGTTAACAGGGTCCTGCAATAAGAGTTTTTCTATTGAAAATTCGCCGTTTTCCGGCGCACGATTACAATACTTTTACGAAGAAAGGCGAGAAAGTAAAAATAATGTATAACTGAAACCCACGTTTCCTCTGAACTACCTTCACACACCCATGATTGCTGTGTTACTAATACGAGTATGATCAACCATCTCAGATAGCTTTTGAAGGCGTAGATACGAGGCGTTTAGAAGCCAAGCCGAGTACGCCATGAATGAAGCCATGAGCTATGAAACAAAAATTTTCAGTACGAACAGTTTAAATTACTTATCTGTAAAAAAGTCTATAAATTGTTTAGCATATTTCGAATAAACCCTTTCATTTTTTTACAATTAAGGGTATTTTTCAGCATTTTATAAATATATTTAAAAATCTCATTGTTTTTCTCTCCCATAAAAAGCCACTTTATATGGAGTTAGTCCCATTGCCAACTGAAATGTATTGACGAATTCTGAATTGTATTGACATAATATTCTGAAAGGTTTCTAAACAAGTTATTTTATTAAACAAATACGCCGAGAATGAAACATTTTTAGTAGAAAAAGTTACCAGTATTATTGTAAGTAATTAAACAATACTTAAAATATTTTTAAGAAATTACCTGAAATACAAATAAAGATGTGTTCATTGCCTCTATTCAGTGTACGTGATGTAGTCGTCATCACTGTCAGTTTCTTCTTGAATGAATAGGAAATATAGACTTCAAGATGCCTATTACATCCTTCTTGTTTGCCACGGAGATCGGTCTTGATGTTCTCCCGGCATTGGGAACGTTGGGTCTGTCAGACCCAGTGACATTTTTGATGCGGTCTATCATGTGAACGAAATTAGTTCTGAACTTATCCGCCAGTCTACCTTCAAATTGAATCTTCTTGAACTGATGACGATCATTGGTTTGAGTTTATCAGAAAAATTTGATGTGCTAATCTTGCTCAAAGTTGTTGATGGGTCCATCAGACCCAACATTCCCGCTTACGTGATAATCTTTTACAACATTACCGGCTCATCTAAGAGTTATTTTAATGAATTAAATCCGAAAGACATTGAATTAACAAACAATCTTTTAGAAAGTGATTGTTTATCAACTGATAATAAGTTGCTGATTCGTCATTTGAACTAGAAATTTCTTGTTCAGAATTCAGAATCTGAACAAGAAATTGAAGAAGCTGAACCTCAGAATCAGGAAATAGAGCCTGTACATTTTATAAGTAGTATATTTATTTATTTGCAGTCAAATTTTTATAAATAAAGTTGATATTTTAGGGTTACGCAATGTAAATTATTTTAAATTTTAGTTGGCAACAAAACACTTACTCGGAAAGGTTAAAAAAACAAAACGAGATGGTCGAAAAACGTGTAAAACACGCTTCCATAAAACATTATAAAAAATTATATAACACATTACTGTAAAATATGCTTCAAGTATGTTTGTTTAAGAGATGTAGACACATTCTATTACTATTGTGGTTATTAATTTAATACATTTTATTTCCTTTGTTTGATCTTCGTTCACTTTCAATTTTATTTTTTGTTCTCTTGTCTGACACTTTTAAAAATATGGGATATATTTTGTGCTTTATATTGAAACTATGAATTATTTGCATGTTTTACTTCGTAATAAAACATTTGTGTAATTAATTATTACTTTAAATAGCCTATAATAATTAGTGGGTCTAATGGACCAACGTTCCCACTGAGGGGAAGATTTTTTCACTTTCCCACCGCCGCACTAAGGTCCAATTTGAACATTTACGGGGACATTGCTCTTTTGGAATTGAAATCCACTAAATAACAATTGCATTGTTAAATGTATACGCTTTTGAATATTTTAACACTCATATCTACTTGGGTTGGGTAATTTATACAAGAGCCTGTATTCGTTTTAACACTATTAGTGCGACCAAATAAGAATAGACATTTAGTACTCCCTAATTAAATAAGTGTAATCAAATGTTTGATGTTTAAAAGTTACCTATAATGAAGAAAACTGTTACAAAAGAAAATGTTACAAAAAATGTTACAAAAGAAAATAAAAGATAAGCACTTCCTCACAAGGCTTATACTTCAAATCAACCTCTGAAGAATCTTCAATACCGTCATTTTGGTCCTGGGATGAGTCTTCTGAATCCTGGTAAACTCTTGGCAATTCTGGGGGATGTGAAGGCACTTTCAATATGGCTTTCTGCGGCAATTTATCTTTTAGGTACATTTCAGATACTAGAAATAAGTGGATGAGAAGATACCAAGAGCGCATAGAAGAGGTCTTCCATACTTCGTTGTCTACTATTTTTGCGAGTATTAAGCGAATTCTGTACTAAGTTTTGTCTCCGAAATAACTATATCTTTGGGGTAGCACTGCTGTTTTACTTTTAACACATTAATGTGGGCCGGGTATACGTAACAATTTCTCCCTTTCGCACTTTTTCTTAATCGAATATATTGTGATTTGCTGTATTTTGCATCTATTATTAACGCCCGGGCTTCCTCTGGAGTGTAACGCTGAATTTCTTTGACAAGTTCAAGCCTTAATTGTTCTCAAAGAACGAGGACTTGAAATCGTAGCCTTTTTATAACTTGAGCCACATTTTGTTGGCCTTGTTTTGTAAAAACCGTTTGTGTTGCAGACGCTAGATCTTGGGGGCTATGGCTCTCGACTAAGTTTTTGGTGCGCCTTCTATTTGTCCTAGCGCTTAATGTGTCAAATTCTCGTTGTGTTTTATGACTTATGGATTTTAAGTCACTTTTATGTTGTGGAAGAAAAGTCATTTCTTCTCTTAACCAATCGTTATTGTGCTTCAAAAAAGTTGCTGTATGTCTTCCGCTTGCGTTCCAACGACGTACATTATTAATAGTAAAGAAACTGATTTTATTGATAATAACTTCTTATGGAATATTAGGTATGGAATATTAGGAAACGAAATCTACAATAACTATCCTCACACGTGTTGTATTTGCTCGGGAAACAAGACTTTCGCGACAAAGAATTTCATACAATTGAAGTCGCGTCCCTCCCAGCGACGCACCTAACGAGAAACAAATTTAAATAATGCAGCCTCCGCAGGTCTCCGCACATTAAAATTAGTGTCAATATAAAGGTATATAAATATTCTATATTATATAAAAGATTTGTAATGTTACAAAGTGTAACAGTTTTGTTCTACTCTACTCTACTACCGTGCGAAAACCGTAACGCATAAAATCATCTTTACAGGGTGCCTGTAGTCGGTATATGCAAACTAGTGTTGTGACTTGTGGAAAACCGTACTCATAGCAATTCCGTATAAAAGTTATAAACGTTCATTTTCCCCTAATATTTCAGAAAATAAATTATGTCCTTATAAAACGTTAAATTCACTTAAAAGTTAGTTACGTGAGGAACTTGATGCCATGTTGGCACAAAAATGTTCACAACAATATACTCTAGACACGTGTAAGTTCACTTAGAACATATCTTCCGATCGATCGTCTCGACTGAACGCGCTCCGCAATATACGCTGAGTTTCAAGCAGCCTTATTGCTCTACGCTTCACAGAATAGAGCCATTCCACGTCAAATCGCACAAGAGTTGACACGACATTTTTTAAAATGCACGATATTTTTTTTCTTAAATGTGGACATCAAAAAAAAGAGACACGTATTTTTTTATTTGCCTGAAAATTGATTATTTGTGTAGTTATGGCTATATTAAATTTTGGAATTTACAGGTACTTCACAAATTAAGATCAATTATCTCTCCGAATGTACTAAATATAAAAATTTCTGGTTTGTGTCATTTAATACTTTGAAATGTGTATTTTATTCCTCTGTAAATAAATTTTTCAAAAATATTTTTTCATTTAAAAAATGTATTTTTTCAAAAAAAGTAAAATTTCTATATAAACTCGATGAGATAAAAATTTGAAAAAAATATAGGCGTGTTCCTTGTTCAATTTACTATATAATACAACTAGAAAAAAGTGGGCACTCCACACATACAGTTCTAAGAAAATCAATTGTAAGTATGAGGGCGCGCTCTGCCTATCCATGCACTAACGAATTGTGCTCGGCCAGTCTTTGATGCAAGTGCTGAAGAACTAAAAAAGAATGACCGTCTGCCTGATAAGGGTTTCAAGAGTTATTAGTATTTCAGATGTTCACTCTGCCCCCAGAATGTATGACACTGTGTCATACATATTTTTGTGGGTAACATCGTGGGTGACTTGTGGGTCATCTATGTTCTTATGGGTGACAGCGAAACGAATTGAAATACGAGCCATTCCACGTCGAATCGCACTCGAATTGACACGGCTATTTAAAAAAAATAAATGACACGAATATATGGCATTCATTCTGGACATCAGAAAAAGAGGCACGTGTTTCTTTATTTACCTGAAAATTGTTTATCTGTGTAGTTTTGCGTGTATTAAATTTTGAAATTTACGCGTACTTTTCAAAATATGAGTAATTGACACTCTGAATGTGCTTAACATAAAAATTACTGGTTTGTTTCTTTTAATTTTTTGACGTGTATTTTATTCATCTGTAAATTACTTTCTCAAAAAAATAAATATTTCATTAAAAAATTGTAATTATTTTTAAAAAAAACAAATTTTCTTTGTGAACTCTCTCAGATGAAAATTTGAAAAAATAGGCATATTTCTTGTTCAATTTTCTACAAAACATAACAAGAAAAAAGTGGGCTCTCAACACGTACAGATAAAAAAATCTATGTATTTGGGCGCGTGGTTCCTGCCCTTGCACAAACGAATTGTGTTTGATCAGTCTTGGATACTAATGCCGACGAACAATAAAAAGAATGGCCCTCTGCCTGATTTGTGTTTCAAGAAAGATTAGTAAATCATATATTCACTCTTTCCCCAGAAGGGATAGGTGACAGCAAAACGAATGCTTTTTCTCGTGTCAGAAATGTCCTCGAATTTTACTGCAGAGTCCCTTTGCGTCCTAGGGACGGGGTGCCATTCTGACCTTGCTCGTGAAATACAATCGACCACTTGTCAAGGGATATGGTAAAATTTTCTCAACATTAGTCGCAATACGCAATACGTATGAAGACAAGAGTGCTAGTATTTGTTCTGTGAATCGTGTGTACATTGTGCAACATGAGTGGCGATCAGCGTATGATATAGATGTTTCAATGCATTTAAACTTTCTGATCACGATTTTTAAAAAAGAAAATCTTCAAGACGCGTAAACCACGATTTGCTGGTGAATTTACAGGAGTCATTAGACTGGCGAACTTGTGATTCATTTCGGAAGAAAGGGAATCGGCTTCAAAAACGACCTTTCCTTAATGAAGATAGCGTGGAGATCAGTGGCTCCTGTGGCATTAACGAAAGTAGCGGAACGTCCAGTGAAAAAACTGAAAATCAAGGAAGTGACAATTTAAGCTCTTCAGATAGTTCGTCAAGTGTCAGCGAAATGAATAAAGAGAAGATAAACATGCGTTTAATTGCTATAGGAGAAACCCCCGCAAAGAAAAGAAAATTGGAACAAAATGGCATCCCCATGAGAAATTTTAGAAAGTACAGAGTGCCAACATAAATAAATTTTTTCACATTGAAAAATCAGACATACAGATGACATGACGTTGGAAATTTTAAATTTTGACAATTTTTGAAACTGGGACACACAATAAAATTAAAACGACTTTTTGCAGCAACCGAACGCGTGATAAAAGTGTCTAAACCGTTGGCTGAAGAAAATGGAATTTTGTCCAGAACTGAAGTAAATTCGGTAAGGCATTAAAACTGTGCATGGTGACGAAAGTTCAGGAATTCTATGGTAACCAAGTACTTGTATTTAAAGTGAGTTGTGAGGGACCAGAAAATTTCAAAATGTCAGTCAAAACCTGAGTCAAGAATCCGTCATTTAATAATTTATAAATGTATTAATTATTTATAAATATATTAATATTATTTTTATATATATATATATATATTAATACACATAAATATTATTACTTATAAATTCAATCATGAAGTTTCACCATCTCAAGAAGTACTTAAATTACTGCTTCATCGAAAGAAACAGACGACCAGTGACGCAAAAAGCGTGTCTATTGCAGCAATCCATTACACACTGGTTCGTAAAATATTAATATCTTTTAAAGTTACTGAGATCCCACTTTGGTTTTTTCAGGACTTATTATCAATACTCTAGTGCGTTTATAATTTTTTTTTTAATTTTTAGCTCATCGAGTTTACAAAAATATTCAATTTTCAAAATTTCAGTTTTCGAAAAAAAATTGAAAATTCAAAAAATTATATATTTTTAAAAATCTTAAAAATTAAACATGTTTTTAAGTTTTGAATGGAATTTGAACGGAATTTTTATAATTGGTGTATTCAAATATATGATATTTTTAAGTTAGTGATGCGCGTCATTTTTAGCAAATTTCATTATACAATATTTCCGAAAATAATAAAGTTATAAAAAAATAAAAATACACGTGTTCACTTATTTGATCCATATAACAAATAGAAAAAATTAGAAAATAAATAAAAATATGAAGGTCAAATTTTGGTCTTTTTTGTGCGATTTGACGTGGAATGGCTCAATATCGTCTATTCGTATTTTCTCGAACAAGTCAAGCTTCTATTCGCAAGCCTGAATCGATACATTGAAGTTTCAACAACTTTGGTTTCAAGGCAAATATCCCCGTAAATGAGCGAAATAGACCACTGTGCGCCGGGTTAAAGAAGATCTTGTGAGACCTTAGCTAGACTTTCTAAAGGACGTCTGTTTCCATTTTTCTTTTAGATATTAATTTTTCCAAATATCATTTCTGGTAAGAACGAAGTTTTATGTCTGATAGCAAATGGTTCAGCTATCTCAATTCGGATACACATCATTGTCAGCCAGTTAACTGGTTCACCTTCGACCCTCGTTGTCTGTTGGTTAAACATTTTTCTACGTTTTCTGTCGAATGGATGTCCTTATGGTTCATTTCTGTGACGAAATACTGGTTTTGTTTTCCTGCAGCTAATTATGATAACATAGCAATCCCTTACAGAAAAGATGTGGCTAATAGTTTTTGCTCTTTTTCAATAAAAGAATCTGAATCATTCGGAAGGTAACTGTGTCCTGATACAAGGAAATTTAAGTCAATAGTTTGATACTTCGGTTTTTCTTTCTTGGCGCGTCGGGGTGTGTCATCAAAATGGAATATCTCACGGTATTTCGCGTCGTTCTCGGTTATGCCGCTAGGAGCCGCATGATCGCGACTGTATCGAGCAGTGTTGGAGATCATGCGACTCCTAGCGGCACAACCGAGAACGACGCGAAATACCTTGAGATATTCCTTTTTGATGACACACCCACACGCGCCAAGAAAGAAAACCCGAAGTATAGTGTTACCACTCTAATTTTGCAGATATTTCATAAGATAAAGAACAAGTTTGATTTTGGTATTCTGACTGCCGCATGAGACAGAGTACATGACTTTACGTTTGGTATTATTGCTACTTCTTGATTGAAATAAGAAAGTAAACATAAGTACCACATACACAAACACTATAAAGTTCAAAAACACGAAACAGTTCAGTTCAAAACAGTTCGCCAAGGAGTTAATCACACTGGCCACTGAAACAACTGATAAAATGTTCATTTGCCAGAGAAGTTAGCACAATCTAACGGCAAATCGTTTAAATTTGGATTTTACCGACTTGGCCACTGACTAACATTTACTTGTGGAACACAACCATGTTATAATTCAGAATTTAAAAAAATGGAGTTAGATTGGCTTCGGAATGCCTCAAATCACTGCGACATTTTTTTTACTTTCTCGTATACGTACGTACATACGGAGTAATATACATAGTACAGAGAAAGTTATGTAATGCTGCGCGAAAAAACGGCGGATTTTGGGCAGAAAAAAATTCTTTGCCGGTCCCTGGTAGGTAAAAATTTGATAAATCCACTTGCTAAATTAAGAAAAAAATCCTCTAACACGCGATGGAGCCAGAATCCCTGTCTGTGGATCATTGATACAAAAAAGTGTTGTTTTTGTTTTCAAAACGTCCGTCCGTCCATCTGTCTGTTCGTCTGTGAACACCACTAGTTATGTAATGCTGCGGGAAAAAGCAACGAATTTTCAGCTGAAAATTTTTTTATTGCTGGGCCCTGGTAACGGGGATCCTAGCAACGGATAATAAATCCACGTGCTAAATTAAGAAAAAAGTCCTGTAACACGTGGTGTAACAAAAATCCATGTTTTGTAGGTCCTTGATACCGAAATATCGATTGACGGCATAACGTCTGTCTGTTCGTCTGTGAACACCACTAGCGCCTAAACCATACGTTTTTCCAAAATGGATATTTCCAAATCAATCTGGCACTAGTCAAAGCTTTGAGATTTTGAAAAACATTCTTTAAAATTTGAGGGTACTTTACATAAAGCCCTTGTGACATTTTAAAAATTTTCTCAAAAAATGCTTCAATTTTTTCTTTAAATTTAGGGCAAGAATAGAGTAAAATACACATATATAGATGGCATAGGTCCGATTTTCATTAATAACTCTAAATTTTCGAAAATTGCAAAAGTTTGAAAATTTTCGACGTCTTCCTGCAACTACAAAATTAAAGATATATTCCTTCAAATAAACTTTGTTGTCCATAATTAGTTCTTCCATTAAGGTCATGTACATTTTTTTAAAATTTGAGTAGTTTTCGCGCGTGCAATATTGCGTGCAATATGTGCAATTTTAAAAAATAACAAAAACAAGATTTTCAAAAACGGCTCCAATTTTTTTCTTTAAACTTTTGGTGGGGTTAGGGCTTATGTACTCTATGAGATGACATAAACGCCATATTGGTCTATTCTTTTTGGTTTTTCAAAAATATAACAATGTATTTTTTACTAGCCTTTAATCGTCGCTAATATTTACATTAGCAGCGATTAGTTCACATGATTGCATTTATGAGTATATGAGCTTTAAATAATGTCATATAAAGTTTCTCGAAAACTCCAAATTTTGTGTAAAAACGGACTCAAAATTCCGCATTTTCAGAAACGCTCAATCGCCATTTTCGCAAAAACGGTTCAAAATGTTTTCTTCAAACTTTTCGTACATATAGAGCTAATTGCCCTCTTTCAGAAGACAAGATTTATTTTGTTATAAAATTTTGTTTTTTCAAAAATTACACAAATATCCTTTTTTAATGAATATGCGTTTATTTTCAAGTATTTATACATAGTTTGGAAATAAGTACAAATAAAATTTTAATTTTTAAGTATGTTCTTTTTGCAACTTTCACAAAACAGGAGCTCACGTTCTTCTCCTCATCGCATGAAATCTCTTCTGCGCCTAAAAAACAGTAAAACTTATAACAATATAAATAATATGATATAAAATATGACGTAAACATATCTCAGAGTACAACATTCATTACAATATATATGAATATATACAATTATACATAGAAATATATCATAATAATATAAATATATCATAATCGTATCATTAAAATATTTTTTATGAAAAAATATTCTGGAACAAAAGTATATTGGTGGTAACATGGTGTATATGTGAAAATAAAACCTCTCTCTGTACCGTCCTGCTGAGAACTACTGTGAACAGCGTAGCAGGAAGCGATAACAAACTGGTTAGGCGAGATGACTCGATCGCCCTCACGCAGCGCGCCATCGCCTTGGCGACAAAATTTCCAGGGAAGGACAGGAAGCACTTGAAAGAGAAGAGCTGAGATATGTGCACAAAGCTTTCCTCGAAAGGTGAGAAGCTCGCAAGATTATAAATAAAACTAAAAGTACAATGAGCTCCGAAACAATGCTGGGGTGACTTAGGCACCCCGCGCGCCTACTGCTGGGTTAAAGAAACAAAATAGTTTGTCATTAATTGTTTTCTTGACATTTTTACTGTGGGGTGACTGAGGCACCCCGCGTGCCTCAATTTGTTACAAAACCTGGCGCACTTACTACCGAGTTAAATATGTCTCACGCAGTTAATATGCACATTTCCAGCGATTTGTAAACGCTATTGTATTTGTAAGTGGATGTGCTTCAAATGACTTTCAATCAAGTTTTTCGAAAACACAGAACTTTTCTGTCAAATAGAGCTTCAAATTTCGCATTTAGAATAACGCTTAAACGCCATTTCCTTAAAAACGGTGCGAAATTTTTCAATGAATATTTTCATTTAGGACGAGCTTTTACTCTTCTTTAATATTCTTAAAGTTATATTTCGGTTCTACTATTAGTAAAACGAAAAAGTGAGAAAATTTCAAAAAAATGTATTTTGGGCGGCGATAGATGGCGGCTGGCAAAACTATGTGGCAATACAGGAAACTAGGCCAGACCAAAGAAATTAGAAAACTAACTAGTACGAGAGAGTGTGTGCCATTTGTTGCACCACTAGTTACATTGAGTATTGTTGTATGTTGTGTTATGTTGAATTGAGCCGCCAACTTTTGACATCAGCCACTATTGGATTCAATTATGTTCATTCTTTTTCTTGAAAATAAGCATAATTTACCTTCACATACGCCTGATCTCCCTGCTGCTCAAGACCCAAACGTAAGTTATATAACCGACGCGCCGCGATATTCTCCTTATGTAGCCAGCCGCTCCTTCAGAATTTTCAGGTAGGTTGCGACTGAGACCGGTTTCGCAAAGGCTCTCACTACCAGTCCAACGCCCAACCGGCCAGTGGGTAATATAACAACTTAATGCTCGCAGTGCGACAGGTTCTTGGGGCCTCCTATTGCCACAGATGTTCTTGGGATACTTACTTTATTGTTTTATTTATTTCAAGTTAAAAATCAAATAGTAAATAAATCTATTTGACGGGGCAGAAAGAAGCTGTATGTGCTTATCAGAAGCAAAGAAGGAAATCACCCTAAAACTAACCCTACGTTTACGGAAAGTGGAAAATTCTGACGAGATTCAATACGTTCATCAAATCAATGCTTGTGGTTTTACAAATAAGATTTTTACACTTATTAGTATTTATTTAGTTTTAAGTGGTCTGGAGGAAATGTGAGTTCTAAGGAATTACTGTTGTGATGATACTGCTTCGCTTGGAAATGTATTTTTATACGTGGATTTAATGTTTTTGTGCCCAAAGATGTTTATAAAGATTTGGAAGATTGAGAAAGATTACTGAATAATAATGTATTTATTTAGGTGTTCTAGGAAATAAGTGTCGTTCGAATTGGTTAGGTTGCACTGCGCACAAACATGCGGGAAGGCCATGAAGAAGAAAAATGTTCGACTGAAATATGCCAAGGCCAGAATCGCGAGAGATTTTTTTCTGGTATTACGTAAAACGTATTTCATGAAGAGAGACACACCGAATCAGAAGCACGAAAAGTACTGAAAAACAACTACTGGACCGTGTCTCTCGAAGAGTTGGAGGCAATGATCGGCATCATGTACGCACGAGGAGCGTTTTGTGCAAAGGGTATCTCAGTTGATGATCTTTGGTCTCGTTTATGGGGATCAAATTCATAAAGGACACAATGCCAAGAGACAGATTTCGTGAGCTTCTCAGATTTCTCCGTTTCGACGACAAATCAATCCGAACTGAACGCCTTCGTGCTGATAAGTTTGCTCTAGTGTCAGAAATGTGGGAGAGGTTTGTGGACAACTACATTCGTTGCTATCGCCCAGGTAAAAATGTAACAATCGATGAGCAATTACTTCCGATCAAAACTAGGTGCAGATATACCCAGTTTATGTCAAACAAACCCGACAAATAAGGACTCAAATTTTGGATCGCGGCTGATATATCAACGAAGTACATCTGCAATGCTTTTCCCTATTTTGGTAAAGAGGATGCTCGACCAAATAAACAATCATTGGATGAATTTGTTGTTCTGCGTCTTATTGTGCCATTTCTAAACCAAGGAAGAAACGTGACAACTGACACATTGTTCTCGTCTCTTCAACTTGCTAAAATCCTGCTAGAGAAAAAAACATCATTAGTAGGAACAATCAATCCGATCCTTCGTGAAATCCCTGATGAGTTGAAGCGAAATGCTGAACTTCATTCGTCTGTTATTTTACGACACACTCCAGGCAACACAAACTGCACCTTGACAGTGTATCAGTCAAAGAAGAAAAAGAACGTCATGCTTCTCAGCACACGTCATCGTGAAGTAGCTGTCAGTGATGAAGGAAAAAAGAAGCCGGAAACTGTGACGTTCTATAACGCCACATATATTTATTTATTCTGAGCCTCAAGAAAATCTGCGCAGATAATCTCTTTCCCCACACGTCATATACAGTTTTTACTGTTTTTTGACCAAATAAATAAATAAATATGGGATAGACCAAATGACTCGGAAATATAGCACCAAAGCACCATGCAGGAGATGGCCGATGCATGATTTCTATAATATATTGGACATGGCGGCAATCAATGCTTGGATTATCTACAGTCATGTAACTAATGAAAAAATGAAAAGGAAACAGTTCATTCTTCAACTGTCTAGTGAAATGAAGGGAGGGAATTGGTCAGAAGACGTACACAAAGGAGAAGAAAAGACTGTAGTTTCGGGGCCATCCAAAAAGCGAAAGAAGTACCAGATCGGTTTATGCAAAGGCAGCAAAACCAGCGATTTGTGTGAGAAGTGCCATAAAGCCGTTTGTGGAAAATGTGCAAAAAAAGTGGAAATCAGTTGCAAAATATGCATTTAGATGTTTAAGATTCTTTATAGACGTAAGAAAGATATGCTTACCTAAATAATGCTCTATTATAACAAAAACATTCGAAATTCAATACATCGTATTGAAGGTGTCAAAATGATCCCTTCCCGCTGATTTAGGTGTATCGGATTCGCCACCGTTCTAGTGTTAATCATTTTAATAATATCTTCATCTTCATTTGTAAAAACAATTATGTTAAAATTTTTAGTATATATTAGCAAGTTTTGAGATTCAGCAATTGCGCGTCCTATTAGGGATAATTGACTTCGACAGTGTTGAGATATTTAACTGACTGTGTTTGCATGGACACATCGTCTAATGGTAATGAATTAGAGGGAAATGTTTCAATAAGCTTACACACTCTCAAACATAATTAAAGGCTTCCGAAATTCAGCCTTTCAACAACATGATAGTGGTAATTCAACAGAACATACTTACTCGCATTATTTGTAACGGCTACGCAATATTACAGTTTATTACTACAAGAACCTGCAAAAGTGTTCCCAATCATAATAAAATTTCAGGAGCACCACAACATGGAGTATCACAAGATCTCTGCTGCCACCACAGAATTTATTCAGAATTTGTTCCCAACCAACAAAGGCTTAATTCTTCGCGTCGAGATTCGAACTCAGGTATTCGGAGTTGACACGTCAGTCACGTTACGCCTACACCAGCAGCCTCACAGCTCAATCCTACATTCCCGATGCTTAAAAAAGTTGAACATTCGCACTTGCAATTTTTTAAAATTCCGAAATTTTCGTTCACATTATTTCAAGATTTAGTTTCAAAGAATAGATTTCATAAAAGAAACTAGTGGTGCTATAACAGCATGTTCTTTCGCATGATATTGTTAGTGGCTACGTAATATTATAATGTGACAATTTCCGTCTTACACTTCAACTACCATTTGAAAAATTCTTAAACAAAGCGTGAAAAATACATATATTTTTAATTCAAAATTTTAAACGAAAACTGTTCTCTGCCATTGAATTCTTGTATACACGTTCTACATAAATGTACCAACGATGCGCGATGCATGTTTTAGCCGTAAATAAAATTATTAGTTTATATTAACGCGAACGAAAGGCGGCCGTCATTACCTTCTGTTATCTGTATTCTGGCATTACAAGAATGGGTTGCAACAAGCCACAATGACCGGTAATTCGTATGGGATACATATTTTGCAAGTTAGCATTCTTGATACCCCTAGCAAGAAAATGAAAATGATTAGAAAAATATAATAATTAAATGTAATAACTTATATTTATCAAATATACTCGGTTTTTACACGTATTATTTTTCATTCCCACATCTTATGCAAAGCGAAATCATCTATACGTTTTCACATTTATCTCACTTAAAGGACGCAACTTTAAATAGGTTTTAAATAATTTCTAAATGATTAATTTGTAAATGTATAACAAAAGCTAGAAAAATTTCGAAACTTTTCAAAAACTTGTACGTGAACGTATTTCAAAATCTGTCTTTAAGGAACAAATTTTATTAAGGGAAAAATCTCTATCAATATAATTGTAGTTGTAGAAAGACACCGAAAAAATTTTGAGTTTTTGCAATTTTCGAAAAATCATGTTTTTCGTCGAAAATGAGACTTGCGCTCTTCTGTCACACCACTCTCTTAAACGTCCTTCACACTATTATAACACCAACTTTAATAAAAACTGATGGAGCCTTTTTTGAAAATTTTGAAAATGTCTCAAGGGCTACATGTAAAGTAACCCCCCAAAATTAAAATTTAGGTTTCAAATTCAAGGGGCCGCAACATCAGTCTATCAGTCGATAGGGGAACATCAATTTTGGACAAAATCGTCTGAACGGTTTAGCCGGTAGCGTTGTTCACAGACGGACAGACGTTATGCCGTCAATCGATATTTCGGTATCAAGGACCTACAAAACATGGATTTTAGTTACACCACGTGTTAGAGGAATTTTTTCTTGATTTAGCAAGTTATTAGTTAAGCAAGTTATTAGTTAAGTTTAGCCTATTATCCGTTGCTAGGGCCCCCGTTACCAGGGCCCAGCAATAAATGTTTTTCAGCTGAAAATTCGCCGCTTTTTCCCGCAGCATTACATAACTTTCTCTTTTTAAGAAGTTCCTTTTTAAAAGCGAGAAAATAAAAAAAAATTTATCAATATTATAGTTTTACGTTATTTTTTGTTCGCATTTTTTCAAAATTCCGAGTTAGCCAAAAATGGGAGCTGTAATTTGTAAGCGTCCTTTGCTATATCCGAGGGAAACAATTAAAGAAACAATTTGGAGCGGTTTTTAAGAAAAAAATTAATAAATTCCCTTTACTTGAAAAGAAAATAATGTGTTTATTGGCTTCTTGTAATGTATTTATTGTACATATCCTTATTTAAATATCAAAATGTTTAGAACGGAATTCATTAACGAAAAATCTCTATCATCAATTTTCTACGTTTGTAATTTTCGAAAATACACTGTTCTCCGAAAATGGAACTTGCGCAATTGTCTTAAGCGTCTAGTACTCCATTCGTCGAAAAAATTAAAGAAAATTAATGAAGGCGTTTTAAAAAAAATAATTATTTAAAAATTGGAATATTTCACGCAACGTTACTCGAAAACTACTCATTATATCGAAAAATTGTGCTTGGCCTTCTTTCAAGATGTCTGTGAAAAATAGTTTTCATTAAGGAAAACAAATCTCTATCTTTCATATTGCCGTTGAAGGAAAATGCAGAAAAATTCTGAACTGTTACGATTTTCGAATAGTTTCATATGAAAAGGTGATTAGCATGTTGCGAATATATCCGAAGGAAAAAACTTAATCAAAAATTTGCAATCATTCGTGAGAAAATTTTGAAAAAGTTGAAGCTTCATGTAAAATACACCCATAAATTTAAATACCCGTTTCAAACTCGTAGGGCTTCGAGTTTAAAAAGAGAGAGAGTAGGAATTCCTATGCTCAAGAAAATATGCTCAAATTGCACCCCGTCCCCACATACGTCACATAGTTTTTATTGATTTTTGAAGCTAAGCACAAAACTAAATAATAAATAAAGAAGGTAGCCGAGAGCCGAGATTGCTAAAGCAGTAGGCCCGTGGCGATCTCGGACGGAAAGATAGCGGGTTCGGGTCCCGCCTCGGACATGGTGTGTTTGTCTGTCTGTCTGTGTGTGTGTGTGTGTGTGTGTGTCGTCCTTTCACCCCTCATTATCACATGATTTCATGCACCTGCTACCGAGATAGTGATATTGAGCCTCGCTAAATGCAGGGAGCATGCACGCGTAGTCCAAGTCGGCCTATTCGCGTACGCGCACACACACACACACACACACACACACACACACACACACACACATACACACACACACACATACACAAATGAACAAGTTTTTTTTGTTGATTAATTTATGAAATTTGTCAGAGAGTAAAAGACATTCGAATTTATATTTACTTTACATTTACTTTTATTTCTACGATGTGCATTCTTCAAAATTATCCCAGAAACAATTTCAGAACCTCATGTATCTAGGATATCTGAAACGTCTGTACCAGTTGGTCTATAGGTTAACGTTTGTGACAAGTGTTCCGGCTCCAAAGACGACGGATGAGAATCGACACATTTGTCTTTCCGTCTTTAATCTCCTAGGGGAACACATTTCTCTTCCGCAATGCGTATGGCGACCACCTGTTCATTAAGTTCACACATGTGCAGATGAATCTACTTTAATAATATCTGTTCGAAAAAATCTCTAAAGAAGAATGAGATATTTCATTTATTTCAATTTTCATTTAATAATTTTAAAATATCTTATCTACGGCTTTATGATGATCATATCTTCAATGAAACGTGTTATAACTTGTACGTTTGAAATTATCAATTGAACCTCTTAAATAGCTTGAGCCATGCAGAGATACATCAATTAACCTAAGTGTTATCACAGACTACCTTATAAACTAGTGGTGCTACCAAAGCACAGACTTTCTCGTACTTTTTCTAAATGCTCTCAAATGCTATTACTAAAGACAGGATTTTCGTGCAGTAAAACTCTCTAAAACTTGCAGTAAAAACACCAAAACGTGCAAAAACATGCAATAAAAAGATCAAAACTTTGAAAAACGGTGTCATGTAGCCTAAAAACTCCAGTTAATCCATTTATAAACTTATTTTATATGGGGGATGTGATATTTCAAGTGTTTGAAATATTATGATTTGAGTGTTTTTATTATAATTTTGTACATAATGTTTAATCAAACCATGTTTGACATTTTAAATATTATCCGCACCAAAATTAATTAAGCATAAAAATACAAGAAATTAAATCCCAAAATTGAAAAATACAAACAAACCTCCAGAAATCAAAAATAATTAAGTTACAGAAGAAATGCTCTTAATTGTTTTCATTATAATTTACAATTATGTTTGTACTTGACGCGACAGCGCGCGTACGGGCCATGTCCTTCCAGCAGCGTCCTAGCCTTGAGGCCATGGGTTAAGGGGGTACATGTGGTTAGCACGAAGGCATCCCTAAGCCGTATTCTGGTCTTCTCAACCTGAGAAGTGAGTTTTCTCATCGTCACATAGCAACATATACTGGGGCAATGCAAGGAAAACGTACACTACAAACTTGCCCGACCGGAATTCGAACCCGGGGTCGCGACATGGCAAGCGAGCACACTGACTAATGAGCTAAGCCTGGCACAGTTACGTATATTTCCAAATTATTCTCTGAGAAATTATTATATCTTCTCGTTTATTCTCTCTTAATTTCCTAGGGCATAATCTGTACCGAGAATTTCGATGAATTTGAAACGCAGTGCGCTTGCCACCAAGCTTCGCGCCCGAACTTAAGGCCAAATGTGACTCGCGCATGCATTCTTGTGTTGGTAAGTTCAGCGAAGACTGACACAACGGATCCAATTGGGAAGATAGACCCCGAACATAGCGTTGGCTGAGCGGCCGCAACCAAGAGCCGCAGACCTAGTTCGTGGTTAACACCGCATATACGTGATGCAGTACCTCACTGTCAAAAATTTGAATTAGACAAGAGGCATCATGAAATGTATAGACGATCAGTTTATAGGGCAACAAAATGCGGAATTAATACGTATTAAACGGTTTCACAGACCACCAAAATGCACTACTGGGTTATGTCGTTAAAAATTTTTCTTAAATCAAACATTTAAAAAAGATACATTAAAACAAGTTGATAATACAAAAATTATATTTAAGCAATAAATTAGGAATCGAGCAAATTCGTCCAGTAAAATCCCAAAATTTGACATTTTCTGGCAGCATTACCTAAAACGTAGTAAACCCCAAAACGTGCAATTTCTTGCAAAATAAAACTAGTACTAAATTAATTCAAATTTCTGTCAAGATTACATCCAATTTTAGGTCAGCAAACAAAAGATGCAATTGCATGGGAATCCGATATTTAGCTAATACATTACTACATCAACTAGCAAGAATGTTTTCAACCAGTAATTTTTTCCGCTCCGCGACCCTAACTCAGATCGTCAGAGTCAACGTGTCGGCGCTCATACCACTATGACACACAAGTGCCGTATGGGCGAACAAAAAGAGAAATGCCCGATTGATGTAAAAAATAATTTGGGACAAGGTATACAAAATTCCAGCATAGATGTATTTTTGCTTTCTCATTGAAATTCAAATTCAACTAATGGCGCTACCAAAACATACTTTATTGCATTGTTTCTAAATTGTACTTTTATAAACCAGCAAAAGTGTTTTCAACCAGCAAATTTTTTCCGCTCCGAGACCGGAACTCGGATTGTCAAAGTTAAAGTGCCGGCACTTACAACACTACGCCTCAGAAGCACCGCATGGTTCGGTATCGAACAGCGGCAAAAAATGGTAAATGCCTGACACGAAAATGATATGATGGTACTTATGTTTAAAAATCCGAGAAGAGATGTGAATCCAAGAAGAGATGTGTTTAAAAAGTTAAAATTCGAAAATCAGATACAAACACTTCCAGTTACTTTATTGTAATTAATTATATTTGTGATTAGAATTCTTCAAATAGTTTTCAATAAAGTTTCTAGAATTCTCAATTATTTCCTGCGACAACAGATAATTGTGACAAATAACAGTCCTCGGCCAAGATTCAAACCAGCGAAGCTTGCCTCCGAAAAAATGAGTCCGTGCCTGTCAATTAGCCACCTCGGCCCCTCTGGTAATAAATGACATTATACTTTTACAATAATAATAGTATGGAGGTTTCATTTCTAGCATTAGGAAGCTGAAAAATCGAGGAAATATAAAATAAGAAATATAAAATAATATCCTTTAGGCGACAAAAGAATGTATCTGGGAAGAGAATCATTCTTAACCGAAAACCTAGTTCAGACTAGAGAGATTAGAAAACTAAGTTCTGCGAGAAAGTCTCTGCCATTCTATATACCACTAGTTTATTTATTTACCGCCCCTTATTACACATGAGGAGAACATTTTCAAAAATTGAAACGGTTTGGAGAGACATTTTTTTCGTAAATTGCGAACGCAAATTTTGCAAAAATTACTCGTTTTTTCAGAAAATTGTACATGACCTTTTTTAAAGAGCTAATTTTGTAAAACAGACTATCTGAGGCAAACATTTCTACCTACAATTTTGTAGTTTTAATTTTTTTTAAATTCCCGAAAAAACAAACCATACCCATAAATATGACTAACACCATATTTTTTTACCACTCCTTGTTACAAAAGTGAAGAAAATTTAAAGAAAAAATGTGGAGCGGTTTTTGAGAAACAAAATTTTGGTAAATTTCAAGCGCAATTCACATAAAAAATACTTGCTTTTTCAAAAAATTGTGCATGACCTTATTTAAAGTGCTAATTCTGTAAAACCGACTTTGTCTAAGATAAAAATCACTATCTTCAATTTTGCAGTTTTAAAATTGATTTTTGCAATATCAACGAAAATGATACCTGCATCATTCTTTTAAACGTCCTTCGCACTATTCAACAACAATATTTAATCAAACAATTTGGAGCCATTTTTTTGAAAATTTTGAAAATGTCCGAAAGGCTTCATTTAAAGTACCCGCAAAAATTAAAATATCGGTTTCAAATTCCAGGAGCCACGACATCAGCTAGAACGATTTGGAATATTAATTTTGAAGAAAATCAGCTGAAGGTTTTAGCGTTGACCACGGACGGACGGGAGTTTTGCCGTCAATCGATTTTTCGGTATCAAGAAGAACCAAAACATGGATTTTGGCTACACCACGAGTTAGAGTATTTTTTTTCTAAATTTAGCAACAGGATTTATCTACTTTTTCGTTACCAGGCCTAGCTATGAGAGTTTTTCTAAATAATTTACCGTTTTCCCGGCGCACGACAGCATAACTTTCCCTTCTTACGAAGTATTCGTAAGGCGAGAAAGTAAAAAAGAAGCTCAATAATGAATTTTTTGAATATGTCGGGAAAAATTAAACTTTTGCAATTTTCAATATTTTGGGGGTTTTAATTAAATGTGTAATATATTTTATACAAATAGATTCAAAATGAAGGTGTGGGATATCTCGGGAAAAAAATACCATTTTCGAGATTTTGGAGGTTTATATGAAACGTGAAATATATTTGAATCAAAGAAAGCAAAAACGTTTGATATCCAGGGGCCTCAACTTCTGCGGAAATGAAAAAAAGCATTTACTTCAAAATGTATTATATTTTGTGTTTGTTTTAAAAAAAATATGGTTAAAGTAGGGTGTACGGTGCACCCTCAGAGAAGCGATGTGGCGGAGGGGGGAGGGGTGGGGAATGGAGGGGGAAGGGGATGGGAAGGGGAAGAGGCGGGAAGGGGCAGAGGAGGAGGAATATAGGAGTCCCCATAAGCCCTCCCTCTAATTACGCCACGCGCTCTGATAGAAATGAATAAAACTTACCGAAAGGCGGTTTTTAAGGTAGGCGCCATCAAGGAAAGACAAAAATTGATACCTGAATCACCCTCAACCTGCTTCCCGCGACAATGACCCCTTCCGCACTGAACACTTTCGCGCATGAGAAGTGGCCTCTTTCTTGCTGCACTTCCACTCGAAACCATCACTCAATTACTTTCGCTTGGCCAACCTCATCGGACACTTACATAAAGGACACGAAAAGCCTGCAGCAATCAAACCACGTTCTTGCGCCCATTCAATTACAGCCACACACCCTTTCCGGCGCAACGCGTAAAAAAAGCCACATTTATTCTCACAATCGTAGAACAAACACTCGACACTCAAAAACACAAATCACGAAGAATTTGAAGAACGCAAGAAACGTAACTGCACAACAGCTACCCCAACACAGAAAATCAGTTGCACGCCCACCATGTTCCAACCAGTATTTCGGAATGAAACTCAGGCAAGAAATTGCCTCCCCTAACTTATGACGTCACGTCCGTGACCAATTACGAACCATTAAAATTATTTCAATAGTGTATTTATTACAATTTATTTAAATCGCCCACGCGCGGCAGCCTCGCCAGCGAAACCGCCCACACTTTGCTTTTTATAAGTATGTAAAAAGTTATGCGTATTGCTCCCCACCCCTCCCTGCCGAATGGTTCCCCTCATAATCCCCCAAATACCCCTCGTCCCCTCCACCGTGGCTTTCCCCCTCGCCGGAGCGGCGCGAAGGGCCGGTTTGAACGACTTCCTTAGGTTGCACCGTACACTAGACTTCAGCCAAAAATATTGTGTTTATCCAGACATTATTAAATTAATCCTCATGGTATTTTTGGTTTAGAGTTTATGAATACATCGTCATGTAAATTAAAGTGTTGCGGACTTCGAACCTTTTAGTATGCCATTATTTGGTTTCAATATTGAAACTATATAATGTCGTCTTTCCTTAGCGATACATGTAACGTTAAATTTGTTTACACTAGTGGTTTAGTTTATCGTTGCGATATTTAGAAAATGGAAACGTAATACATACCCATAGCGCCCGTCTTGGCGACAGAATTCCAAAACTGAATAGACTAAATGATAAGTGATAGTTTATTAATTTCTCTATATTAGCAGCATTGATTTTAGATCTATATAATATTTATTCATTTGAACATAAATTAAAGGCTGATTTTAAGGACAGGGTTCGGCTCACTAAAACAACGGCGCACGGTTCACTTGCGCATGGTTCACTCGCGCGGACCACGAGAACGGATCACTCAGGGAGCGGGAAGATGCCTTTGTGCTTGCATTGTGCAGTGTGGTGCGAATGTGTAATGGAGAATTACAATGGTTTATTTTTCGCGGATTTGCGTAAACTATATTGCGAATGTGTAATGGAGAATTACAATGGTTTATTTTTCGCGGATTTGCGTAAACATTTAAGGTGAGTATTTGCATAAAATGCGTTGGTAATTATGCGTTGGACAGACTCAAGGATGTTTTATGTTAACGCGAGGGCCGAAGGCCCGAGCCTCGTCCTCAACTTCGACACGGGTAGCGAAGCGTCACGATTCCACACGAAAGTGCGTTGGCCACGTGGCCGTGTGGCCGGGCACACTGTGGCGGGCGCCGCGAGTGACTCGTTCGGAACCGAATCGTGCGCGTCAATAGGAGCCGAACCCTGTCGTTGAAATTTACCAAATTAAATTATTTCTAGCCAATACCTGCAATTATATTTTATATTTAAATTATATTACATTGTAATATGTAATGTATACGTGGTAGGCGGAAAAAGGCCGGGAATCTCAGGCAACGTTTGCCTAGGTCGAGTGGCAACACTGTAAAATTTCTACGCTTCTACCATTATCGTTCGGTCTGTGACGTATTACCAACAATGGAGACTCCACATGTTCCTACCACCGATTGCGAAGTTCGTGCTTTTATTCGTTTTCTTACGGGAAAAATAAAAGTGTGACCGAAATTCATCGTGAGTTGCGGAGTGTACGGTGAAGGCGCTATGTCACGACCAAAGGTTTCTCGGTGGCATCAGTCATTCGTTGAAGGCGTGCTTCTAGGATAAACCGGGACTGATCTGGTGCATTTATGTTCCTGACTATATGGCTATGTCTATGGCGGCATGTTCAGGTGCATGTATTTCCTGGTACACAAACTGTATTTCACTTCCGTAATCTTATGGAAAATCAAAAGCAAATTTCTCTCATAAGAAAGCAAAATGTTATGCAATATTTGACTGAACCACTATAAGGTCTCCTTAACGTAAGAGAATGAATACATGGTTAATGTGTATCCAATGTCATTGTATTTCAAGGAAATAAGACTTCTGCTCAAAGAAATAAGACTCTTGTTCAGTTTTTAAATTGACTTGTGTCATGATGTTACCAGGAAATATTATATTGTGGGTTGAAATATATAGAATTAATAAATTGATATTTGACATTCTAGAGTCAGAATGGCGTTTCACTTATCTGATTATGTGCCTACGTACATTTAAATTTAACTCCAATTCTTCCACTTTTCAATATAATTAAAATCAATCATAGAATGTTATAACTATCAACATGACAGTAGCAAAAGATATTCCACCTTCCATATTATTATTGATCTGTAAGATATCATTAATATTTATATTATGCTTTTAAAATTTTCGTGTTGTAGCAGAGAAATTCAAACGATTTCTAACCCCAAATTTTGAGTAGTATTCAAAGATATATACATCACATTTAATATACTTTTAAGAAGAAAAATTCTATTTTTTCAATGGTGAAAACGATTCTATAATTTTCAAAACAACAAAAAACATAAATATTTAAGTACCAACATGAAAAATATGCTCAGTAATAAAAACACATTTGCATAACATAGTGATACTAATTAATCATCTCAATTAGTTTTTCTTCAAATAATTTACTGTAGAAACATTACATTAATTTTTCAGAAAGCACTTTGTAATTTGATCGCTCATTACTGATTTGAAACACATTTTCATTACATTGTATTGTGTGGCAATCTTGAAGTTAAAGAAGAAATTTATGTATGTTTTCATTAAATCAAAGAATGTCATGTACTCATGTTGTAGACTTTGTTGTGAGCATGACTAGAATATCTGGATACTTTTAGGGACTCAATTTTTTTCACTCTTCATATCATTATCTTATATTATTAATATTAATATAATTACCGAATGTGTCGACATTTCCCCATTTCAAATGGACTGTCACGAATATTGATGAACATTGTCAAAATATTACTGGTCGCTACAATAGTGTATACAAATGTATAATAAACACTAAAATAAATGCACAGAACTGTTGCAGTCATTTTCAAAGTGTATTTAAAGGCAGAAAAATGGTTAACTTTAAAATTTTTTTAACTACAGCTCAGCAGTTAAAAAATCTGAGAAAAATTCACAACAATTTGTGATTATTTTTTTCAAAAATATTTTTTTGCGTTTGAATATGACGCTGAAAAATATCGAAAAATATTTTTGATAGTATAAATTATTTCTTTATGTTCCATATTTTTTAATCAGATAAAATAGGGTTGAGTTGACAAACAAATTAAAATAAAAAAAATACGTTTAGGCTGTAGAGGGGTGTGAGTGGTGGGACGGGAGCTGAGAAAATTTTCAAAAATATTATTTTTATGTTTGAGTTGTAGTGTAACTATTCATATATAATTTGGTTTAGGAGAACATTTTACTTCCTTATCGAGGGTACCTTTACATTTGTTGTATGTAAAACTAACATAGTTCTCTAGTCAGTGAAAGGCGTTTTACCGACAAATGACACAAACTAATTAGGGAAACGGTACAGTGATTGGCCACTTAAGAGTTGTGCCCGTATTGACTCATTTGCAAAGTAAAATTTTGAAAATCTGCTTCTCACTTTCTACTGTCCAATGGTCTTTTTACTTATCCCAACCACAATTTCTATCGGAAAATGAACATTACGTTATTAATTATTTTTTTCATAAAAACGTGTCATTTTGTACAGCGATTGGCCAGAAATTATAGTAATTGGCCACCATGATGACAGTGATTGGCATAAAAAATTAGCGCTGTTTTGTGATCTGGATTATTAAAATGAACCTGCACACTTGTTTTCGGAACCTTAAATGATTTTTCAGCAGAACGCATAGATGCTTCGTTATTTTTAACACATTTGATGACATTTGCTATGGCTTCTTCATCATCCTCCTACTTCGGTTTCTTTGGCATTGTAAAATCTCTTATTTCAGGCCCATGCAGTTTATACCTGAATGCAATAATATGAAACTACGATTAAAAACAATCTGACAACAATCATTAGCAGAGTGGCCAATAACACATTTCACACATTATCGAAGATACAACCATTGGCCACCCCCCTATGTCACTAAATATGCAAAGCTAGGCTTCTCATTTTCAACTGATATCATTGTCACTCAATGCGTTTGTGTTTTCTGACATATCAAGGTGATTTACTTACCGTCGTAATCAACAAACAGCGCTGTTGGGTATCAGGTTTCTAAAGAAAATCTTAAGAAATCTTTACATACAATGAACACGCATCGCGCTAGATAACAAACATCCGCTATATTGGCAACAGTTGCTCTCTTGCGGTCAAAGTAAAATATTGCATAATGCTCATAAAGCATCCCTTCGCCCTATTTACAAGTAAAATATTAGAATACGGTGTTAGAACAAGCAGTAATGCAAATTATAGTTGGAGTGGCCAATCACTGTGGTGTGGCCAATCATTGTACCGTTTACCCTACAATTGACAGAACTATTGATGTAGTATTCGAAAGACAGATCTTTTTAAAACTCCAGCCATTTCTTCATTTCTATCTCATGGTATGCCACATGTATTGTCAAGTTAATGTTGAAATATTTAGTATCAATTGCGGAACCCGTAGACCTTAAGTAAGTGAAACGCAATGGTGACCCTGAAGATGTGGTCACGAAGGCACAGCGATACGTACATATCTCCTTATTTCAAGCCTTTAAAGCCTATATGTGTATTAATATCAGTGAACAGTGCGGCCAAACATGAATGAATACATACATATCCATATTTATTTGAACTGCAATTGGGTATTACCCGGTGGCGGTTAATTAACAACAACAATAATAATAATAATAATAATAATAATAATAATAATAAGAGAGTACAATAGAAAACAATGCAATAATCGTTTCTATCTCTAATATTAAGTGTTATAACAATTATTTCACCTCTATCTTGATATTAAACAATTATATGTTGCTGATACTAAAAAATCAATACAAGCTACATAGATATTGGCTAAATTATATTGAAAAAAGACATTGATCGCTTTCAAGACACTTCACTGTACTACATTACACTGTTTTACTTTGAATTAACACTGACCAGCACTTCACCGCACCTTCACCGCACTTCACAGCACTTAGTTACATTTAACATATATTACTTTCATTTTACACATTTAGTTTCATTTAAAATATATTACTCGCAGCTTGTTCTAACTTATTTCTAAAACCTAGGACACTTACGAAGGACTTTTATACAAACTCCGAACAATGGGAACATCAATCAACATTAGTTAAAATTATCAACAATTTTCTAGCCGACAAATCTTTCACAGTATCAGTAGAAAATTACATCTCCAATCCCCGCAAAATTCTAACAGGTCTTCCTCAAGAATCACCACTCTCATCCACTCAATTCAATATATACACAACAGACATACCCACTACAATACACACCCAATTAGCAGGATGCGCCGACGATACCGCAATCTACAAGTCCAGCCATTCACTTAAGACGATTACCGATAGGATACAAAAATCACCTAAATACAATAGGCAATTGGTCAACATTGTGGAAGGTCAAACTTGACCCAACGAAATCAACCGCTAAAATATTATCTCTAAGAGCCATTTGCCCACCCACCTCCATTACATATAAATAAACACACAATTCCATGGACACCACAAAACCAAACAGTAAAATATCTCGGGCTGAACTTCGATACAAGACTCAACTGGAAACACACATAACGCTAAAACAACAAGCAAAAATAAAAATAGCCCAACTAAAACCCCTTATCAACTTCAAAAGCTGTCTATCTTCAACAAATGCCGTTACACTTTACAAAGCAATAGTCAGGCCCTTAATGCTGTACGCATACCTCATCTGGACCAACACATCTATCTCCAACGTCAATAAACTTCAAATTGTGCAAAATAGATTTCTCAGAATAGCAACACATGCCCCATGGTTCATCTCAAGCGCAGAACTTCATAAAGAACTAAATCACCGATTATCAAACATATCGCCCACCTTTTCAACAATTTTTACTCCAACCTAAATACAATAAACCAAGCAGTTCACTACAACCTAGCCTCCTTAAATGACCTATCAACCACAATTAAAAACAGATTTCCTTTCGAAACCATGTTACAAATTTTCTCCATAAGCTGTTCAAAGTGGGGGCTTCTGTAGTTTCCTACACCAAGAGTACTGTAGTTGTAAACCATCAAAACACTTGATAGTGTAATTTATAACTGAACTGTGTAATTATCAAACAATCAATAAATCAATTATAAAAAAAAGTGTAATTCAGTCGCATAGAATATCAAATAATTAGTAATTTCACATACAGTTGAAGATTCTACAGGCGCTGAACAGGTGAGGTAGAATCGAGAAGCGTCGAACCAGCAAACAGAATGATCGAGAAGATCTCATCCTGTAGATTACAATGTGATGAACGTTTCTTTGAGGTCTTTGGCCTCAAAATTATAGTTTTTAAGGCCTTATAACGCTTCGTTTAGGAGTTATTTAACCATTTATATTTTTAAAAATCCTGATATGCGTTGCAGGTTGTATTTTACATGAATATTTAAATGCGTTTTTTAAAAACAAATCCTTCGTATTTTTTAAGTCAAAGTGCAATTCGTCACGTCTCCGTGGAATTCTTTTTCTATGGAGACCTCATTATTTAAGATTGGTTGCGTGTTAGAGCCGCAAAGGGAAAGGGCCTTACAGAAATAATATAGGTGACAATGATAAATATTTTTCCTTAACGGATTCAGTTGTTCAAAGAGAAATAACGCCATGTACAATTTTTTCAAAATATGAGCAGTGTTTGCGTTATTTTGCATGAAATATAACATTTTTTAAATTTATTTTTTCCAAAACGCTTTAAATTTTTTCATTAAATTTTCTTCTCGTATGTACCAAAGGACAGTAAAATAAATTAGTGCTTGTTCCATTTTCAGCGTACTCTCTTTAATTTCAAAAATTGCAAAATTCAACATTGCAAAATAACACTATCGAAAATAGAGATTTTTGTCTTACTGAAATATCTTCTGGAAAATCAGATATTTAATAAATGTGTATGTAATTTTTTATTCATTGACTGGGTTTTTTGTTGGTTTTTTTAAATTTCTGCTTGAGATAATACAATTTTTAAAAAAACATTTTGTCAGAAACAGCTTCAAATTTATTCTTTAATTCTTTTTCCATTGATAGAACAAAGGACGCTTAAAAAAGTGAGCTTCTCTCTGCGCCTACATCCGCAGGACTTGTTGGCTGTCCGGGTGATGCCGCGTCGTTGGCAGAGGGACCGACGTATATCCTGTCTTCTCGTAAGCTTCCTCAGGACAGCCAATAAGACATGGAGTTGAGCCGCGGAAGCTTACGTATATATACATCCGCATGAATCATACGTTTTACCGCTTGCACAGAAGTTTGTCATCGACGTTGGATGTGATTTCCCAGTTCATATACAGATAAGCAAATGCACATTGCCTGCATTCTGCACTAGTGTTCAATCATACGTTTTAACCGCTTGCACAGAAGTTTTGTCATCGACGTTGGATGTGATTTCCCAGTTCATATACAGATAAGCAAATGCACATTGCCTGCATTCTGCACTAGTGTTCAATTTTTTGACAAAACATTACCTCTCAACCTCATTACCTCTCTACCTCATTACCTCTCTCATGACAAAACATTACCTCTCCCTTTTTTTGACACTATACTCTACATAATACTTTCAGAAACTACTCTATACTTATCAAAATTAATTCAGATTCCACATCTCGGTCCTCCAGAGTATTTGCGAAGGGCTCCCGCAGTACACGTTGGCCTGGACAGCTGAACAGAATCGTTAGCTTAAGTGCTGCGATACGCATTACCACGTTATATCTACTTAAGTTTCTAAATTGCAAACTAACAGTAAGGCTCCAGAGAAAACTGTCCCTCAGAATTTAATTTGGTGTAAGCGACGAACCATCTTGGAATTAAAGTGCAACGAAAATAATTAATTTTTAGAGTTTCGAATTACAATATTAGGGAGATTTACCTCCTGACATAAGGAGAAATCCTTGAACTTAATTGATCACGTGACTAACGACTTTATACGATCGTAATAAACAACATTCAGAAGTGTTTTAGCAATAGCATCATTGCGTTATGCATAGTGACAAAAGAAGCATTTCAAGCGCTGAACAAAGAAGTTGCATAATATATCACAGAGTGAAGGGCAGTGGTGAGACATTTCAACCATGATACGAGTTAAGAGAATAACAAATCTACATTGTGCACTGAGATTTAAATTTTGTGGCTCTCCGCGAAGAATAGCACTCTGGAATTTTGAAACGGCTTCTCTTGAGAATGCAGGAAGTATCTTAAAACAGAGTTCGTTATGAGCATAAGGAATCCCGAAGATAAAATTTCAACTTCTTTTTCACTAAGGGTCCCCCCGGATATGCATAGTAAAAAGTTCCCCAACCAAATGACATACGAGTAGTTACACTAAAATTACTAACATAAAAATAATATTTGTGAAAGGCTTCTTAGCCCCCGTTCCACCATCCACACCCATCTACAGCCAAAAACGTGTTTTTTTATTTCAATTTTTCTCGTCCACTTAACCCTATTTTATCCGACTGATTTCTCAAGCCCAAATTCCAACACAAAAATTATTTTCGAAAAAAAAACCCAATTTTTTTTACTGTGCCTTAGATGCCTGGAACAGGCTCGAAAAAATCTCAAAAGTTTCTCTTAAAACACAAACTGTTATGACTTTTTTTCAGATTTTTCGATTACCGGACTGCAGTAAAAATAATTAAAAACCATTTCCCGCCTTTAAAATCACCTGGACTTTAAATATACTATGAAAATGGCTCCAACAGTTCTGTGCATTTATTTTGGTCTTTATTTTATATTTGTATACATTGTTGTACAATCCAGTAATACATTGCTTTGGAATGTAGTTACAAATTATCATTTTTTAAAGCTTTCTAATCCTTTGTATAAGTAATTCATGCGCTACGGAAAAGATGACAATTTTGGCAATTTATAAGAAACTATCGACACAAAACCTTACGTGCGATACTGGTGGATAGAGAACTACACCCCATTCTACATCAACAAATTTTAGAAAAAAAATAGAAGTTTGTAGATTATGACATACAAAACTAGTGGTGCTACAGAATGGCACAGACTTTCCGTATTGGTTTTCTATATCCTTCGGTCTGATCAAGCTATTCGAATTGCCACTTACTCGTGCCATCTGCCATCTATCACTGATCAAAGTACATTTTTTTGACATTTTCTTAATTTTTCGGTTTCCTAATGGTAGAACGGAAATATTTATTCATTTATTTGTCAAAAAAAGTAAAAACTGTATATGACGTGTGGGGAAAGAAATTTATCTGCGCACATTTTCTTGAGGGCCAGAATTTAAAAAAAAAACGAAAAAATGAATTTTAGAAAATAATTATTTTAGAAAAATAAAGATATTTGAAAAATGTTTTTTCCCGAGTTATAGAAAATCAATTTCAACTGTAAATGAACTACAAGCAAAAGGAGTGCTCAACAAAACGTGCGCACAGTGAAGCTACATTTACGTCCAGAAGCAAAACAAGGGGCCATCTCAGCATTTGCTCAATGGATCAGGGAAACTGGACAAAAACCTGATCGAGATGGGGGTCATTGACCCGGAAGCTGAAGTACATTACTTGTTACAGGCGTATTAAATATTTTTTTAAATGTATACAATGCAAACATAAACTAATTCATTATATATCTTTGTTTTGTTACATTAAACATTATTTTCTTTTCACGATCAGTATTGTCTCTAATTGTATAGAAACAGTTTTGCAGCAGAAAAGATTTACTTTTAACTTAAATTTGTGTACCGACTTTAATTGTTTTATGTCATCTGGCAATGCGTTGTAAAGTAACGTACATGTATTGTATGTTGATTTCTTGTACTGAGCTGTTGATACTGACACTTGATGCACGCGATTTCTACGGCGTGTGTTGTAATTATAAATATCAACATTGCATGAAAATATGTTCCCTCCGTTAAGTACGTCATTTTTGACAAATATTACAGATTCGTAAATAAATAGACAAGGCAATGGTAGGATTCCAGCTCAATGAAAAGAGGCTTGCAGGAATCACGTGGAAGGCATTTTTTCATTATTCGAATAATTTTCTTTTGCAATCTGAAGGTCTGAATACTACAGGATGAGCTTCCCCAGAATATTATGCCATATCTCAGGCGGGAATGCACATTTGCAAAATAAACGCAACGAGCTACATGAAGGCTGACACAATTTGAAAGAATTCTGAATGCATAGCATAATGAACTTAATTTAGTGTTTAATTCTGATATATGTACATTCCATTTGAGGTTTGATTGAATTGAAAGACCTAAAAATTTTGTTGCCTCAACATCAGCTAATTGCATATTGTTCATTTTCAATGGAACATGCGATTTCCGATTTGAGATGCAAAAATGCATTGAAACAGTTTTTCTTTCGTTAACAATTAATTTGTTATTATTAAACCAATTTGAAACTTCTGAAATTGTACTATTTACTGCTTCTTTTTGCAAAGAACATTCGTGTCATCATCAAACAGAACCGTTCTTCCATTTTTAATAGACGAGGGCATATCGTTTACATATAACAGAAAGAGAATGGGCCCTAAGATCGAACCTTGCGGGACCCCATGCACAATTGGCAAAGAATTGGAAATATAAGTATGTAATGTCCTTTCCTGCCAGTATGGTATTTCTACTCTTTGAGTCCGATGTTTAAGGTAAGAAGTTATCCAATCTAGGGCAATACCACGAATTCCATACGAAGGTAATTTTGAGAGCAAGATCTTATGGTCGATAACGTCAAAAGTTTCGAGAGATCTAAGAATATTCCAATGGGTACTTCATTTTGGTCTATTGATGAAGCAACATCTTTGAGAAAAGAAAAAATGGCAGTTTCCGTAGATTTTGATCTTCTAAAACCGTGTTGTGAGTCTGAAAACGCTCTGTTTTTCCTGAGAAATATTTCCATTCGTAAGTAGAAAAGCCTTTCTAATATTTTTGAGAAAACTGACAAAAGAGAAATTGGCCGGTAATTTTGAATATCAATTTTGTTCCCTTTTTTAAAAAGTGGCTTAATTTTTTCTGTTTTGAAAATATCTGGAAATATTCCTGTACATAAAGAAGCATTGAAAATGTGAGTTAACGGATGTATAAAGGCAGGTGCACAAGTTTTTAATAAACAATCCGGAAATTCATCTAAACCAGACGAATATTTATTTTTTAGTTTACTGACTATTCTGAGGATTTCGTTGGGAGAAGTTTCGGGAATAAACATCGTATCTGAAATTTTTTGGGAAGTGTAAAATGTTGAATTTTGTGATTTTAGTCCCTTCGTGAGATCAGACGCAATTCTGGAAGAGTGTTTGTTGAAGAGATTGGCAACTTTTTCCGGATTACTCGTTTCTCTTTCATTATCCTTTAAAATAACATTCTCTACAAGGTATCGAGATGATGTGGTTGTATTTTTTACGATATCCCACATTGCTTTAGTTTTGTTACTAGCGCTCAAAATGTCCTGACTATTTTTCATTATTTTGCCTGAACTATTACTTTTCTTAAAATTCTTTTATATTCTCGGAAGTATATATGGAAACCGGGTGATACGTTATGATGTTTAGAAATAAAGTAAAGCGTACGTTTGTTTTTACACGATGGTCTAATTCCTTGTGTGATCCAAGTATTACTTTTGCTTGAAATGTTTAATTTTCTCTTTTTAAGAGGAAAGCACGCGTTAAAATGAATTGAAAGCTTGGAGAAAAATAAATTACATTTTTCATTTGTGTCAACAGCGTTATAAACTTCGTCCCATGATTCCTTCATCAAGTAGTCCGTAAATAATTTTATATTAACTTTAATGAATGCTCTGCACATGCGTTTATTATTTATTGTGTCAGTGTTTATGTTCTTAGTAATTGTAAGAATTTGTGCATCGTGGTCACTGTATCCTAGATTATTCGTTATTATTTCATATGTAGTTGTGGTTTTGTTAATTATAATTTGATCTAATGCTTTTTGTGATTTAAGCGTATTCCGTGTAGGTACATTCACTGTAATGTCTAAATTAAAAGAATGAAGTAAATTGAGAAACTTCTCTTTTCGTGGGATTCGCTCAGAAAATCAATATTGAAATCTCCACATACAACAATGGATTTAAAAGAGAGTTTACTAATTTTGTTCAGAATTATCTCTAGATTTTCCACGAAAGTGAAATAATCTGAAGCTCGCTTTGTTGGAGGTCTGTAAATGCAAATTAAGATAATTTTGAGCGTAGTAAGATGTACTACTGTTGTTTCAAAAACTTTTTCAACTGCATATAAATTGAATTCTGACAAGAAGGTAGAATCAATATAATTTCTTATGTAAATACACGAACCTCCGTAAGCAGGGCCCTTATTTGATTCCTTCGCTCTGCAATACGGTCCTGCAAGGTAAAAGCTAGGAATTTGGAGTGTGTTTATATCATTTTGAGACAACCAATGTTCTGTAAAGCAAAAAACATCTATTTGTCATAGATCACATTGTAATGCTGCCTCGATAAATTCAATTTTATTTGAAAGAGATTGCACATTATGATGCATTATTCGAATCTTTTGCATGTAGCTACACGGATGTTTTTCTGCTGCATCTGACTGTAGTTGCTATTATTTATTTATTTATTTCATTTTTACCTCGAGTGCGTGGTCGAAGGAAGTATCGTGTCCCAGCAGTGACAAGAGGTGAGGAAGGAGGGGTGACAGATGTAGAGGAATGAATAGTGGGAGAGGTAATACACGGATTAGGTTCAGGGGATGAGGTAATTGGGTCCAAAGGGGTCTCGGAGGATGAAAGAGAACTAGGAGATATGGATGGGGATGGGTCTTGGGCAGGACACTGCCAAGTTTGTGAAATGATGTGTTTTGCAAGCTCACTACCGAGTGCATGTTTTCCGACAATGTTCAGGTGAAGACCATGTCGGGTGAAGTGTTTTTCTGAGAGAAAGTTTAGCTCAAACAATTTAACATGTGTGTCTCTCAGATGCAGTTTCAATTGGTTGTTTGCGTGACTAATTTCTTTGCATAGTGTGGGGTTGTTGTACCAGAAGGGCAGAGTCGAGACTACAATGTTCGTGTTTTGGGCGGCACGTTGTAATTTGTCAACATGTTCTTCAGGCGTAAAGTGACCACCCAAATTAATGTCATTCTGCCCTCCTATGATAATTACAGTGTCCCGTTTGGTGAGGGTTTTTGTGTGCGTGTCCAACTCACTGGTCACGTCGGCAAACCTCCCGTTAGGTTTAAACACACACATGGCAGAGAAATTGGTTGGGAGTTTCTCACTGAGCAGGGAGGAGATTTGTCGCCCATGGCTATCTGCTAAAATGAGTACCTTTTTGATGGGCTCAGTGGGAATGTCCTTGTTTTCTGGTGAGCCAGTTTGCGCAACTCTACGTGTCTTTGTTACTTTGCGCTTGCTAGCCTGTTTGCGTTGGTTTGTGAATGGACGTGTCGATGATGGGTGGGGGTGGTGAGGATTGGGACGGCAAGGAAACTCATTGTAGTAGTCTAATACACAAAATCTGTTTTGAGTCGTGATTGGTGGTGGTGATTGTGTTTTTGCTTCCGCGAATGGACGGTTGGAGGTTTTTGCGGTGTTGCCTATTGTTGTCCAACCGTCTGTGTTTTGAACGACCTCTTCGAGCCTTCGGATATGTTCATCTAAATTACTGTTGATGTGTGTGAAGGCTTTCAGAAGATCGGCTTTGAGAGCGTAGAGAGTAGAGAGTGTATAACGATTAGTAGCCATGTCACGAATGCGTGTCAAATGCGTGGTAAATATGAAAATAAGTAAATAGATAATTCAGAATACTACAAAAAAACTACTCCCTAACTTATCTTTTAAATTTAATTGTATTAACTTATTTAAATTACGTTACGTATTTATTTAAAAATAACGGTGATCTGATTCTAATTAGTATTTAAATGTGATTAATTAAATTCAAAAAGCGTTCAGTGTGTTTAATAGATGAAGCTGCAAACTAATAAATACAATTAGATTACTATACTTTACCTATTGAAAGGCCACGAAATTCACCACTTCCACAAATTTAAATATAAAGTTCAAGTCTTTCCGTTACTGTGGTTACGAAACTGAATTTTTATGTTTTCACAATTTCACAACACTTTCACTAATAGTTTAAAACTTTACGCAAATTTCAATTAATTTACAGAGAAAATTTAATATTAATGGTCTTTACACTGTTCAAATGAACGTTTGTCCGTTACGCCGTCTTTTAAATCAAATATTTGGATTACTTCTTTTTTCACTGCTTCGGACAATATAAATCTCTTTCAGCTTATCTGTAACAAGTAAATAAGTAAAGAAGACAGTTTAACAGCAAAAGTCACCTGAAATATGTAGAAAAGTAGCTGAAAATTAGTAAAATATTGGAGCACAGCCACAGCACGTCTGTCACGTAAGCAAGCCAGCCAATTAATTTTAGAATATTAAAGAACAGTAAAACCTCGTCCTAAATGGCAATATTTAAAAAAATTGGAGCCGTTTTTAAGAAAATGGCGTTTAAGCGCTACTAAAAATGCGAAATTTGAACCTCTTTTTCACAGAAAATTGTTGAGTTTCCGAAAAACTTCATTTGAACTACACTGATGGTACTAAAGACCTTAGCATTTGACGGGCCCGAAATCACTCAACAATTAATCAATTAAAATCATTGTTTTAATTCTCAAACTAATCATTAAAGAAATTATATCAAAGGTATTTATCTACCTTTGGGGTGTGTGATATACTGGGGTATGACGGGGGTACGGGAGGTGTCCTCCCCCCCCGAAGTACTTTTCTTTGAATCCTCCCTTGTGACCACTTCTTCCTTCGGCTTAGCGGGCGGCCGCGCCCCCATCCCAGCTGCTACCCGTCACCCTGCCCCACGTCGCTTCGGCTCCCCTCTCTCCCGGCCGCCAAAGACCCTAAGTCGCCACCCTCGCACCACATGTGCGCGGAAGTCATTCTACATCGGCCGTCGGCCCAGTCGACCGCTGGTCCAGCCCCGATGTCATTTGGCACGCGACCCACCCGGGACGTGCAGCCCTCCCCACGAATACGCGGGTTTGAATCCCGGTCGGGACGACCACTTCTTTGAACAAATTTAATTATTAAAATAGATTGTTACTCAGTAACATGGACACAATTTGAGTTTCCTTACGACTGCGAAACTTATTCTCCGAGCATAATCGCGTCCAACAAGGAAATCTGACAATTATGTAAGATTATAATATTTTAGTCATAAGAAAGCTAAGTAATCAAATTACGGAAGTTAATTGACACAAGTGATTGCTTCATTAGGGGCAACTAATTCGAAGCGCAATTGATGATGATGATGATTTGGTGTATTTAATCTTCTCTGCTATTTGGTACAAAAATATATTATTTACATACATTATTTATAAATACAGGTATAATCTATTAACTATTTACAAAACTAATTTTCTACTTTTATGTATTTTATAATTTTTCTTATAAATTCTTTAATTTGTTCACAATTTTATATTTCTGAAGGTAATTTATTATATAATTAAAATCCTTTGTCAAACACACTATTTTTTGCATGTACAGCTTTGCTTAAATTAATTACCAAATATTGGGCTTGTCTTGTTTCCCTTGTTTTATCTTTCACTCTTTGGATTTGGTTACTAAATCTCCACTTATAAGATTTTTAATTAATTTAAAAATAAAAATTAGCGTCTTGTAAAGAATTCTCTCGTTTGTTGACATAAATTTCAGTATCTAGCATGTTTCGCACTGAAGTGTATCTATTGCATTGAATAATTACTCTTATGGCTCGGTTTTGTTGTATCAGAAGTATTTTAATTTCAGTTTTTTGGGCTCCAATTAGTATTGTTGCACAGTAATCAACATGTGGTGCAATTATGGATTTGTATATCAAAAGTCTTGTATAGCCATTTATACATTGGAATTATATTTACACATATAATTCTTTTTTAAATATTAATCATTTTTCTTTACTACGTACTCTACAAAATCTTTAAAATTTAATTTACTATCGATAATTACTCCCACATATTTCATTTTCTATATCCGTTGTATTTTCTTTAAGTCAGTTATGAATAATTTAGTCTCTTCTATGTTTCTTCCATTATGTGAAATCATAAATTTAGTCTTTTCCACAGTCATTATTCAGCTCTAAGCTTCCGACTGGTCTCCCGTGATATGTGGTAGTGTAGTGCATGTATGTGTGTAAGGGGTGAGGGTAGGACAAAAAGAGGTAGGAAAGATCGCGCGCTGTCCGCGGCCCGTTCATTAGGGAACTGATCTTCCATTCGCCTGGCATTGACCTGAATGAGCAACAATTTAGCTCCTACTCTAGTGTTAAAATCAAAAAATAAAATCTCGTAATTATAATGTGAATTAATATTTTTAATAAAATATGAAATAAGGACTAGCAAATTCTTTGTAGGTCCCAAGTTATTTGCATGTTGTATGACCACTTCCCCCGTCGTGCCCTCCGGCGGATTCCCTCCGGCAGCTGGCGGTTTACGCCCAAGGCCCCATAGATTACTTTGTTTCTATGGTGGCGGTTTGGGGGAGGGGGAGAAAGATGCGGCCGCGATGCGTACCGCTCGGTTCTCGACCACCCAAACCGGGCGTAAAGTCGAGGACTGCGCTGCCGCGAAGGTTTCGCAAGCTACGTATGCAGGCGGTTAAGAGGAGACGCTTCTGTGAGAGAAGCAGGTCCGGGGAGCTGAGAAGGGGACGTAGAAGGGAGGTCCTTGCAAGAATTTTGTAGCGGAGGTCCTTGGCGTGTTTGTGCCAGTAGAATCCACGATCTAGAGTCACGCCAAGGTACTTCGCGTATGGGGACCAGGGGAGATGCGTACCCGCCAGCAGTACAGTTTCCTCGGGGTCTGCCTTCTGACGGGTGAAGTTGACGGCCACGCACTTTGAAGGGTTTAGAGCCAGGCGTTTCTGGCAAAGCCAGGTGGGAGGCTGCTTGCCTGCTATTCGCCGATTTCGCGTAGTACGCAAAGTCGTCCGCGAACATCAGGAGCACGCAACGCTGGATTTCTGTTCTCCTTTCTGCTAGCAGCGGCGCATCATTGACGTACAGTCCGAAGAGGGTGGGGGAAAGCACGCTTCCCTGTGGTACCCCCGCCTCGGCACGTCTTAGGGACGACTGTACGCCATTAACTCGCACTCTGAACGTCCTCTCTGTGAGAAAACTACCTATCACCCTGGTGTAGCAGTCGCTTATCCCCGACTCGATGAGATATAAGAGTGCTCCCTCATGCCACACCGTGTCAAAGGCCGACCGCATGTCCAGGAAGACGGTAGGCAGAGTCTGCTGCCTCTCGAGAGAGAGGCCTATCTCGATGCAGAGGCGCGTCAGCTGTTGCGCGGAGCTATGGCCCGCTCTGAATCCGAATTGTTCGTCTCGGAGGATATCTAGGCGCCGTATTTCCTGCTGCAAGCGCACCAGTATGAGGTGTTCGGGCCGCAAGATGTTTTAGGGTTTAGACGTCGGAGCACTCCGCGGAGTTCTCCATCCGTCACTCAGCGGGCTGATGTGTTCGGTGTGGCTGTTAAGTGACACCGTATGCGCTCCGCAGTCATGTGAACATCACTAGCTCCGGCATCATTGGGTCTGAACTGCCGCTCGAGCGAGTCAGCAAAGAGTTCGCTTTTCGCGGCGGCGTCCCACACATACTCTCGTGCCGGAGGAGGTTGACCAGGGAGCCTTGGGGCGTCCGCGTTGGTCTGAATGGGGTGGTTTACTCCTGGTTGCCGCCCCAGCGCTTTGGATAAGCCCCAAAGGCGTTTGTCATGGAGATTGCACTCTTCAATTGTACTTTTCCACCGAGCGTTTCTCTCGACTCTCAGAGACGCACGGAATTCTCGGCTCAGCGCTCTCGCCCGCTCCCCGTCTGCGGGATCACCAAATCGGCGATGAAGCATTACTGCTCTGCAGTGTCCATCTCTTGCTTGCAGTGTCCATCTCTGCTCATCTGTGAGCTCGGGACGAGAATCCGGTACGCGCATCACTTTCGTGACCTTTTTGTATACGGACATATCCGTGTCAGTGAACAAGTTCACCGCAGATCCTATGTCCATATTGGTCACCAGCGGTCTCTGCTCGAGCAAATCGCTCACTTGAGCTTGATAACCTACCCAGTCAGTGTCGCGTGTTGTTCGCATTGCTTGTTGGCGTTCTGCCACAAGAGATGTCACCACACATATTACCGGATTGTGATCAAAATCCAATACGGGTAGTAAGGACGGTACATCGCCATCAACTCCCTTCACGATCGCAAAGTCGATAACACCCGGTCGCTTGCGCGTTCCGGGCTGGGCTGTCAGGAAATATGTGGGACTTTCGGTACGCATACATATACGCCCAGTCTCGTCGCTGCTAGAGTGGCTAGATTGGCGCCGTTCCTGTTGGAACCTAAGCAACCCCACGACCGGTGTCTTGCATTGAAATCACCAAGTAGCAGAACCTTGGTGTCGAGAGCGAGAATAGCTTCGATATCGGATGCATTCAGAGTTTGATCTGGGCAGTAGACAGACACGACAAGGAGTCGGCTGTTTCCCACCCAAATGTGAGCTCCAACCGCCTCGAGTGACGTCAGCATTAGGGTCGACAGGTTTGCCTGTAGCTGAAGGATGTCGCGGCGAATGTTCAACGCGACACCGCCTCCCAATCTGCCTTCGCGGTCACTCCGGTATTTTGCGAATCCTTGAATTCGGAAGTCGCTCCGCGCGTTGAACCACGTCTCTTGTAACGCCATGATATCGAGTTCATACGTTCGAATGAACTCTCCAATTTGCTGGGCTTTGTGCAGTGCACTGCGCGCATTCCAGGTGCATGCACTCATCGGTTGCATGCAGGTAGATTCTGGGCGTCTCCTAGTGGTTTGCGCCATCTTTAGGGAGGAGAGATGCTAGCTGTGCGAGCATTGCCAGAAACTGGCTTCTGGAGAATGCTGCAGGGGCAGCCGCGGGTGGAGCGCTGGACCGCGACTCCAACGCACGGGTTGTGCTCCGCGACATGGGGGCCTGAGAGGCGTTTGCCTCTGCTAGGTTCTGTACCACCTGTGACCAGGCTGTCCCGTTACCTGCCTGCCGGACTGCACTGTCCTGATTTCGGACATGTGTGCCGTGGTTTGGTCGGCTTTCCCCCCGGCATTGTCTGAGGGACGACCGGGGACACTAAAGTAGCTGCAGCCGGAGTACGACGCAACGTGGCGTCCGCCGCAGTTGCAGCATTCTTGCAGGAGGTTGAAGTTCCCCCGCTTAGAGCAGTGTGCCGTGCCCTTAAACTCCGGCTTGTTTTGCTCTGTAGGGTGGCCATCTCCCTTGCAGAGCTTACAGCGGTAGTCAAAGGCGCAATTGGCCGAGTGGTGACCCGATCTGCAGCAGCGGGCGCAGAAGAGGTGTCGTGCCCTCTTTTCGCGCTCTACAATAACGTCAAAGTTGTCCAGTTGACGGACTGAGTAGATTCTACGCGAGGCAGGTGTGTCGCGTAGAGCGACCATGAATGTCCCCGTGAGCAGTTTACTGCGCTGCCATTCATTGAGTGGGGGTTCACCTTCACCTGCGGGTCCGGCGACCGCAGCTTCTTTTAGACGCCAGTGTTGCCTGACGACCAGGGGGTCGTAGCCGAGCTCTCTCAGCTCTTGCACCACTTCCCCCTCGGTGAACCCTCTCGGGAGCCCCATGATGGCCATTCGCAGGGTCTTTTCATGACCTTCACGTGGTGGCGGGTGGGAGTATAAGAATATGACATGTAATTTCGCATATTTCTCGGCTTCTAGGTAGGCCACCTTGTCGGTGGTGTGGATTGCGTAAACAATACGCTTCCCCCGGGTTTTGGCTCGGCCAATTGTGGCATTTTTTTCTGTTGCAACGCCCAGCGCACGACCGTGGGCGAGAACATCATCGGGGGAGATCCGGAGCCCGATGCAGTATGGCATTTTCAGCGGCCGTGAGTTGGCCGTCACTTGGGGCTCCCGACGGAGGCGTGCCCGGGCGCCTCCGTCGAGGAATTTGCGTTGCGGGGCTGGCCGCGCTGGTTGACGGGGACGGTTTGCCAGTCGCCATCTGTGCCTTCGCCGTCTTGGGTTAGGGAGGGAGAGGGCTGGGCAGTGGAGGCGTTACCTGCTGCTGGGGGCTCCTGCCGGGAGCCGGGGCTGGATCCGCTCTGCGCCGCGTGCGGGGGTGCCGTCGCTTCCTCTTGGGCGTTGGGGGGGTCGCCGCCCTCGCCGCGGAGATCCTCGGACCGTCCGGAGGCGTTTCCGTCGGGGGTGGGGCCCAGGCCTACAACTGCGGCTGTAGCAGCGACTTTCGACTTTCGCCGAAATATGTGTGGAAGTCATGCTACATCGGCCATCGGCCCAGTCGACCGCTGGTCCAGCCGGTTCTGAGAAATCGTCCAAATCTGCCTGTCCCTAGCGGCGGCATTTGAATTTGTACTTCATTTCTCAAAATTAAATGAACGTAGGTATTGTTTCCCTTTCACTGTTAGTTTGTAGTTGTATACAAAGTACAGTTAAATTGTACGGTCGTTTTTAATTAATTTTGCATATTTGATATGAATTCTATCCAGAGAATAAGTTGATTGGTTTACATTCAGTTGGAAATGTATATTTGTTTTTTTTTTACGTTCGTTCTCTGAATTAACTTAAAGTATTTATTTTCCCCTATTACTTTGTGCAGTTACTCAAAAAATTTAATTAAGGTGTGTATGTAGTTTTAATTTACAGATATAATAAGGAATTTTGCCAAAGAATACGCCGTTCGAGTCGGCGACGACACTACATTAACTGGTCGTTTAGAAAGGAATCATCGTCTATTGTTTAAAATTGTGCTTCTTTAAGTTCAGAAAACCTTATTGCTCACAATATCTGGCGATTAAGTGTAACGTTTACCATGCACTTCAAGTGTGAAAAAGTAAGAGATTATATTACGATTTGCTGTGAAAATGGATAGGCATGTGTAACGTATTAGCGAGCGAACCTTGTGGTAACTATTTGGGAACGGGCGGAAAGGGATTAGCAACAGGAAATCGCCTCGCCCCGCAGGGAGAGAAAGGCTTTCCCTACAGAAAGCACGTGGCAAAGGGTGAATAAAACATCGGGGTCGTGTGCGAGCAGAAGCGAGCGGGGGAGGCTGCGTGACGTAGGAGGTCATATAAGGGGGAAGGCTGGACCATTTTCTACCAAATATAAAACTACATTATTACCAAAAATGACATTTGGAAAAGAATGACATTTGGAAGAACCTGCCTGTGATGTCGACTGCATCACTTACGCAGAATAGAGGTAATGAATTTTTATGTTTCAGGCAATTTTTATTTTAAGTATTGTTTATTTACTTACAATAATACTGATATCTTTCTCTAGTACAAATGTTTTGTTCTGGGCGTATTTGTTTAATAAAATAACTTGTTTAGTAACTATTCAGTATAATATGTCAATACAATTCACAATTCGTCAATGCACCTTTCAGTTGGCAATGTGACTAACTCCAAAAAAATTGACTTTTTTATGGGATAGAGACATTGAGTTTTTTTTAAATACATTTATAAAGTGCTGAATACATACCCTTAATTGTAAAAAAATGAATTATCTTATTCGAAATAGGTTCATACAATTATAGACTTTTTTATTAATAAAAAACTTCAACTGTTCATACTGAAAATTTTCGTTTGATGGAGTTAGTCGGCTTGGCTTCTAAGCACTTCATATAGTGAACGCTCGGTTTTAGTGAACAAAAAGTCACTAGTCCCGTTCACGTACACTACATATAAGCATCAGAAGATTCGGTTACAGTGAACCTGAACCTCAGCCATAGTGAATGTAGGAAATGCAGCGTCCTGGAAATTAATACCTTCCTGGAAAAGAATATATCGCCTCAGTGCCACAAAATCAAACGCCTGGCGCCTTAGAAAGAATATCGTCGACCAAAGGTCATAATCCAAGAAGTTTCCTCTGAGATGAAGGTAGTGGACCTGGAATGGAGACCTCACTGATGTCCTTATCCACGCAGTTTCGCTTCAGAAACAAAGGCCGTGTCCTGCGAGGGCTATAACTGCCGAATCGGCGACGCGCGATTGCTTGAGCAAGCAATCGCCGTCGTCGATTTAGTTTAAGGCTAAATGTACCGAAAAAAACTTGTAGGAAAATTCAATAGATCCCAACACTATCATAGGGATTTTACTTTACCGATAATGTCTGAACAAATGGTCCGATTTTCCATCTGTAAACGGCATTTGACTCCTTTTTAAAATAGAATTTATGCTACGAAGCCCTTTTTCCAAACAAACTAGCAGAAACAAGTTTTTTAAATTTTTTCTCGTACTTCCGGTAACAATTTAAAAATGTGGGCTTATAGCGCGATGGCGAGAAGCTTCCAGAATCCAACTCCGTGTCAATCATGCAAATCGGATGAATAGGAGCGTCGTAAAGTCAAATTTGGAAAAACACCTCACACCCCTCCCCCTTCCACGCCGCACCGTCGCGCCACCCGCCCGTGCGCTCATGCGAATTAAGTTTCCAGTGTCAGAAATTAAGTTTTTAAAAAGTGTTTTATTACAATAAGTTGTACAGCAGTTGTATACTCGTTGAAATATGAACTTAACGTAATTCTGACATCGAGAAGCGTGAACAGGGTCTGAAGGAACAATGCTGATGAGAGCTACTTGGCTCTCGCTTTTATACCGTCTAGTTGTTATTCACTAGAAGATCACAAACATGATTTCTCCTCGTATCGTTTCTAGTAAACATCCTGGTCTATATAGGATACCATTAGGAAAGGGGATGTAACTCGCGCTCCCTGCGCGGCCACCGGCTGGGAACCTCTGGGCAGGCCAGTCTCGGTTGCCTGCGCGCAGCTGCCGCGCGCAAGGCTGGCAAGCCAGGCTTTCGTCATTTTCCATCTCAATATATTTTTTCCCATAAATGAAACTAGTGATTCTGTAACAGAGGTAAACGATCTCATATCATCTTTAATAGCAATTAATTCTTGTTTCATTTTGATAGTAATATAGATAGAAAATTTTAATAGTAGTATAAAACGACCTTGTTCACATACTCCCGTCTTCCTTCAAATATCATCAAAAAATGATTTGAAGTATTACTCAAAATATCGATTACCGTTTGGAAACTATTTCAAAAAGAAAATGGAACTAATTGTGTGAAAATCACTAATATTACTTCTCCTCACATATTATTTTAGATAGATGTTACTTCTAAGATCTTCCGTTATTATTCCACTATCCAAAGAAAGAGCAGAGATTACGCACGAGCTCTTTTATCATACGACTCGATTTTTACTTTCCCGTATACGTACGTATATACGGAATTGTTTACGTATTGTAGGGAAAGGTATGTAATGCTGCGCGAAAAAATGGCGGATTTTCGGAAGAAAAAAATCATTGCAGGGCCCTGATAACGAAAAAGTCGAAAAATCCAGTTGCTAAATTAAGAAAAAAATCGTCTAACACGTGGTGTAGACAGAATCCCTCTTTTGTGGGTCCTTGATACCGAAAAACCAATTGAAAGCAAAACGTCTGTCCGTCCGTCTGTGAACACTACTAGTGCCTAAACCACAGGTTTTTTTTTTAATGAAGAAGCCCCTGTTGATCTGGCTCGAGTCAAAGCTTTGAGATTTTGAAAAAGAATCTATAAAAATTAGGGGTACTTTACATGAAACCCCCCGAACATTTTCAAAATTTTCTCAAAAACGGCTCCAAATTGTTTCTTTAAATTTCTTGTAAGAATAGAATTCACGCTACGTACATACGAACACACTTATTAAGGTGGCATCGGTCATAATTTCATGGTTAACTCTGAATTTTCGAAAATTCTAAAAGTTTCAACTTTTTCGGCCTCTTCCTTCAACTGCAAATTTGCAGATAGAGATTTTTCCTTCAAGTAAAATTTGTTCTTCAAAGGGAGTTCTTTCATTATGATCATGTACACTTTTTTTTTAATTTTAGTATTTTTCGCACAATATTGCTTGCAACATGTGCAATTTGAAAAAAGTATAAAAAACAGATTTTCTCAAAAATTGCTCCAAATTTTTTCTTTGAACTTTGGTAGGGATAGTGCATAATGTATTCTATGATATGATATAAACGCCATATTGCTCTATTCTTTTGTTTTTGCAAAATGTACAAAAATATTTCTTTAACTTGTCTCTCACGTAGGTAACATTGGCGACGATTTGTTTACATTACATTTATGAGCAGATGTGTTTTAAATAATGTCATATAAAGTTTCTCGAATACTCAACCGTTTTCTTTAAAAACTAGCTCAAAATTCGACATTTTCAGAAACGCTCAAACACCATTATCTCATAAATGGCTCCAAATTTTTTCTTCATACTTTTCGAACGTATAGTGCGAACTGCACTCTTGAATATGGCGTAAAGTTCATTTTGGGTTATTTTTTTGTTTTTTCAAAAGTTTCACAAATGTAATTTTTGTGAAAGATCTCTCACACCCCTAATATGCACGTTACCAGCAATTTGTAAATACTATTCTACTTGTGAGTTAATGTGCTTCAAATGACTTCAAAGGAAGTTTTTCGGAAACTCAAACATTTTCTGTGAAAAAGAGCTTCCGATTTCGCATTTTTAGTAGCGCTTAAACGCCACTTAAACGCCATTTTCTTAAAAACGGCTCCTAATTTTTCAAAGGAAATTGCCATTTAGATCGAGGTTTTACTTTTTTTAATATTCTCAAATTGATATTTCCGTCCTACCATCAGAAATTTGAAAACTTAAGAAAATATCATAAAATGTACTTTGGGGGACGATAGATGGCAGCTGATACGACAGTGTAGCAATTCCGAGTAGTTGGCCCAAATCCAAGGAAACAGAAAACTAATACGGGAACGTCTTTGCCATTCTGTAGCTCCACTAGTTGATCTCAAAACGGCTTGTCTCCTTGATAGAATTCACCTGGTTAATCCCATTTTCCAAGAAAAGTAGCTGAAGATAATTTTAAAAATGTTTCCATACTTTCGAACAAATTTGAAAAAGTGGTGCAACAGAATTTCACCGACTTACTCGTAGTAAAGTATTCTAATTTCCTTCTTCTGTGCCAGCTTTACCATCTTGCCCCATCCTCTTGCCTACTGTTATCTATGACCACCCACAATACATTTCTTGAAGTTTTCTCATTTTTCGGTTTCCTAGTAGTAGATTCGTAATATTACTTTTTAGAATATTAATGAAGAGTAAAACCTCCTCCTATATGGCAATTTTCATTAGTAAATTTGGAGCCGCTGTTAAGAAAATGGCGTGTAAGCGTTACTGTAAACGCGAAAATTGAAGCTCTTTTTTACAGGAATATTCCGAGTTGCTGGTGGGAGATACCTAGTTGGGAAAGAACCCCGCAAGCCGACAGGTAGATCGTTCGGTGATTTAGAGCTTGTCCCGGCTGGGGTGGTGCCCCGCTAGTGGCAGATACCTGGTTGGGGAAAACCCCGCTAGTAGACGGAAGGTCGGCGCCGTATCTCGCCATCCAGCGGGGAACATCACCTCCACCTCCCGATGAAATAAACATGCCCTACACTTGCGGTACTAAAGACCTCAGTAGTTGATGTGCCAAAAGTCACTAACAATCAATCAAAAATGACTCCAAATGTTTTCTTTAAATTAATTGTAAGAATAAACTAAAATACACTTATAAAGGTGGCATAGATCTCATTTTCATTATTGACTCTAATTTTTGGAATATTGCAAAAGTACGAGTTTTTTTCGGCGTCTTCCTACAACTGCAAAATTGAAGATAGAAAATTTGCCTTAAAATGACATTTGTTCTCCATACTTAGTTCTTTCAATAAGGTCATGTACATTTTTTTTAACTTTTAGTAGTTTTCGTGCAATATTGCGTGCAACATGTGCAATTTTTTTTAAAAACAAGAGTTTCTCAAAATCTGCTCCATTTTTTTGCTTTTGGAAAGGATAGTGCCTAATGTATTCTATGAGATGACATAAACGCCATATTGCTCTATTATTTTGTTTTTTAAAAAATTACAAAAATGTAATTCTTTGACTAGCCTTTCATTTCGTAAATATTTTCATTAACGGCGATTTGTTCACATTATTACATTTAGAAGTACATGTGCTTTACATATGTCTTAAAAATTCCTTGACAACTCAGATGTTTTCTGTGAAAATGAACTGAAAATTCCGAATTTGCACAAATGCTTAAACGCCATTTTCTCAAATTGCGTTTGCTCTAGTTTCATTTGCGGGGAAAAAATATATTGAGATGCGAAGTGACGAAAGCATAACGGAGTGCCTGCCTTGCCTGCCCGTCCGCTGCAGGCCGCAGGAGGATTACTGGCCTTATTACCTGCAGGCCGCAGGAGGCACGCTGCAGGATTACCAGTGCCGGCGGTCTCCGCGTTGAGGAAGCGGCCCCTCCCCCACAGGGCGGATGACGGGGGTGGTGTGGAAGGGGAGTGGGGTGAGGTGTTTTTCGAAATTTGACTTTACGACGCTCCTATTTATCCGATTTGTATGTTTGATACGACGTTGGATTCTGGAAGCTCGTCGCCATCGCGCTATAAGCCCACATTTTTTTAAATTGTTCCCGGAAGTACGAGAAAAAATTAAAAAACTAGTTTCTGCTAGTTTTTTTGGAAAAGGGCTTCGTAGCGTAAATTCTATTTTAAAAAGGAGTCAAATGCCGTTTACAGATCGAAAATCGGACCATTTGTTCAGACGTCATTGGTAAAGTAAATTTCACTGAATTTGGTGCTGCCACGTGGTGGCGACAACTTGAACTAGTGTCGGTACATTTAGCCTTAAAGCTTGGAGTTATATTCCGCGGGACAAAGTGCGTTGTGTTCTACATAGACGACAGGAAGCGTGCGACTGCCACAGCTCCACTGCCTGGCGACATCCCACGCACCGCGCGGAAAGGCAATCAGTTTCATTAGCTTCCTGTGCCATCCCGCTACCGAAAGGATCTCATATGTTATTAGGCGATTGAAAGGGCCTTCGGAAAGTGGGACTTCGTTCCAACAGTGGAAGACGCAATGAAGGGAGTCAAGATTGCATTACGATTCTTAATGCAGAATCAAGTATGTAGAGAACACGAACTCTGGAGAAGGATCCAGAGAAATTACTAATGAAAAATGTACGAAGCAAACAATTGAAAATAATTTTTATTAAGGACAAATAAATTGCCCTCTTCGTCTTCCTTTCCTCGCTTTGTCTCACTTGTCCCCATTTGTGTCCCTTTGTCCTTTTGATCCTTCCGCGCACTGCGATTATTTAAAAACGGTACCATGTACCAACAACCCTGGTTACAGAACATCGAGAGTAATGACAATTCTTTTCATGACACTCATGTAAGAGTGAAATGTTTATTTTTGAATAACTAAAAACCAAAAAAACATTGTATTCAACACGTCCTCTATTAGTCTTTAAGGTCTCGACCGGAAAGTTAAATACACGGCTTCGCTATCGCTCCGCCTCGCAATTAACCTTCCGACCTCGTCCTTAAACACTAATTTGTAGGACTTGTAACATAAATAACTATTGGCAGGGGCGGCTCGTCCTAAGGGGCCACAGGGGATTTTTTTTAAAGCACAATATTTAATAAAGCACAAAACTGTTCATATATCTTTACAGTAATATCTTTGTCATAATTGTAGTTCTTCATTGGAATTCTTTATTCGTGAAGATCGACAATTCGTCCCTAGAACTCATTCCAAGTCCCAGTAACCAAGAATTGAGGGTCATAGTTCCTTGCCGCACTCAAAGATAGCGTTAGTAGTGCTCAAGGGGCCCGCCTTGCTTGGGCCCTGGAACGGTAACCCCACTTTGTTTCCAAGGTCAGCGCCCTTTCGTACTGGGCGCGACCACTGCTTGCTAATTTTAGCTGTCCTAGGGGCCCGCACCAGCGGGCCCTTCGCAGAGAAACGGCAGTCTGAGCGCGCCGTTTTCAAAGTGCACGTGAAGTTCTGCGCGCTGTAAGATGAACTCAGTGGATTCATTACACTGTTTTCAGTTTTCTTCACTCAGATGTGAAGAAAAAAATTATATTAATCGGTTAGGATTACATCAACTGATTGACTTATCATTTGCACAAGTTGATGGAAAGAAGAAACAAACATTCTGTATTTCGAGGTTTCAGAAAAAAATCATGGTTGACTGTGAGTGAAAACAAAGCTAATTTTGCTTTTATTGTTTATTATTTGGTGAGGGATTGTGGACGACAGTAGGCTGTAAGGATCTGAAACATTTGAACGAAAGGATAAAGAAACACGAAGACAGTGCATTGCATTTAGAAAATGCTTGCAAATTTAAAACATTTGGAACTGTGAACATTGTTGTACAGATTGATTCGGCGATGAAAATTTCAATCAAGAAACATAATGAACAAGTCGCAAAAAATAGACATTTAGGTAGAATAACTGAGTGTTTAGTTAAGTACCACGGCACTCGTCATTCATGAACTAGTAGTATTGAGAGGGCATGATGAATCTGAAGATTCAAAAGACCGTGGCAATTTTTTAGACTTATAGTTCCTCGGCAATCTAGATAGTGTGTTAGATGATTATTTAAACAATTCTTCTATTTATAAATATAACTCACACATGACAAAGAAAGAGCTGCTAAATTGTATGTATGAAGTGTATATGGAGGAAATGTAGAAAGATATGTAGCTGATTTTATTTCTCTGCAAGCCGATTAAATAATTGGTATAAGAAGTCGAAGTCAACTTGTCTTAATTTTACGATACGTTCCCTTTTCGAACTTTCATCATTCCTAAAGATAAGCTATGGCATTAGCGTAATTTTTGTAAAAAAACTTTTGTTTCCGTTGACATACCAATATTTGATTAAGTGACTTAATAAAAATTCCTACTTCTGTTTTTTGTAGAAAACTTAAAGATTTAAATGTATAATTAACCGATAAATAATATTAATTAAACAATTGATTTAGTGATGATTCTTTAATTACATAAGTTATTGATTCTGAGATTATATTCGTGCTTTTACACCTGGCCCCACCAGGAAAAAATGTCACGAGCCGCCACTGACTATTGGTGTATCTCTATATTAATAAAATCTTAAATTGTGGAGAAATTCTATTTAATTCTGACATCATCGGATATAATGAACCAAAAATGCTAGCCCCAGAAGTTCACTATAACTGGAGTCGACTGTATTAGCCTCTCATTTCTCTTCAACCTCCATGACCCAAACGAAAACTGCGTGTGTGAACTGTGCAAAACCTACTGCGGCCGCTATCATGCTATTAACTGCAAGAATAACGCAATGTTCTTAACACAACTGAGTTTAAATTAAGAAATACACATTTGTGCGCACCTTTATCTCATTATTATTTCTCATCAACCTTCAACCATAAATCACCAACCATCCCTATTCATCCTAAACAGAGCTCTATAGCCCATCCTTTAAAATACCCTTATGATTCACATTAAATAATTCACTTTACATTCTCTAATGAAATTAAGCAAATCATAAAACTATTACCTTCCAAAAAACAGGGATTTGCCTACGACATTGATTCTGTATCGAATTTATTTTGCTACATAGGATGTAAAACCAGTTGCCTTTTACACACACCCAAATATGTAATATTTCTTTTTAAAACAAAAAAAACTTCAGGCCCAAACATGGATTTTTGTTGTACATATTCACTGTTCATTGACTTAGCTTAAAAAGCAAAATAATCGACAATTAAACACTCACAAACTTCAGTGATTTCACTAATCAAAATAGCTGTGACTTAGCAATAGAAATTACTCAAAAACATAAAACACGGACAATGAGAGTTTTACTTTGTGCTGACGATATGTTGGTATCTGGCAAAGACTTCAGATTTTTAGACTCTGAACGTTATTTTCGATGAATGAGAATATGCGATAATATGCGTCATATTTTCTTGAATAAGCCGTATAAATTAAGATGAAAATAACTTTTCAGAACTATTTTCCTTTACTTCAATGTTTTATTGGCACTTTCGTTGGCACTATTCTTTGGTGTTTACTTGTCCTTATTAAGTGGCACTTTGTCACACGAAATCTGGAAACAATAACTACGTATGTTATTTACGTGCTGGTATTTTCTATTAACATTCGTGCCTGAGAGATTCAATTTCAACCATAATTACGTAATGCTGATAAAAAGAATTTTTGCTTACCTGTTTGGAGAATAGTTGATAAACAATTATGTGCTCGTGCGTTGAAAACACTCGAATTCGCTCATTCAAAGTCAGATAAGATAGCTTTTAATTTTTTTTATATACACGTAGAATTGAAATGACTCACTCACAATAAATCTCGAAGACTGAGAGTACGTAAAGTTTAAATTGTTAGAATGTTTCACCTAATTCGTGACACCACCAGATCAAGATATGCGTAAATGAGATTCGAGACACATTATTTCTAAGTGTAACCGAGTAAACTGGATTGCATAAGGCAGTCGCTAGCACGAAGCGCTGAGATTGCGAAGAGTACAGAGAACACAAATATCAGAATTGTCTCTCATTGAGATAATTCGACTACAAAACAAGCTTTTAAATTGCCAAATTACTTTTAAAAACGGAAAATAGGATAACGGAAAGATAGCAATTTTAAGTACTGCAAATATTGCTCCTGCGATATCATCGTCATATAAAGTGTTTATAATTAATTTCTCCAAGTCAAAACAGTAAAATAGACATTTGGCTAAAATCCCGATGTCTGTGTAATACCTCCCAGAGTTCAGAGGCAGGAGCAGAGCGCGAGCGCCTGCCCGCACGTTTCCATTGGCTCCAGAGCTCTTCCGGTTCTGGGCTACACGGCGGCTGGCAGAAAGGAGACTAATTAATTGAAATGTAAAAGGATTTCAAACGTATATTTGGACAATACATTAATATATATTGGACTTCAAATTTTCCTTTTGTAAGAGAAAATTTGTACATTTCATTTTACTATGATTCTAAAGCAAAAATATGGCAAAAAAACGTGAAAAATCAGTTTCTACCTTTTTAACCCTTTAGTACACGCACCACGAAGTGTAAGCTCGTAAATTAAGTCTGCCCAACAACAATAGACTAGAAAGAAGACCTGTCATTTGTGGTTTGCAATATCCCCAGATTTCACCTTGGACCTAGTTATAACAATAAAAAATTATTTATAAAATGTCACGAGTTTTGTTTTGAAGTGCGAGTTGCCAATCCGCTTGCCTGTGTGGCTGTTCCTTATCTCGACGCGCTGAAGAACGATGTGATTTTAGGAAATTGCATATATTTATTTCCATATTATATTTTATAATAACTATTTAGATGCGCCCACATTCAGTATTGAACAAAACAAAAGAGTACTCCATCTGTTTGTTTATAATCCCAATGTACTCGTATGTTCACTGAAATATCCATCACGGTTGTCCCGCTCTTTGTGACTTTTATAAAGCGTCCTTTCTCGGGGGGGTTTCCTCAAAACAAAATATTGTACATTGGAGATATGAAATAAATTTCTTTATATAATGTGCTCATCTTTATTATTTTATTTTACAATAAATACTCAATGTAACAATTCACTATACTCAGTGGCGAGGCATCCGGTCATCGATAGATGGAGCGATGACGAAACAAAATCATAACTAGTGATGTTACAGAATGGCACAGACTTTCCCGTATTAGTTTTCTATTTACTTGGGTCTGGACTACCTATTTGAAATTGCCACATACTCGTGCCAGCTATCGCCATCTATCGCCGCCCAAAGTACATTTTTTGACATTTTCTTAATTTTTCGGTTTCCTAATGGTAGAAAGAAAATATTAATTTTAGAATATTAAAGAACAGTCAAACCTCGTCAAAAGTCGCAAATTTCTTTGAAAAATTTGTAGTCTTTTCAAGAAAATGGCGTTTAAGCGCTACTAAAAATGCGAAATTTGAAGCTCTTTTCCCCAAAAAGTTTTGAGTTTTCGAAACACTTCATTTGAAGTCATTTAAAGCGCTTAAACATACAAATACAATATTTACAAATTGCTGGTAATGTGCATATTAAAGGTTTGAGAAATCTTTCAAAAAAATTTCATTGTGTGTACGTTTGGCAAAAAAAAAAAAACCAAAAATGAACTTCACGTCATATTAAAGAGTGCACTTTAGCACCATCCGTCCGAAAAGTTTGAAGAAAATATTTGGAGCCATTTATGAGAAAATTGCGTTTCATCGTTTCTAAAAAAAGGAATTTTGAACTAGTTTTCACAGAAAACAGTTGAGATCTCGAGTAACTTTACTTGACGTTATTTAAAGCACATGTAGTCGTAAATATAATAATGTGAACAAATTGGCGCTAGTGAAAATATTACCGACGTGAGAGACAAGGGAAAAAATTAAATTTTTGTAATTTTTGAAAAAACAAAAGAATAGAGCAATGTGGCGTTTAAGTCATCTCATAGAGTACATTTAGCACTACCCCTACCAAAAGTTTAAAGAAAAAATTTGGAGCCGTTTCTGAGAAAATCTTGTTTTTGATTTTTTTAAATTGCAAATGATGCGCGCAATATTGTCCGAAATCTTTTGAAATTTCACAAACATTTACATGACAATGAAAGAACTCTCTTTGGACAACAAATTTTATTTGTAGGAAAATTCTCTATCTTCAATTTTGTAGGTGTAGGAAGACGCCGAAAAAATCAATCTTTTGGAATTTTCGAAAATTCAGAGTTACCCTTTAATGTCAGACCTATGCCACCTTAATAAGCGTATTTTGCTCTATTCTTACAAGAAATTTAAAGAAAAATTTGCAGCTATTTTTGAGAAAATTTTGAAAATGTCCGGAGAGCTTCATGTAAAGTATAAAGTATAAATTAATACAAAAATTAATGAATGTTTTTCAAAATCGCGACGCTTCGAGTGGAACCAGATCGACTGGGGAATATTCATTTTGGAAGAAATAGTACGTATAGTTTAGGTACTAGTGTCGTTCACAGACTGACTGACGGACGGACGGACGTTTTGAAAAGAACCACTTTTACGGGTATCATGAGACCCCAGAACGTGTATTTCCTTGAAATCTCGAAATCGATTTTCCGCAGGATTACATAACTTTCCCTATACTACGTATATTACTCCGTATATACGTACATATTGTAACACCCCCCCCCGTACACACGACCACTCATCGGTGTCGGCGGTGTTAACCTCTCTCAGGGCGTGACCCGACTCACCTGTGGATTCCCGTCTGCTGCAGGTTGCCTCATGTGCTCGGCTGGAATCTATTTAGGACGCATGCGTGACTGGGCATATTCATGCACTACACAGTAAAAACGCTCTTTCATGATTTCTGAGTTTAATTCAAAGCAAATTAAAATAATCGGGTGAAGCCCCCTACAGTTCTTAATACTATCTTAACCTAACTTATAACTAGCTTAACTTAACAGTCCAACCCTTCCGGGTCATCGCACGGGCGCTCCGCCCCTCCGGGCGTCGGCATCGGCCCGGGTGTCGGGCGGCAGGGCAGCGGCGCTTCCCCCCGTTTCCTGGGCCGGTCGGGCAGCTGGTGGCCGCGGCGGCGGTGTAGCGGCACGCGGCAGGCCTTGGCTGCGGCGGCGTAGGGCTGCGCGCGGGCGGCGTGCGCGACAGCGCAGCGGCGGCGGCGTGGCGCGTGGGCTGGCGCGGCGGCGACGACGGCGTGGCAGCGGCCCGGCGCGCGGCACTGTTGGCTGCGGCGCGGCGTATGGCTGCACGCGGGCGGGCGCGCGCGGCAGGCATTGACTGCGGCGGCGGCGGCCAGGAATCGCCACACCAAAGCGTCTTTTAGCGGCGGCCGGCCCTCAGGCCGCGTCCGAACGCTCCTTCGTTCATTCGAGTATCGGCACTCACACGGTGTTCCGCCTCTCCCATCGGCGGCACCTGAGCGGGCGGTGAGGTGGCGACGATGCGTTGCCGGCGGCGATCTAGCGTCTCGCGGCGGTCGTTACCATCGGACCCAACACCTCGGTCGTCGCTTACATCGGAAGGTAACACTCGCGGTCGTCGTTCGTCTCGGAATGGCCGAGTCTCGCGTTCGCAGCAACCTCCCTTGCTCGCGAGATCACATGTCTCACCCCCGCCTAGTGTTCGACTATTGGCGCAGCCAAACCGCGTGATGCGCGCCGTCCAATTGCCATGGGTCCATCGACGGTTGGAACCCGATTTCGAGTGGGCGTTCACGTCACCACGATTTCCGAGAAGACGCTGGGTGTGCTCTGACGCAGCGCTCGGAAATACCAGAGGTGTGGCAAACGGTATTGAACAAAGGGAGGCGCTCCCATCGGCGGCTGGCGGCGACCCTTCGCGCACTCAGGTAGCGGAGAAACGCACATTTTCAGCCAGCTAAGTTCTCCCGGACTCCCTGTTATATAAAATATTCATCTCGCACACGCCGAAATTAGTACGTGTGCGACCGTCCCATTACAATATACGGGAAAGTAAAAATCTGAATTTTTAATACTTTAGACCAGAGGTGCACTAGCGCCGCATTTGAGCTCCGTCTTGGGGCGCCGGGAAGCCCGCGCCCCGCGTCCCACGGCGCCCCACGGCGCCCCACGGCGCCCCACGGCGCCCCACGAGAACCAGGAAAGTTGACATAATCCCCGACGTCCGAGCTGTTCCTTCACTTTTCTGATCAGAATCGTCGGTTCAATGCTAAGTACGAGCACGAATTTTTATTCACGGAGAGAAATGGAGCAACAACGTGTCTCTCTCGTATATCAGAAGATGGTGTCGGAGGAAAAGTAACAGCAAAAGTTTTTTTTATTATAATTCTCCTTGATCGGCAGTTGTTGCCTTACAAAGGTTCAGCAGCAAAAAGTAAAATAAACATTTAAAAAAGTGTGGTCAAGTGTATTACAACCAGATATTTCTAAACAAAATTATGAAGTGTGTATTATTATTAACTATGAGAAATGGTTAAATGTTCTGTTCTTGTAATTTATATTACAAATATTTTCAAAATCAGTTGCAACAGTAAAGATTCACCGTGAAATATGTGGAAGTTGTCGAGCAACTTATTCTGAAATAATAGTATACAAAATCTCCCTTCTCCAGAAACTACAGCCGTTATTTCAAGTTTTATTTCAACATAATTCAATGCATTTCCGTCTTAAGAGACGCAGGGCTTTCCTCTCACCGAGGGCTCGGTCAGAAAGACTTGCCCCAAAAGGGAACGTCTTTCACCAGAAGCTGGTGGGGCGCGGAAGGACTGCCAAGACCGTCGTGGGGCGCGTTGCTGGGGCCCTTGTGCAAGCCTGCTTTACATGAAGCCTTCCGGAAATTTTCTCAAAAACAGCTCCAAATTGTTCTTTAAATTTCTTGAAATAATAGATTAAAATACACTTATGAAGGTGGCGAGGTAGTAGGTCCGATTTTCACGGTTAATTCTGAATTTTTGAAAATTGCAAAATTTTGGATTTTGTGTGGCGTCTTCCTACAACTACAAAATTGAAGATAGATATTTTTCTTGTTGTTCTCCAAAGTGAGCTCTTTCACTAATCTCGTGCATTTTTTAGAAAATTTTTTCTGACAATATTGCGTGATATACTTGCAATTTTTAAAAAATTACAAAAACAAGATTTGCTCAAAAACGGCTTCGTTTTTTTAACTTTTGGTTATGATAGTGGCTAATGCACTCGATGAGAGGACATAAACGCCATATTGATCTCTTCTTTTGTTTGTTTCTTAAATTACAAAAATTTAATTTTTTTGACTTCTCTCTCACATCGGTAATATTTACATTAGCGCCGATTTGTTCACATTATTATATTTACGACTACATATGCTTTAAATAACGTCAAGTAAAGTTTCTCGAGATAACCGTTTTTTTGTGAAAACTAGCTCAAAACTCCACCTTTTCAGAAACACTTAAACGCTATTTTCTCATAAATGGCTCCAAATTTTTTCTTCAAACATGTTGAACTGATAGTGTTAATTGCACTCTTCAATATTACGTAAAGTGCATTTACGAGTATTTATTTGCTTTTTCAAAAATTACACAAATGTTTTTTTTTTAAAAAAGATCTCTCGTACCTTTATTATGAGCATCACCAGCAAATTGTCAACACTATTGTATTTGTGTGTTAAAGTGCTTCAAATGACTTCTAATGAAGTGTTTCGTAAACTCAAACATTTTCTATAAAAAGAGCTTCAAATTTCACATTTTTAGTAGCGCTTAAACCCCATTTTCTTAAAAACAGCTCCAAATTTTTCTAAGAAAATTGCCATTTACGACGAGGTTTTACTGTTCTTTAATATTCTAAAATTAATATTTCCATTCTACCATTAGGAAACCGAAAAATTAACAAAATGTCAAAAATGTACTTTGGACGGCGATAGATGGCAGCTGGCACGAGTATGTGGCAATTCTGAACAGCTACCCCAGACCCGGTACGGGAAAGTCGGTGCTATTCTGTAGCACCACTAGTTTATTATTTTAACGTGGTAATATCGTTAAACTGTGTTGTGAACCTTGTCCACATAGAACATTGATTAGAAAATTAAGATGATAGTGAAATTTAAGGCAGAAAAATATTGACATGGTATGTATCACATCCGAACCGGAAACCATTTGAATCCGAAATGCTTGATCGTAAGATATGTGAAGGTAAAACAGCCACGTTAAGGGCCCCAATTTTTCTTGTTTATATATTTCAACATTTTGGCAAATTAACAGCATCATGATGAAATTTAACTCTTTTGCTTCAAGTTGAAATGGCTATACAACAAAATAGTGATTTAGGAATATTTTGTTGTTTTACAAAAACGTTGTAATGTGAAGGTAATATGCTCACATGCAGGTTTTATGCCATTGCCAGATTAACTGGTTTCTTGTAGCATGACCATGGAATTAGGGCTAGCTCTACTATATAATATGAATTACCCTCTTCCAGTCTAATTTTACAAAAATACGGCCTGACATGATTTCAGTAACGTAAGAATTAACGTAAGATAAAATTACCTGGAAAGAAGTTACAAGGGCAGACCGTCGTCAGCACGTTCTTGGCAAGATAGGCTCCAGAATGCGCGAGTCAACAAGCCTGGTAGGGGGTTAACGCATTTCTTACGATCTCCCAGACAGCATGCTAGTACTATGGTAAACATTTTCAGCTAACAGCTACTTGGCTATATTACCTGCACTGGCCGTATTTGCATCACTTACCTTATATAAAATATCTATATTTTAGGCATCGATGTTTTGTCGATGTTTTCATTGACAGCGAAAATCTTCTATTGATGTATCGAAGAATCGATGTATTGATGTTTTGTTAAAGTTTGCCATCACTTGTTTTTGGGGTTCCGGCCATGCTCGCTAAACTCGCTATTCGAAAACTCAGTATGAACGTTTTTTAAAATTTGTTTATTTAAAGTCGCATCAACTACTAGGTCATTAGCGACCATTATTGGATTTAACGTTATGTTATGGGGATGAAACGATATGGTGATAATAGGGGGTGAAAAGACGAACATATATAATTATGCCAGAGGCGCGACCCCTCGTCTCGAGATCCCTACGGCACTACAATGGCACGGCAAAAACATATATTGCTTTTATACGAAGAACACATGAGCAAATGGTACTATCTGGCCTTACTAATGGGAACAAAGAAAAAAACAAATTACGATTTAAAAAACGAAAATCACATCCTGTTCATTCATTAAATAAAATTTTCAAGTTTCAAATTTTTAATTTTTTAACATAAAATACTCAGATAAAGAATGTGCAACAATCAAGTAAAATGTGATTTGTGAGTGTGGTTTGTAATGAGAGATATCACCCACGTATCCCGAAAATAACTATTGGGATCAGAAATTCATACAGCTTTTTGTATATTAGTAATTTTATTTAACTATTATACAATTCAAATTGACAAAAATAGCCTATTATTTTATAAAATAGATTTGTTTTATATTTAGAATATTTTAATTTCGCGTTTTCCATACCGTTACACAATTCGTATTTATGTAACGAGAGCAAGTAAGATACCAAGTTTTTCTAGTTTTTGTGGATATCTGGGCATGGTCATTTTGCTCCGTGGCAAAATTCTAAATAAATTTAGTGTAAAAATATGAAAATTCTGCCGAAATAAAACCGTGTTTTACCTTCATCCATATTTACCTAATTATCCACATAGGCCAACTTACTTTCTGACTTGTCCTCGTAAATTTAAAACACAATCAGAAACAGCTTAAACTAATTGATGACATAAATATTTTCGTAGACAAAACACCAATTCAAAGAAACATACAGACAAAAGACAAAAATATCGCAAAGAAAGTGCAATTATTAAGTCAATAAATAGTTAAATCAACAATAATAACAATTAGCCAATGTCCATAACCAATGGCCAATAACCAAAATCCAATGAGGGGTTCATGAGGCTTAATCCCCCCCCCGAAGCTGTGCTTTCATTACTACAGAAAATTAGTTTGTACTAATTTTCTATAGTAACGAGAATCGTCATTAAATACCTATATTGAATAATTTATAAATATGTACAAAATAAAACATAAAAGTAATTCAGCATACTTGAAAAATTCTTTATAAGAAAAATCATGTCGGTAGTGCGCCACTGTTCATAACACTAAAAGCATCTGCAATGCATATTAAAACTTCAGTAAACCTCTGTCTGTCGGTCTGTCTCTGTTTGTCTCTGTCTCTGTCTCTCTATATACCTCTGTCTCTGTCTGTCTGTCTCTCTCTCTTTATGTTCTTTCACTCCGACCGAACGTGTGGCAAAATGCCTCATTTTTGTTATAGAGTTAGCACAAACATAACAAAAAAAACTATTATTTTTTAATGTATATTGAGATATTTAATAGAAGTAAATTAGCACAGAAATAATCATGATCTAATTTTATCGCAAAACATTGAGAAATGTTATAGAATCTAAACTAATTCCAGAAATCATTACACATTCTTAAAGTTACCAAGTTCAATACGAGTTCAAGTTACATCGCCATCAGATTTTTCGTCCAGTTTCCCTTGATCCATTCAGCAAATTCTGAGATGGTCCCTTGTTTAGCTTCGGGACATAAAAGTAGCGGAGGTAGCTAATTTGTGAGCAATCTGTAGTCATCATCAAAACTGTAGCCCGTTTACCGATAATAATAAATTTTCTGTTACTCGGAAGTGAAAAGTTCGTTTTGAAATACCGTTTCGTTGGAATTTTTTATTTATCATTCAACCATGTGTAGTAAAAGTGTGGAATAGGGATTTTGGAGCTGAAGAAAACGTGTGCAGATTCAACTTCTCGCCTATTAGGTCACATCAGTTGTTTGACGATAAAAATAAAGTCAAAAACAACAACTTTGATTTTAACAATGACGATTTTAATAATGAATACTTTAAGTAAGATAAACACACAACAGTAAAATAGCACTTAACTCATGCGCGACTTTTACAATAAGACCTTTTTCTCTTGCTGAACCAATACTTTAGCCATATATTTGCTAGATAAACCGTTTAGAAATAAAACGTCTCAAAAAATTCAAGCTCTATATTTGCCTCATAGATTTTGAAGTATAGTTATACGTTTTGAACTGCATTAATGGAGATATACTAATTAATATCTTATTCAATCAATGTTAATTAGTCAATTTAATTAGTTATTCAAATCAGTTAATTAGTCAACCAATTTCCTTATAGTTCTCATGTATGAACAGATAAACGTTTAATAAAAAAAATCTTTTTATCGGCTTATTTTCTTAGCATCGATAAGAATTGACTTGGAGTCCTGGACGACTTAGTTAAGAAAATTGACTCTCCAAAATGTGCAAGGCCACACGGTACGAGATTGTGAAACGCTCTGTACTTGATTGATATCTATTAAAGTGATTAGAATTGTTACACATTTAATGTGTTAAATGAATTGGCAAAGATAAGAGTAGTAATGGAGCTCGTCTCTCACAAAACATCACTTTCCTACCGTCGGAGCATAGTGATATTACATATTTATTGCATATCTTGTATCTTAAAGGTCTCTTAGGCATTTGAATGAATGTTCCAGTCCACCATTAGGGCATTGTCGTAGATAAAAATGAAAACAATATAAGACTAGGCTTTATTGAAAGACATTTTCTAATGGAAATATGACGTATATGTAGGATCTACATAGGATGGAGGACCGAAAGATTTATTAAGTTTAGCAGATTTATTCGAATTGAACGAAGGCCAAACCGGTTCGAGAGAAATATCATCAGACGCACTCCACACGCCGCTTTCAGTCAACGGAATTTTGTCTACACTCTGAGCAAAACGTACAACTTTTCGATTGTTTTTCCCTTGCATGTCTCTGGCAAATGATGTATCTTCTTTTACTTGCATATTGAATAATTTTTCACCACTATCATTGCAGTGATCGCTCAGATGCATATCATGCTCAGCGATATTCTCATGCCCAAATCTAAGAGGTTGTTTAGGAACTGCTTTTGTGCCAAATTTGCTCTGTTTTGTGGCGGTCACCGTGTCAACAGACGTAGCAGTTATAATTGCGACATCGCAGAATTCGCATACAAAATTGGGTTGTGATGACCAATCTTTACTTGCACCGATTTTAGTAAGTTGATTACCATCTACCACTAATCGCAAGTGTAAACCTTCCGCAGTGGCAAACAACACGGGCGTTCGATAGTTAGCAATCCGCACGTATTTATTTTGATGCTTTTTCGACTTATTTGTTTGTGCTTATTTGATGCTTCCTTCAGTTGCTGACTTTTCTTCTGTAACATGGACGAAATGGATCTTGTTTCTTCCAAGTTTGTAACACTGTTGCTTCGACAGCAACAACAACAAACAGAACAAATACTGACATTTCTTGCGCAGTTCTCTGTGCATGAGGAATACAACTGTCGGGGCCAAAACGGTGAATTCGTATCTGCACCAAATGAAAATTTCATCGAACACACCTGTTGTGACCGGCGTCAGTTGAGGAGGGATGGGGGAGTTGTTGGGATCGGACGCGTTCCCCGTCCATCGCAGCCTCGCGGGCGGCGCGGTCGTCTTCAAGGGCGCTATGTGCACGCTGAGCATCTGCGGCACGATGAGGAAGAGGTAGAGCGCGAGCAGGGCGGCCACCATGACGTAGAAGGCGGCGTCGTCGAGGGCGACCGCGAGGGCGGCGCAGGCGGGCGGGTCGCGCGCCGAGCGCCCGGCCCACAAGAGGGCGCCGGCGGCGGCGCCGTGGCTGCGCTGCAGGGCGGCCTCCTCGAGGCGGCGGCGGCGGCGGCGCGCGGCGGCCAGGCGCACCAGCCCGTCCCCACGGCCGCTGCCGTCGCCAGCCAGGGCAGTAGCGCCGCCAGCGCCAGCAGCGCGCCCGGGTACGCAGCCCCGCCCAGCATCCCCGCGCCCGCCCCCGCCGCGCCCTCGCCGCGCACCACACCGCACGAGTACCTGCGCACGGACACCACACAAAGCATTATTATTATTATTATTATTATTATTATTATTATTATTATTATTATTATTATTATTATTATTAGGGAGCGTATTTCTATGATTTTGCATATTTTTCTCCTTTGCTTCAAGGCTTACCTAAGAGTAATTTCTTGACATTTGGTTATAATTGCATGCTTTGTAGATTAATTTCTTAGTGCATATTTTGTGCATATTTGATCGATTTTTCCTGTTGGGACATATTCGTGTAATTATGCGAGTATATTTTGCATATTTCGTCGAAAATGTTTCGTGTTTTCTTAGAATCTATTTTTGGGCGTTCATTGTTAGCAAAGCTTGTCACAATTTTCTTTTCTTCTATAGATGTTCCAATACTTGGGCAACTGTAGGAAATTTCTTGATATATTTTTTTAAATTAGGCAGAAAAAAGTGGAAGAAGGCCTACAATGTAGGTACTTTACTCAAGTGCACATTTCCTTCAATGATATCTCCCGAAAAGTAAGTTAGGTTGTATTGTTTGCACAAACATATTTTCATTCCAAGCATGCTGCTCCTAAATTTTATCAAGAAAGGTTTAAACAGAAAATGAAATATTGGTAATTTTAATTGTATATTAAAGTGCATATTTAAGAATTTTTAGGTAATAAATGCATATTAAACTGCATATTTGAGAATTTTTAGGTCATAAATGAATACTATAAAAAAACATATTTCAACATTTTTAGAGCATAAAAATCTGCTCCCTAATTATTATTATTATTACTATTATTATTATTATTACTATTATTATTATTATTATTATTATTATTATTATTATTATTATTATTATTCCTCTTCATCACGACTAAAGATGTTATGAGTCGGCTGAATATAAAATCTACTCCAGGTTGCAACCAGCTACCTTAGGAGCAGATCTAGGGACTGCGGGTGCCTCTACAATTCTCAGTCCTTTGAACGACGTGGAAGTTTAGCAAAGTTCTTACACAAATTTTACGGAACAAATCCCAGAGCTGCGATAACTATAGGGACGAACCTATGCTTTTACGCCCCACATTCGGCTGACCTCGATTTCCCAACTCTTGTATTTAAGACGATTCTCTGCCACCTTGGTTACGACATTTTGATCACAAGGCACAGCAACATCTACAAGTATACACTTTTTTTTTCTCCAAATCCCGGGTAACGATATCTGGTTTGTTTGCTGATGTCGTGCGATCAGTTTAAATTTGTTGGTCGTACAATAATGTATAGCGTCCAACCGATATCACCGGTTTTGGTGAGTGTTCGTATCACTTGGGTCGTATGATTGGAACTTCGAGGGCGGTACAGATCTGCCAGTGGAGGTAACTACACACCCTGTCGTGTCTTTTCAAGTATTCGGTCTTTGCTAGGATTGGACAAGCTGAGACGATATGATCAATGGTTTCTACTTGTTACTGGCAAATGCGGCATTTGTCATCTTGGGAAATTTTGAGAACCGCTTTATCATAATGTCGTGTTCTCAACGCCTGATTTTGAGCAGCTATTAGAACTGCTTCCGATTCTGGCTTCATTCTTCCCCTTTTAAGCCACATAAAAGATTGATCTTTAATTATCTGTACCTTGTCCATTCTTTTTAGATATTGTCCATGAAGTGGTTTGTCTCTCCACGAATTCTTTAACATTTGTTGTCTCACATTTCATGTTTGGTGGCATCAGATTGATTATTTTGTGATCTTTTCCCGGCTGGATGGCGAGTGAAGTGCATGTCAGTGTGTGTGTGTGTGTGTGTGTGTGTGTGTGTGTGTGTGTGTGTGTGTGTGTAAAGGGTGAGGATAGGACAAGGAAGAAAAAGGAAAGATCCCGCGCGGTCGGTGGCCCGTTTGTTAGGGTACTTCTCCGGCATTCGCCTGGTGTTGATCGGAGAAACCACGGAAAACTACCGATCAGAGCAGCCAACCGCTAGAATTGTCCTCCAGACAGCGACTGAATTTGGCCTAGCTGACAAGTTAGTGTCGAAAATCCTGCCGCTGTCGGGACTCGAATCTAGGATCTCCCGGTCAGAGGGACTGCAGTTGCATCAAAAGTTTTGTGTCTGTGATATTCGGCGTGTCTTAAATAGTTTTCTTAGCAATGCTTCTTGCTACACTAACAATGCCTCTGTTTCCTATTCTTCGGTCAGATTTCATGACCTGCCTCATTAGAGGATCATCTTGATGACTGACTACATACACTTTCCCATTCCAACTATTGCATTGTGCCAGGAGGCCTCAATTTGTCTGAAGCCTCTTGCTCCTTCCTTACGTGACACATAATGTCTATGTACATCAGCTCGAGGGTGGGCGACGTGATGCATTGTTAGCAGTTTTCTATTTTTTCGATCCAATATTCGAATTTATTGCTCAGTCCAGTCCACTAGTCTGGAACTGTACTCGACTACAGGCACCGCCAAACTAATTCCGTTTCTTAGTTTTTTTGATCTTTAACAGATTTCACATCGCGCTTTCCTGCAGCTTGGCGGCTGACTTCATCATTGTGGTCACTGACATTCTTCAGTTAATTGTCTTGAACCACTACTTTTAGGTTTTAAAACATCCTCAGCTAATGTTACACCAAAATTTTCTTCCACTAATCGACAAATTACAATATTCTTGTTAGATTAACTACAAGGTAAGGTCTTTTTAGTTTTTTTCAGTCGTTTTCCGAAGGTACGAGGACTCTTATAGGATCCTATACCTACGTCAGCAAGTGATTTTGTCTTGTGTTTTACTTTCTTCCAGCTTTTTTTCTTCCGGTGCAATTGTTGTCTTAATCTGTTTTTTTGTCTTTTTTTAATAATGCACTTTTGTTGGCCTCGAATTGTTTCCTTTCTTTTTCTCTCTGCAGCTTCTTAATTTCTCCGTCTTTTTTAAGATATTCTTGCCAAATTTCAGGATTATTTCTCTTCTTCTCCTTGCATTTCGTTACCCTGTTAAGAGGACCCATGGTCTGAAAAAAAAACAGTTACTTAGACCTAATAACACTACAGAAAACCAGCTGTTGCATATTGTCACTTCCGTTACGATGTATTAAGTAATAAATGAAAGTAGAAAAATACAAAAAAATCATTTTATAATAGGCAACAACACCTTACTTTTACGAAGTTGTACGCTCATATGAGTTATGGGATAGGTGTGGAACTAAAACTTGTAATTTTTTCGTAACGGACGTGACATACGAACATCGTAATATTTTATGGGATCTCATCCCATAAAATATAGGATCCCATCCCATATTATAGCTATGGGATCTTGGTTATACCAGTTCATATACGGCCATAGACCCCAATAGATGCCTTGAACATCATTAACACTCTTCAAAATTTCATAGACCCCCAGGGAGTCGTTGGGAACCTCTCGACTAACACGTATAGTCAGATTCCACGTTTTACGGGTCCTCGATATTCAAAAATTGGTTTACGGTAAAATGTTTGTGCGACCGTCCGGTTTTTGTTGTTGTTGTTTTTTTGTCTGTCTGCGGTCAACGCAACCGTTCAGACGATTTTCTTCAAATTTCAAATTCCCTCGTTGATCTGCCCGAACTCAAGAACCTGCAAGATTAAAGCGGATATCTTCATTCGTGGGGATACTTTACATGAAGCCTTAATGTTTTCAAAATTTTCTCAAAATTGGCTCAAGATTTTTTTGTTATCCTCTGGTTGAGCAAACGACGTTTAAAAGCTGGTGCAGGTCACATTTTCATTGCAATCTCAACTTTCGTTATTTGCAAAAGTTCAAATTTTTTTCCGCGTCTTCCTACAGTTACAATATTAAAAAGAGATATTTTCTTTAATAAAATGTGTTTTCAAACACAGATCTTTCAATAAGAACATGATGGACTACATTTCGAAAATATGACTAGTTTTTGCCCAATTTGCGTGAGATATAGCACTTTTAAACAATTACTTTCTCAAAAAGGGCTCCAATTTTTTCTTTAAATTTTTCCTCGGATAGAGCAAAAGTCTCTAAAAAATGGCTCTTTTTCGGTGGATTGTCTGTTTTTACAAATTTTGCAACAAAAAATAACATTACAAACGTAAAATATAGTAACGCAGTTTTTGTAACGCTCTATTCGGGATAAGTGCATAGTGACGTAAACTTTACGCTGCGCTCCGGCTCTTGTGCTAAAATATTGTATAATAATTTGGCCTAATCGAACTTTTCTGTAAAATGTCCAGATAAAGAATTCATGTGAACGAAAATCAGAATATTCTTCAAGAGCTGTCTGATCGGAGGAAGATCATGAATTGGATAGTGACAGTGACAGGAAACGAATGTTGAATATATAGACGAGAATCAGAACGATACTGGATCGGAACAAGATATTTTTGATACTAAATGTGAACGTTTATCAACGGATATGTTTTTTGGTAGTAAATATCATTCTTAGATATTGAGATAATGAGACAGAAAATTCCATTGTTCTACAATTTCTTTGATTTTTTCAAGAGTCACTGAATGTCGTAAAATTTACGACACGCGCCTGCTGGTGTGAACTTTTTACGTGCACCCGCTGGAAGGTTAAACTTTGTCCCAACATGTCACTGTTCAATACTATTCAAGGATTAGGGAATAAAAACAATGCTGGTTGATATTTAATCAATTGACTCTTAGCACAAATTCCACTTTCTTTAATTATGTTCTTACCCAAGACGCTATTGCTAGACTTCTCTGAAAGATACACCAAACTTTGCCTTTGGCAAATTCCCAGTCTGCGTTACCACAAGGTTTAAACCAGTCGCCGTGAATTATTTTCTGTCCTTTTCTTATCGAAAAGCTGCAATGCCACATCGTGATTTTACTGCAGATTTTCACCTCACAGAGGTATTTTACAAACAAGGGTTTAGGCTCGCATGTAACAAACGGGAAAAGAAAACCGTCAATTGCGCTTTCTGAGCTGCGTTGGTACGTGTAATTTTTGGCGAAGAGTATTAAGGTCAAGGGAGACCTCTCAAAAACGCGTCGTGGGTGCGATTTATCGCCTGCTAGACATTTTCGTACACCAACTTCCTTTCCGAGCAGTATTTTGTTCTCTGTTATACTCGCGCAGAAATCTAGACACTGAAAGCTTTGGAGAGCTATAACGCCTTGCCCTTCAGTAGGATATTGCGTGCTGCAACATCAACATTTTTACGCAATGCAATAGCGCCAATTTAGAGGAGGCTGCAGAAAAATTGTGTTTGACAATGTTTAATTGTTTTTCTGGGTGATTCCTTATCAAAAACTTAAAGGATAAATGAAGAATTATACAAAAAGGATTCAGAAAAATGGAAATATTAAGAAATATTTTAAAATATGTACTTTTGAGTAAAATATGTAATTATATGTACTAAAAAGTCAACGTTTTTTAGACACTAATCTACATGAAACGTAAATAAATCGTGGTTTTGACTTGATAGAGTTAACTTACGGAAATATGTAATTACATAATTATCCGGGCCCTAGTAATAAGTATTGCCAGACAGGCTGACATGTCTCAGGGCAACAACTGATACCTCTGTTGTGTCTCTGCCTGCGAGGATCTAGGATTCGAGTCCCAACGGTGAGGAATTTTTGGCACTAGAAAAATAGCTTGGTCGAATTCAACTGCTGTCTGGAGGAGAATTCTAGCGGTCGCCTGCTCTGATCGGTAGATTTCCCTGGTTTCTTTGATTAACACTAGCCGAATGCCGGAGCGATACCTTAACAAACGAGCCACGGGCCATGGACCATGTGCGATCTTTCCTTCATTTTTGTCTCATCCCCCCCCCGTCGCACTTACATACATTCACTACCACACATGTCGGCACCAGTCGGGAGCTGATGGAGATACCTGGAGGAGTGAACCTCGCAAGCCGACATGTAGGTATGGGTCGTATCTCATGTTACAGCAGAGGAGGAACACCGTCACCTGCCGCGATATAATATGCGTTACACGTACGGGACCAATGAACACAGCGGTGCACGCGCCCGATAGCACGAAATAATCAATCAATTTTAATTACACGCGTAATAGTTTGGGTAGTAAAAACTCTTAAATAAACTAAGGACGAGGTCTAAGGGTCCTCAATTTTCAAATAATAACAACCAGGCATTAAATTCAGCCAACATTCTCATTACAGTATTAAATGTTCCTCTGTCAAATACTTAAAATGCTACATACATCCTTATTTTGTAATTTAAGAAGTAAATTATAAAAACTCTGCCAATAACGACCCAGTGTATTAAACTCTTGGAACTGTCGTGAAGACGACGGGTTTGCTTTCACAACACTTTCTAGATATGACGTTGATCAGTAGCACTTCGCAACAGTAGCACACTGATTCTTTGACCTTACTAATCGGTCACTACTGACGTCTGATTGCGAGACCATAAACTGATGTCAGATGTGATACAATCTTTTTTCTCAATGTAGACGGTGCACGAAAACGTTAAAAAACGCAAAATAAATGCGCTAATTGCAAAAGAAGCACTTTTAAGGTTTAGGAAACGAGTTCCGGGTTCGATACTTGGCTGGGACAGTTTAATATCATTCTTTACACAAACATCATTTGTTAATGTTTTTATTATTATTATTATTATTATTATTATTATTATTATTATTATTATTATTATTAGGGCTTGATTTCTGGCGGAACGCGATGGACTGGCATTCCGCTACGGAGTAGAGAAAAAGTTATGAAATGCTGCGCGAAAAAACCGCGAATTTTCGGCAGAAAACTTCTTCTTATGGGGCTTGGTAATGAAAATGTGAATAAATCCAGTTGCTAAATTTAGAAAAAAATCCTCTAATATGTGGTGTAGCCAGAACCCATGTTTTGTGGGACCTTGATACCGAAAAATCGAATGGCGGGAAAACGTCTGTCTGTCCGTCCATCTGTGAACAATGCTTGCTGCTAAACCGCTCGGCTGATTTTCTCCAAAACTGACATTCCCGAATCGATCTGGCTGATGTTTCGGTCCCTTGGATTTGAAACCGATACTTTCATTTTGGGGGGTACTTTACATGAAGTCCCTGGGACATTTTCCAAATTTTCAAAAAAATGGCTCGTTTTTGATTAAATTTTGTCGTTGGATAGTGTGAAGGATGTTTAAGAGAATGGTGCAGGGTCTCATGTTCGTTGAAATCTCTGATGTTTCGAAAATGGCAAAAGTTCAAAAGTTTTTCGGAATCTTTCTACAAGTAAAATATTGAAAATAGAGATTTTTCCCTTAATGTTATCTGTTCCTCAAAGATAGATATTGAAATAAGGAAAGGTATAATTCTTCGAAAATTTGAGTAATCTCCCGTAATTTTGCGTGAAAATACGGGGAAGAAAGTAGGTGGTCTTAGCACCACTAGTTTTATTTCCTATTATTATCATTGCATTTCAATAAAGCCAGTGCTACGACTGCTACTAATTGTTATTAGATATGATTTATTATTATTAAATTATATTATAAATATATACCTATTTCTATTAATTAATAATTAATTTGGGGCGCTTTCCTCCACCTAAAATGTTATAACTCAAGCACTGATTATTATTATTATTTTTCCATTACATCACGACTAAAGATGTTATGAGTCGGCTGAATATAAAATCTACTCCAGGTGGCAATCAGTTACCTAAGGAGCAGATCTAGGGACTGTTGATGCCTCTGCAATACTTTGCGCAAAATACGGGCGGTTCCAAATAAAGCGATTTCTTGCACTTCCCAGTCTTTTGAATAACCTGGGAGTTTAGCAAAGTTCTTACACAAATTTTACGGAACAAATCCCAGAGCTCCGATAACTATCGGGACGACGTGTGCTTTTACGCCCCACATTCGGTTGACCTCGTATTCGGCTGACTTGTATTTAAGATTCTCTGCCTCCTTGGTTACGACATTTTGATCACAAGGCACCGCAACATCTACAAGTAAACACGATTTTTTCTCCAAATCCCGGATAACTATATCCGGTTTGATTGCCGCTATCGTGCGATCAGTTTGAATTTGTTGGTCGTACAATATCGTACACGATCCAACAGACGTCACCGGTTTTGGTGAGTTCGCACCACTTGGGGCATGTGTTTGAAACTTCGAGCGCGGTGCAGATCATCCAGTGGAGGAAACTACGCACACTGCCGTGTCTTTTGAAGTATTCGTCTCTGCTAGGATTGGACAAGCTGAGACAATATGATCTATAGTTTCTACGAGTACCTGGCAAATGCGGCATTTATCATCTTGAGAAATTTTGAGAACCTCTTTATCATAATGTCGTGTTCTCAGCACCTGATCTTGGGCAGCTATTACAAGCGTTTCTGATTCTGACTTTATTCTTTCCCTTACAAGCCACATATGATTGATCTTTATTATCTGTACCCTGTCCATTCGTTTTAAATATTGTCCCGTGGAGTGGTTTGTCTCTCCATGATTTCTCTAACATTTTGGTGTCTCACATTTCATATTAAGTGACATCAGACGTTCAGTCTCTCTGTCATTCTGCGTGTCTTGCATAGTCTTGTTCGCAAAGCTTCTTGCTACACTTACAATGCCTCTGTTTCCCATTCTTCGGTCAGATGTCATGATCTGCCTCATTAGTTGGTCATCTTGATGGCTGACTACATACTTTCCCATCCCGACGATTGCATTGTGACAGGCGGCTTCAATTTGTCTGAGGCCTTTTCTTCCTTACTGACGTGATACTTAGTCTATGTACATCAGCTCGAGGTGGGTAACATGATGCATTGTAAGCAGTTTTCTGGTTTTTCAATCCACGATGCGAATTTCTTGCTCAGTCCAGTTCACGAGTCTTAAACTGTATTCGGCTACAGGCACCGCGAAACTACCTGTTGCTGATATTATATTCCTAGAGTTCAGAGCGGACTACAGGACCAGTCTTACTCTTCTGTAATACTCCCAGCGAATTCTCCCTTTCATTCTGTCGTTCGAAATGGTCTCACGTTCTTCAACGCCCAGATTTTTGTAAGTTTTACTTGGCTCACGATTTTGAATCACGGTGTGCATATCAACTTCAATGTTCTCTGACGTCATTTTGCCTCTGTTGATTTTTGCACACTTGTCAACACCAAACTTAATGCACATGTGATTGCTAAAATCATTGATGACTGACAGCATTTGCAAGATAATCGCTTCATTCCTTGCAAACACTTTAAAGATCATCCATGTAAAACAAATGTGTTACTGGCCTTTCATCACCATGGAGCGTGCAACCATGTGTTACAGCATTTTTTTCTTCTAAATTTAGCTACTGGATTTTTTCCAATTTTTCATTATCAGGGCCCTGTAATAAGAGTTTTTCCGCGCAGCATTACATAACTTTCCCTATACTACACATATGTATAGTATATGTAAAAGTAAAAACTACCTATATTTTCAGAAACATATATGTAAAGTGGTTTGAAGAGGTAACATTAGGAAATAATTTTCTTTACATATAAAAGCATGAGCTTCAATATTGAGAGTGTACATCATGTTAAGAAAAACAAGTAGTGCTACAACAGCACATACACATTTTTTAAAAAACTTTTTTAACTATATCACATTATTTTTAACTTATGCAGTTTTCAAAAATTGAGAGAGTTCAATGAAAGTTCTGTATTATTTTTTTAGGTGTTGTTCACTCTATCTGAAAAAAATTAAGAATAAATTTGAAGCTATTTTTGAGAAAAAAAAATTACTAATCTAATTTTTTAGAACAGATTTCAGTAAGGTAAAAATCTGTCATCAATATTGAACATCCGCAATGTTCATTTTTTATTATTTTTGAAAATACAGAGTTCACTAAAAATGTGACCTGCACCATTTTCCAGTTTAAGTTCCATTTTCCATTTCAAGTTTTACCTCTTTCTGAGGAAAAAATTTAAAGATAAATATGGAGCCATTTTTGAAAGAAACAAATAATTATTCATATTTTGACTTCAACGAAAAATTACATGAAAACAACTTGTATTTTCAGAAACGTTGTTCACATATTTTAAGACCTAGTTTTTAAGAACATATTTCATTACGAAAAAAAATCACTATCATTAATATTGCAGCTCTGAAATAGGATTTTTTTTTACAATTTTCAAAATACAGAATTTGCCAAAATCTGGGCCAGCACCATGTTTTCAGACCATTTTTTAAAATATAAGTAATAATACTCACTGTAACATTAATTCATATCACATATGTTTAATCATTTAATAATAATATAATATTTTTAAGAATTGAAGGCAAGTTAAGATTTTCTTTTCAAATCTTCAGTTATATTTAAGCCTTTTCTTCCCTTTTGGGTATTTGAACATTCCATTGTTATATGAGGAATGGTGTGTAGTGACTCACAGGAGGTACATATGCTAATATTTGCTTTGCTAAATACATGTGAAAATTGACCTAAGTTTTATTTTACTTATATTTTACAATTTAATTATTATAATAATTATTTTTTAATTTGTACCATTTACTGTGTTTTACTGCAAGAATATGAATGGGGCTGAAGATAGATACTGGAAGTCTGAACTAGAAGAACCAACATATGATGTGACCATAATTAGAAACTTCAAGAAATCAAAAGCACCTGGAATTGACAACATATGTGCAGATCTTATGCAAAAAGGAGAACTATTACAAAAAAGAATATCTGAATTAATAAAGACAAAGTGGAATAAAGAAGAGATGCCAAATGACTGGAAAACAGCAATTGTGTGCCCAATATACAAAAAAGGAGAGAAGTTAGATTGTAGTAATTATAGATTAATCTCATTACTTAATAAACACATATAAAATTCTAAAATCTAATTCAGTCTGAAATCCATGAAAGAATAACAAAAGGACAAAAGGCATATTACGCCAATCTAAAACTGCTAAAATCAAAACTACTAATAACAGATATAAAAATTAGAATACACAAGACTTTAATATGCCCTATTGATACATACACAACAGAAACATGGATATTAAGCGACAAAGACATAAACCATGATTTGAGAAGCAAATAATACGTAAAATATAACCCAATATAGCCAACACAAGTTACTGCTGATGTATGGAGGATAAGAACTAACCATGAAATAGAAAACTTAATAAAAGGGGAGGATATCATCAGATTTATTAAGCTCAAAGAATTAAATGGCTGGGTCATATTCAAAGAATGCAGGTAAAAAGAATACCAAAGAAGATAATGGAATGGGTGACAACAGGTGCAAGAAAGAGAGGAAGACCAAGATCTCAGTGGATGGATGGCATGTGCCAAGATTTAAGGGTATTGGGTGAAAAAGGGTGGAGAGTGACTGTAGAGAATAGGAAAAGAAGGAATGACTTAATTGAGAAAACCAAGACCCAAAAAGGTTTTTAGAGCAAATGGAAGAAGATATAATTATCAATTGGAAACCTTCTGTATAGTGTTTTCCTCTACATAGTGTTCAGAATCGATAGTCCCTTAAAATATATTATTTAGAAGTTTCATTGTACATGTACTACATAGGTTAGCCTACAGTGGTCAGTTCTCAGTAGTGAGATGATAGATTAAGATCAATTAGTCTTGGTTGAAATTCAAAAATATTCTCTCTAATTTGAGGAAGTAAAGTTTTCTTTTATATTACATTTAACAATTGATTTTATCATAATGGAATCCTGGGTGGTTTGATTCATTTGGAAGGGTACATGCTGGTTTCACTGCTCTAGGAGCAGTACCAGGAATTCTGACATGGGAAGGGATCCATGCAGAAGTAATCATTTTACCAGATGAAATAATTTGGGCACCCATGTCCAATGCAGGAATTGAACCCACAATCCTTCCATCCATCTCCAATCCAAGATCGACATGGCACTACTGCTTTAGCGATCTCGGCTATCAGGACAGACAGATTGGTTCTTTATTATTTTTATTTTGTATAGATTCAATAGCATTTCTTGGCTTTGTAAAAATGGTAAAGTTTGTGTTGCTTGATTTTAGGATTTCAGTTAGGATGGATCTAAAGACAAAAACGTCACTGAAGAAAACTGTAGGTAATCTACATAATTTGGTTTTATCTGGAAATACAGCAGTTTATCCACTTCCTTGCAGTAATTTTGAGCCATCACTACATACATGAACACTGTCTTCATATTAATTAAGTAATAACAGTATATTTATATCACATTATTATATTACAGAAAAGTGTGAGGTATATAATGGGATCTGTGTTTGCTTCAGATGATTAAATTACATTTTCTGTGTTTTAAGGAGTTCTGATGGTTCAGGAGGGATATGTGGGGGAATGATGTAATGGGGGAATAACAGGATAAATTCTTGTTAGTATGCTGTGAATTTGGAGAGATAGCTCTAGGTGTGATGGATATCTGTGGAATTTATTGAAGTATTTGAATTGGTTATTTTTGAATCCCCGTAAGTTACTCTCTTTTGCATTTTTGCATTTTCTGAGAAAAAAAAAAGCTGCAGGATAGATGCATCATTCCATAAGTCAAACTCGTAAATCAGATGAATAGAATGGCCATGAGTATACTGCAAAGTTTTGGTTTGTTTTTGAAACTCTGTAAGTCATTGACTTGCAGGTATGTATAAATGTATGTATGTATGTATGTATGTACATATGTATGTATGTATGAATACAGTGTGTACAACTGGGATATCACTTACTGAGAAATTGGTTAAAAGGGATTTTCAATATGGAAGTATTCCTATGTACTATCATAGAAACACATATTTCAAGCAACTGTTTCTGTTGTATGAATCATGTTTGATGAGATGCACATTGTCATTTCACATAATATTGTAATAAATGTGTCAAATCACAAACAGAACCTGCAATGTGTATTTATTTACATGTTTAGGTACAAAAATTCCTGATTAGTTTTTCAAATAACGTAAGTCATATACTTTTTAGTCTAGTGACTATTGTACTATTGACACAAGTAAATTACATATCTCCATGGCATTTTCTACCAAGATTTATGCATCAGAAATAAATAAAAATGAGGAAAGTTCTCTATGTAGTACTTAATTATTCAGTTTCTCTTGCTTTCCCACAACTTTACAATTCCTGATTTGCAGGGTTTTAAAAATAACTGATTCATTTGTAATCAAACATGATTTTGGGCATTATGTTTTCTTTGTTTGAAGGCATAAGAAATACATAGTTTTTCTCTTTTGTAGATCTGTGGCTCTTCTCCTGATTCAGGCAGTATACTTTTAATACATGGTGACCAAACTTCCTCTATTTACGAGTATTACACTCTTTTAAAGATATATATATAGGGGAATGTCAGGCAAAGTGGAATCGTTAAGCTTATAGCAACAATACAGTGTATATTTTGTATTAAAAAATATTGATACATACTTTAAAAAATATTAGATAACTACAGCTACAACATATAGAAAGTCTGAGCTGCTTTAAGTAAAACCAATTCTTACTTTTAAAAATTTTCTGGGAGTCTGCTTTTTTTCCACTTTGTCCCACCTCTGGGGCAAAGTGGAACAATGCTGGAACAGGCAATAATGTTTACAGCTTAAACAAATATTGGTAAATAATGTTAATCAGAATTTAAAAGAATCATATACAGATGTAATGAAGATTTATTTTATCTCTACATTCATAGCTTTTTTTATTGTTTTATGTTTTATGAAGTGAGTCTTTGGGAGAACCTATAAGATCTCTCAAACAAGGTGATGTTATAAAGGCAATTTTTCCAGTTCTCGAATTTGATCCTGATTTTGGCACAGGAATAATTTCTTCAGGCGAAACTATCAGGATCTGAGATTCTGCCTCCACCAATAACGCAGCTAGTAATGTAGCTTTTGAAGATTCTGGAGACAGTTCATGATTTGTTGCTTTTGCTGGAGCAAAAGCATCATCAGAAAATATTCGAGGGTATATCCCTGTGTTTCTAAATCCAGTGAAAGGATTCTGTGTTGTGTCTGCCCTTACAAATGCTTCTTCACCACTTTGTCACCACTTCGTCACTTTGATTCCACTAAGTCACCACTTTGCCAGGTTGATTTTGAAACGTTCGTGAGTGTAAGGTACTGAAGGGTAACATAAAACTCACCTACTCCTAAAACAATTATTTTTAGTAATAATATGCAGTCAAAAATTTCAGGCAAAGTAGAATAGCAATGTTCCACTTTGCCCTGCTTGATGTTAGCACAAAATGGTTCAAAAAAATCACATAGGCTTGCTTTGAGAAATCCAAAAGAAATGAAACATAAACTTATAAAACTAAGGCATTAAAACAAAGACTTTTGTACTTCTGCATTGTTATGCCAAAGACAATGTTTTATATTACATATATTTTTGTAAGGCACAAAGGAAAATCAGAAAAACAGCAATAATTTGCTGTTCTGATATGCTAGCCCCATGACCCTTTCGCACAGTCATACCTACACTCTTCTCAATAAAATATTTGTTCTAGAACTGAAAGGCTCCAAATCTGTGGGTTTTAAATGTAAATTCCACTTTGCCCTGTGGTTCCACTTTGCCCCACCTTGCCATACACTCTCTTTGCTAATACCTCAATTGTACTCTTTTTCCTCATTGCTTCATTAAAATGAAAAAGATGATATATTGGGCACATACTGCATGGTTTCAAAATATGTTAAATGTCACTATGTCAAATGGGACAGCATAAAAGAAACAGTAATTGGTAGAGAAAGAACTGTGTATCAAAAAGGCAGGAACTGATTTAGAAGTGATATTTCAATTTTAAAATTCATATTTACTTTACCTGGAACTAATATTGATTGTGAGAGGTCTTTCAGTTTTATCAAAATACATTAGTGGGACATTAAATTGAACATAAACATGAGTAGTGAAGAATTTTGACTGATAGATAAGGATAATTTTCTTTTTAAAAAAAGAAAAAAACATTCCAAACATATGAATTATAGTAATAGGATAGAGTTTTGCATCAACATGTCACAATACAGATGAATGGATCTTATAAATGCTCTTTGTAATTTTGTCGAATTTTGTTTATAATTTTTCTAAGATCTTTAGTTTTTATATTTATTTGTGTACCTAAGTATACAAGCAGGCAGCCTAGTACTGTTTACTGCTGGTAACTGCTGTTTGGTACTGTTTACTGCTGGCAGCCAGTAGTACTGTTTACACTCATCTCTACGTTAATTTATTTGCAAATATAGAATATCAAATTATACTTAATTCAATGCTTGTGTAAACTTGATAAAAGTGAAAAAATAAGAAATCCTGACACTCTTACACTCCCCATATACTCTTTTGGGTAAAACGTAATCTGCTCTTTTGGGTAAAGAGTATTCTGCCCAATAGAGCTTGTTCAAAGAACACCAATGGCTATCTAAGGCTGGTGTTATGAAGAACATTTAATTGATTCAGTTGTCTTTTGTAGACGAATAAATAATAGCCATAGAGGCCATAACCTATTTTAGTTATTACTGCTTGATACGTGAGAAATTACCTCCTTCTCGGCTCCCAAGCTGTGTGATGAGATCATTTTAATATTTAATCTCTTGAGAAATTCAGCTTTCAATAATTTAAAATCAGTTTTTAGGTACATTTTTCATGAATGTACAACCCAGAGTTAGATCTTTTGAGTTCAACATTATCAAGCTTGAGATAGACAATATTAGTAGGTTTGTTGATTTTGTTAACAAGGATATAATTTTTCAGATTTACTTTTTGAAATTTTGAACCCAGAGTTGTTGGCCCAATCATTAATCTTATGTATTATTACTTTATTATATCTTGAGATGTTAAAAGGTTTCTCCCTCTGCATGCAATACAATAGTGATCATCAGAATATAGAAATACTTTAATTGGAAGAGGTATAAGACTTGTGACGTTGTTTATTGTAATCACAAAAATGATTACAATTAAAACAGATCCTTGAGGTATTCCATTTTGGATTGATCTTATATCTGATAAACAACCATTAATTCAAATTTGGATTCTGCAGTTAGTCATAAAATTACTGATTAATTTTAAAATTTTACCCAGGAGGATGCCCGGGTTTTTAAGTATCATAAGTATATATTCCCTCTGCATCATATCATAGGCCTATATGCTTTCTGTAAGTCTTAGTAGACTGCTGAAAGGTGTTGGTTAATAAAGAATGCATTGAAAGAATGCAAAGAATGCATCCCTGTTATCAGGATTTTCAAAAATTCTGGAAAGGCTTTTTAACGATAGACTGAAACAGTTTCTCAATGCAAATAATGTCCTCACAAATGCTCAACATGGATTCAGGAGTAATAGATCCACAGACACAGCCATCTTCTCCTTTTTAAATGACATACTTGTTGCACTCAATCAGAAGGAAATTCCCATTGGCCTTTTCTTAGATTTGTCAAAAGCCTTTGACATTATTGACCATTATATACTTTTAACAAAACTAGAAATGCTAGGGATTCGAGGCATTGCAGGCCAATGGATCAAATCATATTTATCAAACCGTAGCCAAGTAGTTACCCTTCAGCACATTAAAGAAAACAAAATCTCCACATACTACTCCTGCCCGCAGATGATAAATTGTGGAGTCCCACAAGGATCCATCCTTGGGCCAATTCTATTCCTTATGTACATAAATGACATGCCTTTGGCTTTAAGGAACAACAAAATAATTTTGTTTGCAGATGACACAAACATAATCATCAAAGCAAAACACAACAATCATTAGAAAAAGAAACTCGGAAAACTCTGCATGCACTAGTAAAATGGTTTCAAGACAACAATCTCATCATAAACACCAGCAAAACAGTCTCTCTAAATTTTATGAATCCTCGAACCAAAGAAAAATTCCCACAGCAGTTATTCATAAATAATAACCCTGTAACGATAACTCATGAAACCACCTTCCTAGGTCTAACAATCCAAGAAAATCTAAAATGGAATGCTCACATCTCAAATCTTAACAAGAAGCTCACCAAATCTTGCTATGCACTATACACCCTCAGGTCGAACTCCAACATTGAGACACTTAGGACAATTTATTTTGCAAATGTGCACTCACACCTAAAATACGGAATAATTTTCTGGGGAAATGCCCCTGAAAGCATTCGCACATTTATTATCCAAAAAGAATACTGCGAACAATGACCAGTACTCATAAGCTGGAGTCTTGCAAACCCCTGTTCAATAAACTAAGGATTCTTCCTCTACCATGCATGTACATATTTGAAATAGTGGTATTCACAAAAAAGATTCTCATGGAAAACAAAGACACTTTTACTCTAAATTCTGATGTTCACAACTACAACACTCATCAAAAGGATAACCTACATGTTCCCCACTCTGAAACTACACTTTATCAAAAAAGTACCCTAATAGAGGGCATTACACTTTACAACAAGCTAGGCTGTGATATTAAAGACTTAAACACAATACATACATTCAAAAGTAAATTGAAAGCTTTCCTGCTTAACAACACATTCTACAGTGTGAAGGAATACACAAATCACAACTCTACTTCCCTTAACAACATATAAACAAAAATACTTATCCCATTATTAATACTATTATTATTGACATGTGCACCTGCATATATCTTGTCTGACTCGCCATCCACAATTAAAATTGTATAAGTGACTCAATATATGTTGTTATTATTATTAGTAATAGTATTATAATTGTGATTGTTATTATTAGTAGCAGTAAAATTACATAAACAAGTGAATTTTACTCTCACATAAAACATTACAATCTGGAAATGTTAAATTATTTTGCTATTAAAAATAAATATATACTGTATAATATCTTAATCTAGCTGTAACAAGTATTGTAGTAGGCTATTGACTTATTGTAGTAGGATAATTCCTAGGCTAATAACCCATCTCGATCAGGTTTTTGTCCAGTTTCCCTGGTCCTTTGAGCAAATGCTGAGATGGCCCCTTGTTTTGCTTCTGGACAGTAATGTAACTTAACTCTCTCCACCCAAAACATCACTTTGACTCGTCATACACGATTTGTAATTGTATATGTGACTAAATAAATTATTATTATTATTATTATTATTATTATTATTATTATTATTATTATTATTATTATTATTATTATTATTATTGAAAATTTTGTTTTTGTGATGGTCAGTTGTAAATGGGTATTTGTGGAATAAGCTTCAATAGAGGGACATAAAGTTAGTTTTTTTCAGGCTGTTATAATTATCTTTTAATCATAAGCTTTTTCGTTAACTTACACATTGCGGAGGTGAGCACAAATTGGGTGACAGTTTCTCAATTGCAGTTGTCCTTCCCTGGTTTGGGAATAGGAATCACAATTGCAGTTTGCATTTTTTGAGGAATGTACCATAGTTCCATATTTCATTGAACAGTAATTTTAGATATTCAAATCCTTTATCAAGAAGTTGCTTAACGAAAACATTAGAGATGTCTGGTCCAGTTTGCTGAAGTTTTTGAAACTTTTACTAAGTTTTTGATTTCACAATAGTCAAAAGATTTGTCTCATGAAATACTGATGTTGCTGCTGGATTCACTAAGGTCAATTTTCATAGGTGGGTATTATTATTTAATATCAAGAAATTCATGGCTGTAATTACTATTTGATAATTTTCTTGAAAAATAGATGCCACCTCATTTGCAATTTCTTTATTGTCAGTGATGTGTGTGTGTGTGTGTGTAAACATACATCCAAAGATCTATGATCATAGAATATAAAGATAACTCTTATTCTTCTAATTTTACCCCATAATTCTGTTTGAAACGTCTGGTGAGACATTACAGATGACTTCAATCCATGAAGATCTTCTTTGTTCTTTGAAAGTTTTGTGTGTGATAGCTCTTAATTGTTTTGAATTCAAATTCATTACTATTAGTAGTATGATATTTATGTCAATTAAAAGCTCATTTTGATTCTTGAGCATTCTTACATCATTCCAGCAAGGTGTATACTTTTTCTGTGTGGTGATGAAATTTGATCCAGACTGCATGATTGAATTTCCATTGAGGTCCATTGTGGAACTACCGAGATTCATACTTAAGACTGCTTATTTTTATTGGGATATGGTAGTTGCCAAATATATCATCAGTTGTTGTCCAGTTTAATTTATGGGCAATATCAACATCAAAGAAAGACAAATAATAGCTGTAATGATTTTATTGTCAGTCACTTTGGCAGTATTTAAAAGGTATAGGCCCTATACTAGGTTACTCTAAAATTGCTTCTATTTTTCCCCTCTAGTGCAAAGTTTATGCAATTCTCATGTTTGATTACATGTGAATTAAAATCTCCTACCATTATAAAGGGTCTAGGAAGATGGTCAATAAGTTCTAGGAAGTTCTGTGTATTTGAAAGTCTGTGTGGGAGACAAGTTGCATATAGTTAGGTATTGAGGAGATAATAGTACCTTAGCTGTCACTGCTTCTAAATTTATTTGTAGAAGAATTTTTTATTTTTTTTATTTTATTGTGGATGTATATAGTCACACCTCCACTAGCATGATTGTTGTTCATTCAATTTTTTAAAATATGACTGTATTGATTTAATTGAATACAGTAGTTATGTTTAAAATTATTTTCCTGTAGATAGATGACTGGCGAGGTGAAATCTGTAGCTAATAATTTTAGATAGGTCTGTTGTGCATAAAACCTATTTCCATTGAATCATCAGGTCTTAAGTTTGTTTACTGTTTTATCAGGTTTTAAGTTGCTAGTAGGGATGGAGTTATTACTTAAGACAAAACCACATTGGACTAAACTGGAAGTTAAAAATTTTGTCAACACTGTCCTAGAACTGCATTACTAATAACAGATTTATTTCTTAATTAAATTAATGCCTCAGTATTAAAATCTTTAAATACTTTCAAATTCATCTGTTTCAAAATGGTAATTTTTACTGAAATCGTTTTAGTTTTTCAAGTGTTGGCAGAAAAGAAATTGCAATATTATAATATTAGTTAGCCGATACACAGAATACGAGAAATTATGTACCGTTGTAGCACAATATCTTTGTACAACCGTTAAAATTAATATGTAGGCTTCATTCTCTTTCGAATGGTACATCATCCCCTCAAGCACTTAACAGATAAAAAATAAGTCAATCTTATATTTTATCTTCTAAAATGTACAGTAAAATCATTAACATCGGATGGAATATCGGAAATCATTTTATTAATTTTCGATCCGGATAGAAAACGAAAGATCCGGCCATGTGAGAAAAGTCTATTGTTTAGTTACACTCTCAGGGTCTCGGGAAAACAACAAAAGCTATTAGACACGATTTTGACAGAAAACTGCAAATATTTGATTTGTTATTCCGTCTATTCTAATTCTGAGCGTACCGACTGAATCCTCATAATCTGTGCCAACTTATGACAAAGTTGACGTCATGTGACAGCACGGTGTAAGAGATATACAGCCAGTGTCAAAAGTATTCGTACACCCACTCGTGTTTCAAGAAAGCGCCAGTAATTTGGTCGATAAACAAGAAAAACAAATTGTAGGAACTTAATGCTCTTCCCAAATCACTTTTATTGCACATACACACACAAAAATGACAGTAAAAAATATTTCACTTCCAGAAACAAGACCAAAATAAAAATAAAGCACTTTTCCCTCGAGACAAAAGTATTTTATTTTTTTATTTTATTTATTTTTATTTATTTGTCAAAAAAACAGTAAAAACTATATATGACGTGTGGGGAAAGAAATTTATCTACGCACATTTTCTTGAGGGCCAGAAATTTTATTTAAAAAAAAACAACGAAAAAATGAATTTAGAAAATAATTATTTTAGAAAAATAAAGATATTTGAAAAATGTTTTTTCCCGAGTTATAGAAAATCAATTTCAACTGTAAATGAACTACAAGCAAAAGGAGTGCTCAACAAAACGTGCGCACAGTGAAGCTACATTTACGTCCAGAAGCAAAACAAGGGGCCATCTCAGCATTTGCTCAATGGATCAGGGAAACTGGACAAAAACCTGATCGAGATGGGAGTCATTGACCCGGAAGCTGAAGTACATTACTTGTTACAGGCGTATTAAATATTTTTTTTAAATGTATACAATGCAAACGTAAACTAATTCATTATATATCTTTGTTTTGTTACATTAAACATTATTTTTCTTTTTCACGATCAGTATAGTCTCTAATTGTATAGAAACAGTTTTGCAGCAGAAAAGATTTTACTTTTAACTTAAATTTGTGTACCGACTTTAATTGTTTTATGTCATCTGGCAATGCGTTGTAAAGTAACGTACATGTATTGTATGTTGATTTCTTGTACTGAGCTGTTGATACTGACACTTGATGCACGCGATTTCTACGGCGTGTGTTGTAATTATAAATATCAATATTGCATGAAAATATGTTCCCTCCGTTAAGTACGTCATTTTTGACAAATATTACAGATTCGTAAATAAATAGACAAGGCAATGGTAGGATTCCCAGCTCAATGAAAAGAGGCTTGCAGGAATCACGTGGAAAGCATTTTTTCATTATTCGAATAATTTTCTTTTGCAATCTGAAGGTCTGAATACTACAGGATGAGCTTCCCCAGAATATTATGCCATATCTCAGGCGGGAATGCACATTTGCAAAATAAACGCAACGAGCTGCATGAAGGCTGACAGAATTTGAAAGAATTCTGAATGCATAGCATAATGAACTTAATTTAGTGTTTAATTCTGATATATGTACATTCCATTTGAGGTTTGATTGAATTGAAAGACCTAAAAATATTGTTGCCTCAACATCAGCTAATTGCATATTGTTCATTTTCAATGGAACATGCGATTTCCGATTTGAGATGCAAAAATGCATTGAAACAGTTTTCTTTCGTTAACAATTAATTTGTTATTATTAAACCAATTTGAAACTTCTGAAATTGTACTATTTACTGTTTGTTTTTTGCAAAGAACATTCGTGTCATCAGCAAACAGAACCGTTCTTCCATTTTTAATAGACGAGGGCATATCGTTTACATATAAAAGAACGTAGGAGTATTCGTACACTGCACAGATCTACTGTAATATCTACACTAAATAATAATAATAATAATAATAATAATAATAATAATAACTTGATCAAATGAATCCCTAATATTTCGTGGGGTTCCCTTTGGCATCAATTACTGCCTGAAGTCTTCTAGGCATGGACTCTACCAAATTAGCAGTAAAGGAAGGTGAAATTTTCTCCCATTCATCTTTCACAACTGTCTTAAGTTCACTTACACTCGTGAAGTCTCTTTCTCTAACTTTTTTATCAAGCTAACTCCACAAATGTTCTATTGGATTTACATCCGGTGATTGTGGTGGCGTATGCAGTTGTGCGGGTGTGTTGTACAGAAGCCAAAGCTTCGAATTTAGAGCCGTGTGTTTGGGGTCATTGTCCTGCTGGAAAATATAATTACGTCCCAGTCCCAATTTATCAACAGTTGTTTGCAAATTGTTTTTCAAAATGTTTATATAAACGAACTGGTCCATAACCCCTTCAATAATTTGCAGGTTGCCCACACCAGATGCACTCATGGAGCCCCACACCATCACTGATCCACCTCCGTGTTTAATCGTGGGCAGCAAGTTGCGCGGATTGAGTTCTTCGTTCTTTTTTCGCCAAACGCGTTGCTTTCCATCGCACCCAAAAATATTAAACTTACTTTCGTCGGTGGATACTACCCTTTTCCAGAAATCCTGGTCTTGATTCCGATGCAAAAGAGCGAAATTTAATCGTTTTTTTCTGTTGGTTTCACTCACCCAGAACTTCTTACGCGCATGCCGACCATGGTAACCGTCTCTCTTCAAGGTGCGACGTACCGTAGCAGCCGAAATAGACACTCCTCTTCTTCCAAGGTCAGCAGCTATCTTTGGTGCACTTCTTCTAGGATTTTTTTAAATTTCACTTACAATGAATCGTCGATCTTGATGAGACAGCACCAGAGGTCGTCCGCGTCTCGACTTATTTAAATATGATTTTCTTATACAAAATCGATCTATTATCGACTGAATTGTCGACCTAGGTTTTCCAAGAGCATTTGCAATGTCTCTTAGAGATTTGCACTGGTTGTGCATATTAATAACTACTCGTCGCTCCTCTGCAGTCGTCTCCTTTCCTTTGCGACCCATCGCGCCGACGAACTAGCCTTGAACTGATTCCCAGTGACCGTTACAGACGAGTGAATAAGATTTTGTAATTCCCACGATACGAAAAACTCGTTACAAATTGTGATTTCCGTTCAGAAACGCATAGATTTCACTCTCGATCTCATTAGAAATAAAAAATATTCAGTGTACGAATACTTTTGTCGCGCAAACAAGTGTCAACCTTTGGTGAGGGATTTTTTTTTTTGCAAGAATTATGCAGGTCTTTTGTTCTGTTTCTTTATCTAGGAATGGACAGAAACAAGATGTAAAATTATATTATTTTTCTCGCAGATTTTTGATGAAAATTTGGTACAATTCGCAACGTTTGTAAGCGGAAATGCGAGGTGTACGAATACTTTGACACTGGCTGTAGGTGGGTTCACTCCCAGTCTAAAACTGAAGCTAATGTGAGGCTAGTTCTCACAGTTCTCGCTAGATAAGCGCTGCGAACGACTTGGACATTTTTTTGGGACAAGATGGCGATCCATTTAATAGCTTTGTAACCATTGGTTACAACGCAGTTAATAGTCATTTCGCGGTGGAATTTCTAGTCGGCTGGAGTGAATAGTTTTAAAAAATGGGTAGAAGGTGATTTATAAAACACTGTGATAGCAACAGTGAAAAATGTTATTCGCAGGAAACAACTTCATTTCGTGTTCCGAAGCGAGAAGATTTACGACAGAAATGGGTTGAAATTGTTCCCCAGAAGAAAAGAAAATTGAGATAAGACGATTATGTTTGCGAAAAACATTTCAAAAGTGAAGAGATAATTATTATGCAAAATGCTGTAAGTAACATTTCAAGAATTTATCATATAATGTTTAATGAGTTAATTGTAAAATAATGTAAATAATTTGTAAAATCATACACAATGAATATTGAGAAATGTACAAAGAAAAGTGAACTTTTTAATGTCAATTAGAAAAAACATTCAAAATTGCCCGAGAGTTAAAATGTATAATCAAAGAATATAATTGAATATTTTGTAATACTAAATTATTTCAAAGTTTTCAGAATTCACATGCAAAAAGCTTAAACCGGAATCTGTTCCTAGCAAATTTCCTAGTAATCTGTTTATTATTTTTTCTCTAGAATAACATCACCTCCTGCTTTAAAATGGCGGATTCGATGGTGTAATGGTTGGCGTATCGGACTGTCATACCCAAGTTCGCGGGTTCAAACCCGATCGAAGCCGTGGGTTTTTTTTTTAAGGGCGAAAAAAAATCCTTCGTACGCCTTCCTTCGGAGGGGAAGTAAAGCCGGCTGTCTCATGTTAGTAGATTTACTTGCATGTAAAAGATCCTCAAGCCTAAATGACGCCTTTGAGCTAAATTCAAATCGCCTGTTTCGTCGCCCGAGATAATACCTTCTTTCTCCGCTAGTTGGTGCATAGCCCGCTAGTATGCCTAACAGCCGCGGCACTTCGCCGATCCTTAAGGAAGCCAGCGAACGGACGAAGTTTCACATTGTGGCCGCTGGAGCGCTGGTCGCCGACCATTCGGGAGACCTTCGGGCCGTTTTAATGCATAGGGAAATGCCCGCATTTCCGACGATTTTGGTCACTTACTGTAATATGAGATATTGCAAACTCGTGTTGGTGGTAATATTAAACAATACTGAAATTATATTTCACTGTGCAGTTTGCTTAAAAGAAATTGTGGAGTGAATGCTTCAAATTAACCCTCAAATACATAGCATGCGTGAAATGTACATGGTTAGTGAGCCAGTAGTGATTCTTCTTGACATATAAAATACAATATTTATACTTAATTATTTCTGATATTTACTTGTATATTTAGGTATTTAAAGAAAATTATAATGCACATAATGTCTTTAAGGTTTTTAAAGACAATGGATGAAAACGAAAAAAATTGAAAACTATTATTTTATCAGTTTTATACTACCTATTTTTATATTTTCCAACTATATTTATTCTTTAATTTATATTACACGCTCATAAAGTAAAAATTCAAAATAGAAGCGTTCGTGAAAAAATAATCGCTAAATAACTGGAAGAAACTAGTTCTAAAACGGACGACGGGCACTGTTATCAATAAATGTTGACGCTGCTGTAAATAATACTCAGGAAAGTTCACTAAAAAAGTACTCCAAATCACTATTGCCCTGGTAAAAATGTTCTCACCTAGAAATAGAGTCATAAAATTACTTTCGACTAGCGAAATTCATATTGGCGCTCTCATGGAGGTACAAGAAAAAACTATTAGAGATTTTCAAAAAGAGCAACTAAAGTACAATGTAGACATTATTTCTAATTCTTTGCGTAGTCCGCTTCCAAATTCCACAACAATGATAGAACAACAAATCAAACATCAGAAATAAAAATCAACAAACAAACATCTCGTGATATCCAATGACGTTTGTGAGAAAATGTCACTTTTTGATTGACAAGTGTTACAATACGAGAAATATCCAAAGCTGTCTCAAACGATCATTCCCAGTACATGAAGCCAGTATGTTTTTATTGAACGTAAACAAAAATTGTTTATGCTGTTTGTGAGTGTTTTTTCAAGATTTGTATCGACTTTTGAGAATAAACTGAATTGTTACGTTGCCGAAGTAAGGGTTACATATTTTATTAACGTTCAGAAACATCAATAATGTATGTGAATATTTATTTACAATGTGAAGATAATTAACATGGGTGGTTATTAAATAAATTTAAAAAAATCAGTCTCATCTTTAAATAACCCTGAAGGTTATATGTGGTAGAGCAATTTATTGTGAAAGCTGTACCACAACTTCCAAGATTTGTTGTGAAAAGAAACCTTCAAAAATATATTAAGCCAGCTTTGCAAAAAAACAGTTTCCTTGCATGTGACGAGAGCGCAGATTTAATAACGATCATTGACATAATTTGTGAACATTTTTTTATCGGAGGTCGTGAAGAACATCGCTGCTGTTACTAAAGAAGTAATGGAGATGCCTAAATACTTGAATTCAAAGCCTGTAAATCGAAAAGTTTTGTGATTGTAATGCGTATCTCCGTATATTTGCATGCAGCAGCAGATCGAGGAATGGTCGGCCAGCAGCGCGCCAGCGGTCAGTAGCGGAACTTTTAGCTATAAAAAGCAGGTGGATAGAGCGCCGAGGCTTTTAAAGCATACTAGCGGCCTATGGTTGGTGAAAGGAGCGTAGTGAAATTTGCGTGGTCAGACGGAAAAGCGGGCCTGATGGCCCGAGTCTCGCCACGTAAAATAAGGCACTAACTAACTAACTAAAATACAAATCCTCATACTGTGGTACATTAAAAAAATAACACCTCCCAGAAATATAATACGTCTTAAAAGACTTTAATACATTTACATTACGGTTTCTACGATTATAACAAAAATGCTGCACTGTGGAAACCATACTCTCGGGTGGAAGCCACTAAATCGCGAGACGCCATCATGAATGCCCAACTCGATCGTGCGCAGCGTACGGATAAGCGAGGAACTAGCCTCAAACTGGCTTCAAAAATTTTGTCCAAAAGGCGGCTAGTTGACACACTTATATATCTTACACCGTGTGTGACAGCAAGGTTCCAAGGAGAAAGCCGCCCGCCATTAAATATTTACTTTTGAAGTGTGGTGTTATGAAACAGCAACTTTCTTGATATTCTTAAAGAAATGTTGTACTGTGTAGGCGTGTACTATAGTTTAATACTGTTATTACAGTGCTCATGAAGACAGTTTTTGTTAAAATATTTAATTTACTGTAGTGTAGTGGTGTTCGGCAACATTTTTGCTGCTACTGGCCACTAGTATCTTCCTAATTTGTTCTAAGAAATGTATGCAATAATGTCAACACGTTCGATTTCAAAAACTTGTTACATTCGTTGTAACGAGTTAACATTAATTTGAAATTATTTACGGTTTACTGCGACTCATTGTCGCTAGCACACTGGCAATGAACAGAAAACACACTGACAAAAACTAAACCGCATAGCAAGCAGTAGTACTCATACACTTATAATGCAATGCGACATATATTTAATGTTTTAGATAGCCATGTATTATGTCAAAGGAACAACATTAATGTCATCTTATATGTCACTTTTTCATAAGGAACGTTGTTTCATACACAACGTTTCGGGAGTCTTCCTTTTCCTATCAACGCTGTGTATGTAATACGTTTTTTTATGAATAAATGATATATAACATGACATAAATGTTGTTCCTTTGACATAATACGCGGCAGTCTAAAAAATTAAATATAGGACGCATTGCTGTATAAATGAAAGTCATTCAGGCAGCTTTTCTAATTAACTTTAATAACAATGCTCATAAAGTACAATGAAGTTCCAACGTTCATAAAAATCATAAGATTCTGTCCTTCATAAAAATGATGTTTTTTGAGAAAATGGGTCACTCGGTTTGTAGGCCATTGCCAGAATAATAGGATCGATGAAGCGTACCGCTACACACACATGATCAATAACTCAACTTAGTTCTCAGGAGAGCTGAGCTGTTCACTTTGGCCGCGCGTATAACTATTGTAATGTTTATGTATACGAGGAGTTACTTTCAACCCCACCAGTTTCCATTTTTTCTTAAATTTAGTGGTACGAAGACTATCTGGCCATTGGAACCTACTCATACAATATCCCTGATTTCTTAAACTTTCGCGAGAAGCATGTTATTCTTGTAATAAAATTGAAAACAATATCAAACCCAGATTTTAAAAAAATGTTTCAAAGTTAATACTCTCTTAAAAGAAGCAAATGGCTCTTCCAGAGTGCAGTTACACAACTACTGAATAATTATATAAACATTTGCGAAAACGAACATTGTAAATACCGCGTAACTTCTGAAAAAGACTTTAGAATTCTGAGCGAATAACTTAGGGGCAAAGAAAGCCTTCTCTTTGATGAAAACTTCAATTTAAAGATTTACTTTTCGTTACGAAATGCTTACTTTTCGTATCTTCAAATGCAAATTTTATATTCCGTTCGATCAAACACAAAATGTCAAAAGCTGTTACTTCAAACTCAGCAATCTCCATATTTCAAATGCCAATTACACGATCTTACCGTGGCTGTCTGCCAAACTGAAAAAGGAAATGTGAACTTCATCTAAATAATCATGTAAAATAATAATAATCGCCAAATTAGAAGGGAAGCTGGTCAAATGAGGTTTGGCATCTGTAACAAAATCATGAAATCTACATTTAAAACTTACTCCCTCGAATACATTTATCAGAAATATATGTTAATTGAAATAAAACTTTCTGAAAATACAACCAAAACGGTTGGTATGAATATTATATTACGTTCATGAAAATACATGATTATGGAATTATTTCAAGCTTCACCAACAGTGGTCGGCTATACTTTATGAGGATTTAAGGCACTACAGTACTTAAGATCACTGGGACCCTAATTGCTCAATTAGGGCCTCAAGGCTTTCAGAAGCCAAGTCGATTAACTCCATTAAACGAAAATTGTCAGTATGAACAGTTAAAGTTTCTTATCTATAAAAAAAGTTTCCGAAAGATCTCCGAAAAAAACGTTGAAACCTTCAACCCATGCTGCAAATTCAAGGTCACCTGTCAATCGATGAACCACAGGCCTGGGAACCTAAAGATTTAAGCGAAATGAACAGCTGAGGAAAGAACAACACTTGCAAGTCGAGTCAGCTGATTATTTACCATCATACAAAGGGCTAATCATCCCGAAAAGTTTGCAAAATGCTATTAATGAAGAAAGCACAGCAAGTGACATGATCTCACGATACATCAATGAATAGGAATGACTTATAAATCAGTCAAAACGTAATTGTATAAGCTCTACCATTAGAAAGCCGGTAATTGTCAACATGCGAAAACCATGTCTTTGGGTGACAAATAAAGTCAGCGGTGAAGGGCTTACTCCAAATCTTTTATCCTACTAACGTCATTAGGAACATAACTACTGCGAGAAATAACTATTGCTTCGATAGCACCACTAGTTTTTATTTATTTATTTACCGTCCCTTATTACATACGTGGAGAAAATTTAAAGAAAAAATTTGGAGCGGTTTTTGAGAAATTTTTTTTTGTAAATTTGAAGCAAAGATTGCGCAAAAACTACTAGTTTTTTTCAGAAAATTCTACATAACCTTTTTTAAAGAGCTAGTTTTGTACAAGAGACTTTGTCTGAGGTAAAAATAGCTATCTACAATTTTGTAGTTTTAAATATATTTTTTGCAATTTTCAAAAACCATGTATTTCCGAGAAGTAGGACTAAGACCATATTTTTTTATACATAAGTGAAGAAATTTTAAAGAAAAAATTTGGAGCGGTTTTTGAGAATTTTTTTTGTAAATTTGAAGCGCAATTTACGCAAAAACTATTGGTTTTTCAAAAAACTGGTACATAACCTTATGTAAAGTGCTAATTTTGTGCAACCGACGTTGTCTGAAGCAAAAATCTCTATCTTCAATTTTGCAGTTTTAAAATAGTTTTTTTGCAATTTTCGAAATATTGGGGATGTCAACGAAAATGATACCTACATCATTCCTTTAAACGTTCTTTGCACTATTCAACAACAAAATTTAATCAAAAAAATTGGAGCCATTTTCTTTTAACGTTGAAAATCTCCGACGGACTTCATGTAAAGTACCCCCAAAAATTGAAATATCGGTTTCGAACGCCAAGAGCCTGGACACTAATTAAAACGATTACGGAATATCAATTTTGAAGAAAATTGGCTGAACGGTTTAGGCGCTAGCGTTGACCATAGACGGACGGATAGACGAACGGACAGACGTTTTGCCGTCAGTCGATTTTATAGTATCAAGAAGCAACAAAACATGGATTTTGAGTACACCACGAGGTAGAAGATTTTTTCCCCTAAATTTAGCAACAGGTTTTATCGAATTTTTCCTCGCCAGACTGCAGCTATAAGAGATTCTCTGGCAAAAATTAGCCGTTTTCCGGCGCACGATTACTTAACTTTCTCTTGTTACGAAGTATTCGTAAAGCGAGAAAGTAAAATATCAGTTGAATATTGTGATTTTAAAGAAACTTTCTTCAGTATCTTATAACTGCTTATGAAAGTAATCGTATAACATACATTTTTACATTTAATTTCTTCTTTTAATATTCCTAATCCATGATTATTCTGCTAAATTTCCCGTGTCCGAATAGTTTTGTGAGTCACTGTATGTTTCACTGCAAGTTGAATTCAACTGAAAGATCTCAAAATAGTGTATTTTCATGCCACTGAATAGTTTCTTGATCATTTAAAGTAGTACTTGATAGAAGCTTGAATTTCATCAATTATGTTTTATTATACAAAAATTATTACAAATTATATTACAAAAAATTAAATGTCTACAGCGATTAAAGTCATAAGTTCAAAACTCAAATTAATGTATTTTAATAATACATGTATTAAATACATCACAACATATTTTTCTAAAATTTGGTACAATTTAAGCTGAATTGACTACATATTAACCATCACAGATTTAATTGTGTTTTATTAACCAAATTTATGGCAATTTTAAGTTCAATATTTTATATTTTAGGTATTAATTTTCAAAGAAGACAATGTTCATATTCAGAAGATAAATATTTTCTTTGCAATTTAAACGAACCTGGTTGAAAGGTGCTAGGTATGGCCAGACCGGGCAATTGCCCAAGTCCCCGAAAGTCAATGGACTGATGGGAAAAAAATTAGTAAAAAATTGAAAAAGAAATTGGAACTCGAGAAAATCATTATTGTAATTTTATAAGTTACGTTGTACAATGGGAATTTTCTTTTTCTCACTTGAAAGCCCTATCTAAATGGTTTATGCGAATGAAGTGGTTGACTCCATGCCTTCCATAATACTGTACCATGCTCCCATCTACAGCCAAGGTTCTTGTTTTTTCAGTAAGAAAATGAGAGGTGTTAGTTGTGGAAATATGTCACTTTGTTTTAGGTCATTTTCTGCACAATGACGCACTGTATTGCCGAACTGACAAGTTCGTTATAAGTCTCTTGAGTCTGTTTTTCAAAACTTTCTTCATCTTGGCACAATATTGTATCCTGATAAAATCAGAATTAAAAAAAAACATTTTACTTCCTCAGAAGAAAGTGTAGATGTGTAATCACCATTCTGCTGAGCGTAAAATACGTACATTTTTGTAAGAAAGTCCCAAATGTCATCATCAAAAAATAGTCCAAAACAATACTGGGTCATTTCATACTATGGTTATGTCACTTGTAGTATAGAAATTTGTAAATTCAGGATTTATGTCAAAAATCTCCAATTTTGTTCTTTCTGACATTGGAAACAGACATGCATATAGAGATTATTCTCTTTAATGCACTCATCGTGGTGTCCAGAGCTAATATTACTTTATTTCAGTTGATGATGTCTGTCATTCAGTCTCACTGAATCGTGTAATTAGTGCCTCATGTTTTGATCTAAGGTGGGTTCCAGGTAGTATTTTTATTGTGCCACCAGAGGCTTCATCACTGCTGTCCTTAGCACTAATACATCCATCTCCTGGATACATAATGAAGATAGATGCACTACAATGATCATTATCCTCCTCAAGAATCGCAATTATTTGTTCTATTGTTAATAATCTGATAGAAGAAAAGATATGTTAGATGAATTGTAAAATAATAAATTATGGTACCATTCGTGCCTGGTGTTCTAATATTGCAACATTTTAGAAAAATCATTTCCAGTTCAGCTAAATATTAATATTTTCAAGATTTGTTACTTTACTGGTAAAAATATAATGTCATTAACTATTCTTGTAGGAACAAAAAGTTTTTTGTAAAAACATAACATGATATTTTGTACATTTTATCATTCATGGTGCCAGCAGTGAAACGTCGGCTCAATAAACCTTCTCCTCTCAGTATACAAACAAGATGTAAAATCAACTTTTGGCACTATCAGGAAATTCAATCCCTCTGTTGAAGTTCTAGAAATATCACAAAGCCTCCACATGCATTCTATGGTAAGGAGGAGTCAAAGACAAATCGACTGTCACTTGTTCCACTAATGGAACACCAGGCAAAAATGGTTAAATATTTAATTATAGTAGTCATTACTTATAAGGTAGGACTCTATGAGATATTTTAATACATGTTTTTGTAAAACTGTACATATTATACAGATATTGGCTATGTACTTTCATTGAAGTTTAGGACTGAATGTTCGGTATTGTAGATAGTGAATGTTAATAAAAAAAAATGCAGGAATGAAGCAAGCAGGTATGAATAACTCATATAGTTTTTTCATTCAACTTTCATTTTGCCCTGAGCCCAAAATTGTTTAGTTCCATCACTCCTGGTTGTAAATGTTTGTTTACTTTCTTTTATGGCAATTATTACGTGGATAATACGCAGCACCCAACGTGGACTTCGAGATTGCAGACAAAATGAGATTTGGCACTTGATGGATGGCAGAATATTAACTGATAGTTTATATTAAGGACTCGACTTGAAATACATCATCTTCCACAATTAACACAAACAATGATAATTGCAAATGACAATCAATGAAAATAAATGACAGCTGTCAAAAAGTTATAGTAATGATAATATTTTAATATTAATGCTGCAAATAAACATCTTAATAATTGCTTTAAATACTGACAACCTACATGGTTTCAAATACTTTACAATGATTTCCTAATACAGCACTCAAAAAGGTTATTGTTGAATATGTGCATATTTTCCCAACAAATAGAAAGATAAGTGACATTGAAACTTCTAATCCATACACAATTTAATAAGCAATGTTTCCGTTATTCAACATTAACAGAAAAGATTTTAAACAGAAAATATCAATGAAAACATAACTTTAAAATATTAACATTTGTTAATATTTTCTAACAAATTAATTTCATTCTAAGTAATTACGTTGTTTACAAATTAAAAAGTTACAATTGTGTTTCAAAATTGAGAAGGTAAGAAGGCATGCATGCAGCAAATTTCCTTCCTTTTCTATTAAATATAAACATTCAATATTATGCTCATGACCAAATTTATGCTCTTATTAATTATGCTCATATACCAAATTACCTACACTTCTGAAAAAAGACAAATTAATGAAATAAATAAACAAGGAAATGCAAAGTATTACTCGTCAAACAGAATGCCGGCAAGAAAGGGCATCATTGTGTGTAAAAAACCATAGCAATTCAAAATAACTGAATTGATCTAACACGGGTAATTTGTTATTCTTAGGTGTAGTAACTATGAATTCTAGATTTAAAGAAAACCTAATGTTTTACATATTGATCATTCCCTAAGAAGGAAGTAGAATACAGCTTACCCACAACAGTGTGGAAGAACATTATTCCAATTAATTGATTGAATAGTAAGAATCGAAAAGCAAGACCTATCTTTTCTTTACAGATGAAACACAAGAAGTCCACCACAAAATGGAGAATACTACTGAGACCCAACACTCAATAAATAATGCTTTATCTTTACAATATTAAACAGAATTTTTAAATCAGAAATCCACTTCAAGTAGAGTAGTGTTTTTTCTCTCTC
>JAHLJT010008446.1:137948012-138017619 GCA_031308135.1 Acheta domesticus
TTTCCCTACGAACGCGTCTGTTCAAGTGATGTGCGGAAATGACTACTGCTCAGCACAGTGAGGTGAACAAGGGACGTACGTTTGTTGTGTTGTGGTGACCTAGCAACCTTCGATCGATATGATCGAACTCCAAAGTATCTAGAGTCACTGTCAGTCGCGAAAGAATAAATGAACAGTATAATGAGAACTCAAACAATTGTTGGTTGTTACAAAAAAGTTATATATTTATGAATATAATTTCATAATATATTCCAGAGGTACCGGAACGCCGTTCCGTCACGTTCTGCCAGAAATCAAGCCCTGGATGTTGCAGTGTATACTAAATGATTCACTGACGTTATACATTCCAAACATTTCCATTAGTTTCAAAAATATTTAAATGTTCTTTCGTGCGTACTCAAAGAATGTGTAAGTATCAGACACTAATATTTTTAATAGTGTTTTACAACTATTAATAAGAGCATCTCAAAATTATAAACACCTTCTGTAGCAAATATATACCATGTTTCCAAAAAATATTAAAAATTTTAATTATCCATTTCATACATTGTAGTACAATGTATTTCAATCTTTTGACATGCTCTTAATTTTTGCGTTTATATACATATATCGCTAATCAATTTAATTGTAATAATAATATAATACACTAAAATAATATTTGTTCTTACTATTGCATCTTAATTTATGTTTATACTTTTATAATTGTTTTACATGTACAACTTGCTCAATTTATGTATCGGGTCATCGGCTGAGTTTAGCTCAGAACTGGCATTCCAGCTCAGTTCTGACCGGGAGATGCAAGGTTTCGAGTCCCGACGGTGGCAGAAATTTCGACACTAGCTACATAACTAGGACTAATCAGTCGCTATCTGGAGAATTCTAGCATCCAGCTGCTCTCATCCGTAGTTTTCTGTAGTTTCTCCGATCAACCCAGGCGGATGCCGGAACAGTAACGAACAGGCCACGGACCGCGAACTGTCTTTCCTATCCCTTATCCTCTCGTCTCCTCGCCAATAGGCGAGAACATACATTTACAATTACATGAACTACACTACCACACATGTCAGAAGCTTACAGTTTGTCAAGGTGCTCCGCAAATGGGAGTTATCTGGAGAGGAAACCGTATATGTCGCCCCCGGAACTCGCCATTCAGCGGGAGATGATCGCCGCCACCTCCCATGATAAAACATGCACTATACGTAGGGGACTAATGGCCATGGCTGTTGACACGCTCGTATACACGAAACAATCTCTATACTCTCACGGCCCCCTGCACTGCTCTATCAATTGTACATAATTTATTTAATTTCTGAGTCAACTCTTATTATTATTATTATTATTATTATTATTATTATTATTATTATTATTATTATTATTATTATTATTATTATTATTATTATTTTTTCGCATGTTTCACAATAGTGTTCCTTCAATCAAAACTATTATGTTGTATTGTTTCAACAAGATTTCTTGTGTTAACCCAAACAGTGCTGGAGCAAAACAATTTTGGGCCGGGGCAATGTTGAAACGTATCCCCCCCCCGAAAAAATTAAATGTGGAAGTTGTATCAAGAAACTATGAGTTATTTTATTTCAACAAATAACAAAAATTACAACGTTTAAGCTATTAAAAGTTTTGGGAAATATATTTTAAATAAGTTTTAACTAAGTAATAGTATTTGGTGATCAAATAATACAATTTCCCCGGTGATCCTAAAAAGCTAAAAAAAAATGTGTTTAGTTTGTGTTTAATAAAATCACTTGTTAAACGCATGGATTAATAATTTGAATTTTAGTGCAATCTATTTTAATGTTAGCGTCATTTGATTCATTTCATAGTCCTACTTTATAAGTAATGACTATAATTTCGATTTAAAGGAAACACTAGTGTGCTACAGAATGGCACAGACTTTTCCGTATTAGTTTTCTATTTCCTTTCGTCTAACTATTTGGACTTCCCACATACTCTCGCTAGCTGCCATCTATCGCCGCCCAAAGTACATTTTTTTGTCATTTCTTTTAATTTTTCGGTTTCCTAATAGTAGAACGAAATATTTTAAGAATATTAAAGAACAGTAAAACTTCGTCCTCAATGGCAATTTTCTTTTTCTTCAATTCAACTTGGAGCCGTTTTTAAGAAAATGGCGATTAAGCGCTAATATAAATGCGAAATTGAAGCTCTTTTTTCACAGAAAATTTTTGATTTTCGAAAAACTTCATTAAAAGTGATTTGAAGCACTTCAACTCACATATAGAATAGTGATTACGAATTGTTGGAAATGTGCATATTAGCGGTGTGAGAGATCTTTAAAAAAATTACATTTGTGTCATTTTTGAAAAACAAAACAAAAAAAAAAAAAACAACAAATCAGTGGCGTTTTCTTCGAGTGTGCAAACGCCCAAGGAAATAAAAAAATCATTTCTTCCTTTGAATTTATTTAGATCTTTTATTTGTTCAATCATCCGTGCGAACGGCCGTGCACCAGCGCGTCCATGCAATGCCGGCAGTGTGCGAGCGCAGGTCAGGCCGTTGGCGAATGCCTCTAACGTCCTTCAGGAAGCGCATGCGCGCCAAGTCCCCCTACTCAAAGATAAAGCTTGCGAAGGCTTTGGATCTCGATTCAACGGCCTGCTGGAGAGCCAGCGTCCGTTATTGTGATATTCTTCGTTGCGCGTTGCAGCCTTTATACTCATGAAATAGTGTTATTTTTTGATAAGGTTAATGAAAAGTGGAACAATAGCTTTAAATAGTTGCTCTCCTCTTTCGCATGAAGAAAAGAGATATGTAATTGATAATAAACATATACTAACCTGATAATATTTTATAATCTAATTTTTAAAACGAGATCCGAAGAATGGGAAAAGCGTTGAGCATGTCTTTTTAAATACTTTAAAATGTATTATTCCAATCATTGCAATAGAAAATACATCTTCATTGTTATTATTTTGAGACTATCTTTCCCTCATTCTTCCAATATTACAATTTAAAATTAATCAGGATTTTGTTTGTATAATTCAATTTTACTCTAAACATGTACGCGAAAAAAGTAGTGTGGGGTTTAACACTTTCTTTCACTGCCAACGCCCTAGGATCCAGAGTGAGGAGACGCCTCTGCCCAAAATGAACTTACGTTATATTAAAGAGTGCTATTAGCACTACACGTTCGAAACATTTGAAGAAAAAAAATTGGAGCCATTTATGAGAAAAAGCGTTTGGGCGTTTCTGAAAATGCAGAATTTTGAGCTAGTTTTCGCAGAAAATGTTGAATTTTCGAGAAACTTTATATGACATTTAAAGCACATGTACTCATTAATATAATAATAAGAACAAGTCGCCGCTAATGTAACCATTAAAGACAAGAGAGAAAAGTAAAAAAATACATTTTTGTAATGTTTTGGGAAAACAAAAGAATAGAGCAAACTGATGCTTATGTACATTTAGCACTATCCCTATCAAAAATTTAAAGAAAATATTTGGACCCGTTTTATGAGAAAAACTTGTTTTTGTTATTTTTTAAAATTGCACATATTGCCCGCAATATTGCGCGAAAACTACTAAAATAAAAAAAGTACATAACATTAATGAAAGAACTTACTACGGAGAACAAATGTTATTGCAAGGAAAATCTCTATCTTCAATTATGTAGTTGAAGGGAACACGCCGAAAAAAATTCAAAATTTTGCAATTTTCGAAAGTTTAGAGTTAACAGTACAGTTAACAGTTAATCGTGCCTATGCTACCATTGTAAGTGTATTTTACTCTATTCTCACAAGAAATTTAAAGAAAAAATTGGAGCCGTTTTTGAGAAAATATTTGAAAATGTCCGGGGGGCTTCATGTAATGTACCCCCAAATTTTGAAGAAAGTTTTTCAAAATCTCACCGCCTCGAGTCGAGCCAGATCGACTGGGGAATATCCATTTTGGAAAATATCCTACGTATGGTTTAGGCGGTAGTCGCGTTCACAGACGGACGACAGACAGACGGACTTTTGAAAGAAAAACAAACCCCTTTTCGTATCAGGGGAACCCAAAACGTGTATTTCCGTTGAAATCTTGAAATCGATTTTCCGCAGTATTACAGAACTTTTCCTATACTACGTATATTACTCCGTATATGTCTGTATACGGGAAAGTAAAAAATAATTGAAAGTTTTATGAAATATCACACTACTGTACCGCGAATTATACAATTATGTGAACCGTTTTCTCGAGTGTAATTGATTTTTCAATTTTACTTTCTCGCCTTACGAATACTTCGTAAGAAGAGAAAGTTATGTAATCGTGCGGCGGAAAACGGGGAATTTTCGCCAGAAAATCTCTTATAGCAGGGGTCTGGTGACAAAAAAGTGGATAAACCTGTTGCTAAATTAGAAAAAAAATCCTCTATCTCGTGGTGTAGTCAAAATCCATGATTTGTTGCTTCTTCATACTTCATAATCGATTGACGGCATTCCGTTAGACGGACCATATTGACCCGTCTGTGGTCAACGCTAGCGCCTAAACCGTTCGAGTCGATTTTCTTCAAAATTGATATTCCCCGATGGTTTTTACTCGTCTCAAAGCCTCTTGAATTGAAACCGATATCTTAGTATTTGAGGATACTTTACATGAAGCCCATTTGAGATTTTGTAAATTAAAAAAAATGGCTCCAAATTTTTGATTATATTTTGTTGTTGAATAGTGAAGAACGTTGAAGGGAATGACGTAGGCATCATTTTCGTTGATAGGCCCTATTTTTCGAAAATTGCAAAAAACTGTTTAAAAAACAAAGTCGGTTGTACAAAATTAGCACTTCAAATAAGGTCATGTACCATTTTTTGGAAAAACGAATAGTTTTTGCGTAAATTGCGATTCAAATTTACAAAAAAAAATTTCTCAAAAACCGCTCCAAATTTTTCTTTAAATTTTCTGCTCGTGTGTAAGAAGGGAAGGTAAATATATAAACTAGTGGTGCTATAGAATGGCACATACTTTCTCGCAGTAGTTATTTTCCAAATGCCGATCATCCGATAAATTATGTGGAGTAAATGTTCACCGCTGCCTTTCTTGGTCATGTTTTTTGAAAGACATGTTTTTCGCATGTTGACAATTACCGGCTTCGTAATGATAGAACTGATACAAGTACGTTTTGACTGAAATATAAGCAGTTGTTCCGCAAGTCGGTTTCGTAGCACGGTTGGTTAATGCTCCTTCGGGTTGTGATCTTCAATAAGGAAGGTACCGAGTTCGATCCCCCGAGGGATATTTTAATTTGATGAATGTGATGTTGCAGGAAAAAAACATTGAACAGTGTAGATACCTTATTGAAAATCATTTGAAGTATTTCTACTCACGAATAGATTCAATATAGATAAATAGACAGGACTTGTCTGTGTTTTCCCTAACTGCGTTTTTTAAACAATTTTTCAACTCTGTTATTCGATTTCTGAAGCGTATGACATGTCAAATGAACAGTTGTCTAGTATATATCTGTATGAACCAATTTAAGTAAAATTATGAGCATTTCGGTCGGTTCTAGTCTTTTATGGCTCTGTTCGACAGAGGTGGTGTTGGTGTTACGTAGTGGTATAAGTGCCGGTTCGTTGAATTTGAGTTTCGTTTGTCGGGTCTCGGTACCGAAATGGTTTGCTGGTATAGTACACTTTTGCTGGTTTATGGAGTAGTGGAATAGCAATAAGGACCGTATAGAAGCAGAGCGAGAAAGTATGTGCGTTGGAAGCACCACTAGTTTAATAATTTTTTCCTATCAGTCTCATCATTGGGCCCCATGACTTCCGGGGCCCCGGGCGAATTCCCGGTCTGCCCCTGCCTAGCGCCGGCACTGAACCCAAACAATTGTTATTGTATAAATGTTTTTCCAAACGGATATTTCGACTTTGCTGGCGCGCACAAAACTTGTGATTTCTCCATTTTCCACTACGTCGGTTTTATATTGATTGTTTATATAGTTGGGTCATATATTTAACTTGTTAGATTTTAATGAACTGTTCTTTAGCTAAGCTTTGTAATATTTCCGATTGATCTGTATCTGAGGTCATCATGTACAGTAGAATAATTTTAGCGTGGCCGCTCAAGGATGTGGGCTCAGAACTGCCGGAAGAATTCATTCCTCAATCTTAGCTGTTTAGGGGGATGCGCGTCCCTTCCCAGCACGTCTTGACAGCCCTACTCCAGTTTTGTAAACATTGACACTGACTTTTCGTATCTGCGAGGTGCAAGCTTCCAGTTGATTTTCCTGCTAGAATGAAGTATTTGTACGTGATTATTGTTCTGTTAGTAATTATTGCAATGCGTTCGGTTCAGAGCAAGTTGCGTAAGGAAGGCATTCACAGTCAGACGCGTAAAGTACTTGCCAAAGAATATCAATTTATGATGAGAGAAGCAAATGGTGTTAAAAATGTCATAGCAGTTCTTAAGGAAGTGGCTGATGCTACGGGTGTTTCGGAAAGACATATTCGCAGCCTTAATAAGAAAATGAAGTCTATTGAACCGAGAAAATCGTGTTCATTTTGAGCTTATACTAAAGAGGAAAATTAATCTGCTCTCGAGGGTTTCAATGAGAGTGATTCGCCGCACAATTAATACATTAAATCAAGAATGGTTGTTTTGACCGGAAACGGCGCAAATGGCAGTAATGCTAGGTATGATAGTGAGGAAACTGGAAACAGTGGAAAAGATGAAGATGGCAGCAAAGACGGGCCATCACGTGAATTTGGTGTTTCTCCACTATAGAACGAAGACACTAAAGCAACTTAATTTCCAAGCAAGTTCGCTAGCACGTGCGGAGCGGTAGGCTAATGTTTTTGGTACGGGCAGACGCGCGCACGTCGCCTCTTAGCTCCCTCCCTAGAAAAAATTTACCTGTATCCCACTGTGTGGCCCCTGGGATTCGCGAGTAGAGGGGAAGCTGAAAGTGGGGGCGCTCGCTCGTGACTGGCTCGTCTGCCCATACCAAAAACATTAGTCTGCCGCACCGCACATGCTAGCGAACGGCCTTAGAAATCAATTTACTGTGGTGTCTTCGCTCGGTAATGGAGAAACACCAAATTCACGGGATGGCCTGGCTCTGTCCTCATCATCCATATGTTTTCCACTGTCACTGATACCAGTTTTCTCACTATCATAAGTAGTATCACTATCACCGTCTTTACTATCGTTCGCGTCGTTTCCTGTAAAAATAATGATTTCTTGATATGGTGCATTAAATTATTGTGCGGTGAATCACACTCTCATTGAAACTGCCGAGAGTAGATTCCACGTCCTTTCTATTTTCTTTATTAGGAGTAGAAAATGAACACGATTCTCTCGATTGAATATAATTAATTTCCTTATTAATTCTGCAAATAGATCTTTTCGAAACAACCGAAGCAGCAATTACTGCCTTAAGAACTGTTTTGATATTTTCAATGCCTTCCTTGCTTCTCTTCATCAATTGATATACTTTTGCAGCGACTTCACGCGTCTATGAAGTACGTCCTAATGCAAGTTGCTCTGAACAGGACGCATTGCAATGAACACAACTAAATAATAATCACTTATATAGAACTTCATACAAATAGCTGTACTGTTAGGGAAATGCAACTGAAACCTGGCACCTTGCGGAGACAAATAGTCTGGGTCAATGTTTACTCAACTGGAGTAGGGCTGTCAACACGTCCAGGGAAGGGACGCGTTCCCCCCTATAGCAATAGGTTTAAGGAATGGAATCTTCCGGCTGCTGAGACAAGACCTTGAGCGGCCACGCTAAAATAATTTCACTGTATTATTGGGTGTTATGTGTTGTTCATTTCATTACCTGTAGAGGCGAGGCTTTAAGCACCCACGAAGCGTACTGAAATATCAACTTAACATTCTGCCGTCTTAATTGACTTGGTTCTAAGCTCCTACTTTCAATTTTTATTTCAAGAGCTTACAAGCAAATTTATCATCACCATCAATAATAATAATAATAATAATAATGATAAAAAAGTACACGACCTTGTAGTTGGTGGCGGAACTTGAGTACCTCCATGAGCCTGAGAGCTATGTCAGTGATGGCCTAGCTATTGGTAGGGCCTCCCCTGCTGAACAGGTTGAAGGTGAGGGGTCAGACGAAGAAGTAATCCAGAGGAGAGTGGGAAGTAAGTAGAGAGGGAAGGGTATTGGAATGAACAACCTTTGAACTTCCTGTTATCGGCCCATGGAGGGTACAGGGGAGAAACTAGGTTGGCACACCAGGCCACTGATTAGAATGGAGGTCAGAGACTTGCATTAGCCAGCGAAGGAGGCTGCCTTCAGCACTCAGTAGTCACTTAAAACCAATGAGCAAAATTGACAGAACAAGAAATGTAATGCATCTTAACGTGTCTTGATCTACCAATGTCCCATACCTACTGAGAAACCGAGCTAATGTCACCTTGACGTCTGGCCATCCCACGGACCCAGGGTCTGCAGTAGCTCGAAGCCATCCTCACGGATGGGCCTGGGATGAATTAAGGAGGTGATGTGGTGCTTTTACTATGCAAAAGCGAAAAATGGGGGCTCAGAAATGGAATTTTTAAGATACGGAGAGAGCGGAACCCAGATATGAGACCTAACCTAGACCCAAAGAAGCTTGCCAGTAAACGACTTTACATACTCAGCTGTAGAAAATTCACAGCAAAACAACTTGCAGACATCCAGAGAAACGCGGGTGTGTGTTCTTCGATCGAACTATCCACATAACCATTTTGAACCATCTAATATCCCTGAAAACGATGGTCCCCTTCAAGGTTCATCTCTTCCAAATGAAACATCCGTCAGTGGTGAAAATTCATCTGGCCATGAGTCACACGATAAGGACATGATGCGGGACCTCCTCCGACGCGAGATAGAACGAATTCGTCTACTTCCATTCGAATCTCGTGCACCGTTGAGGAGAATTTACGAAAATGCTAAAGCTAAGGGAGTGATAGAAACAGTGAATTCTGTCTTAAATGAGGTTGTACAGACCTCAAGTAGAGATCTAGATATTACTGAAATAATCACATCGTAAACTGGATATCTAGTACCACAGATAATTTTGGGGCCAGCCAAGAACACCGACTGCTGGCAGTCAGAGAGAGCAACAGCTCCGTACCCTCATGAGCAAAATGAATTATGAAACGTATTGCCGACACACGGCGTGAAATGTCACTCTTAGCAGAGGCATCTTCTAAATCAAATCACACTTCTAAAGTTCACCAAAATGTACTCCATGTTGAACAAAAATACCAAATTGAAAATGACACCAAGCTAATTTAAATAAGAAAATCCAAGCATGAGCTCAAAGAATTAGACGTTACAAACATAGAGAAGATTTCTGTGTACAGAATCGATTGTTTGAAACTGACGCGAATAGATTCTATCGCAGTTTGACTAAAAAATCGAATGGCAATGCTGCCCCTCCTTCAAAAGATGACGTGAAACATTTTGGGCCGGAATTTGGGAGGAAACCAGATCCTACAACAAAGACGCATCTTGGCTCCAATCTGAAGTTGATGCTGCCAATGGACTCGTGGAAACAGTGGAATATGTTAATGAATTCTCGGAAGAGGACCTCTACCAAGCCATTAAGAATATGGGAAACTGGAAATCACCAGATCACCATCATAAGATCCAGATTTATTGGATTAGAAATTAACAGCATTACAATCTCATCTAGCAAAGGCTGTTAGAATTTTAGAAAACCCAAAGGAACTCCCGGAATGGTTCACTCGCGGCATCACGTACTTGCTACCAAAAGCGGGAGACAGCTCTTTGGCGAAGAACTACAGGCCTTGTTACTTGTTAGGCAGTAATGTACAAAGTTACAACTGCAGCCATAGCTGACAAAATGTATAGACACCTAGAGAAGAACCATCTGTTGCCAGTTGAACAGAAAGGATGTCATAAAGATGTCTATGGCTGTAAGGAAATCCTGCTACTGAATAGTCATCTTGAATGATGTAAAGAAACGAAAACGTAATTTAAGCACGGCTTGGATTGACTACCAGAACGCTTTTGACAGTGTGCCAGACAATTGGATTTTGAAGACCTTGGAGATCTATTGATTTCATCTCAAACTTCTTGAGCATTACAAGGCTAGTATGAAGTTGTGGAGTACCAGGTTACTAATACACAGCGGAGAGGGAGAAGTAGAAATAGAAACAAAAAGTCTTCAGATTAACAGGGGAATTTTCCAATAAGATTTGCAATCCCCCCTGCTATTTTGCATTAGTTTGATCCCACTATCTAGATAGTTGTCGCAATCTGACTTTGGTTACATGCTTCATAGTGATGAAAGTCCAATATCACATTTGTTTTACATGGATGATCAAGTGTTTGCACGGAATGAAGAGATTATCTTGCAAATGCTGTCAGTCATCAATGATTTTAGCAATCACATGTGCATTAAGTTTGGTGTTGACAAGTGTGCAAAAACCAACAGAGGCAAAATGACGTCAGAGAACATTGAAGTTGATATGCACACCGTGATTCAAAATCTTGAGCCAAGTAAAACTTACAAAAATCTGGGCGTTGAAGAACGTGAGACCATTTCGAACGACAGAATGAAAGGAAGAATTCACTGGGAGTATTACAGAAGACTGAGACGTGTCCTGCAGTCCGCTCTGAACTCTAGGAATACAATATCAGCAACAGGTAGTTTCGCGGTGCCTGTAGCCGAATAGTTTAAGACTCGTGAACTGGACTGAGCAAGAAATTCGCATCGTGGATTGAAAAACTAGAAAACTGCTTACAATGCATCGTTACCCACCTCGAGCTGATGTACATAGACTATGTATCACGTCAGTAAGGAAGAAAATGCCTCAGACAAGTTGAAGCCGCCTGTCACAATGCAATCGTCGGGATGGGAAAGTATGTAGTCAGCCATCAAGATGACCAACTAATGAGGCAGATCATGACATCTGACCAAAGAATGGGAAACAAAGGCATTGTAAGTATAGCAAGAAGCATTGCGAACAAGACTATGCAAGACACGCAGAATGACAGAGACACAGAACGTCTGATGTTACTTAATATGAAATGTGAGACACAAAAATGTTAAAGAAATCATGAAGACAGAAACCAGTCCACGGGACAATATTTAAAACGAATGGACAGGGTACAGATTAATAAAGATCAATCATTTATGTGGCTTATAAGGGAAAGAATAAAGTCAGAATCAGAAACGCTTGTAACAGGTGCCCAAGATCAGGCGCTGAGAACACATTATGATAAAGCGGTTCTCAAAATTTCTCAAGATGATAAATGCCAGGCACTCGTAGAAACTATAGATCGTATTGTCTCATCTTGTCCAAATCTAGCAAAGACCGAATACTTGTAAAGACACGACAGTGTGTGTAGTTTCCTCCACTGGCAGATCTGCATCGCCCTCGAAGTTCCAAACACATGCCCCAAGTGGTACGAACACTCACCAAAACCGGTGACGTCTGTTGGAGTGTGTACAATATTATATGACCAACAAATTCAAACTGATCGCTCGAGAAGAAATAGTGTCTACTTGTCGATGTTGCTGTACTCGGTGATCAAACCGTCGTTACCAAGGAGGCCGGGAAACGTCTTAAATATAAGAGTTTTGAAATCGAGATCAGTAGAATGTGGGGCGTAAAAGCACAGGTCGTACAAATCACATATTTTCAAATTTGCGGCCGTACTTGTGATCTGCTTGCTTCTTATTGCAATAACATTCACTTTCTGGCGTTATGCTAACTACAATAACATTTCAACAATTTCAGTTCTTATGACTAGGGGTGGATTTTAATGTAATGCCATTTTTTCACTTTAGAACAATGTCTTTTAAGTATAAAAATTAATTTTATGTTATGACGAAAGGAAATTACCCATTTTCTGTCATTTTTCGATTTCGACTATTAAGTCCCTTTTGCGCCATTTTTAATACATTTTTCGTAGATTTCATCGATTTTAATATGTTAACGATACTACTTGTTCCAAACAATATTTACGAGACGCAACAAATGTTCACTAGAGCCGATCCCTGGTGGCCGAGATCGCTAAGGCAATAGTGCCGTAACGAGCTCGGACTCCAAGGATCGCGGGCTCGGGCATGGTTGTATTTGTTCGTCGTTTCATATAATACTCTCTGATCATCACCATATCATATTCAGTTACATAACGTCAAACCCAATAGTGATCGCTAATGATGTTGATGCGACATTATACAACAAAAAGTTCACTAGAGAATTCCTGAGTAGCCCATTCGATTTCTTCACTCATATATTGTAATGTCAGCCGTTGTAATGTGTAAACTAAGGGTCCTGTGACGCCCATCTGCGCCATTGTCAATTCGATCGATTTCGCGATAAATGAAGGCAGAGATTTCCCTGTTAAGAACAGCCTAAACCAAATGTTTGCAAGCCAAGTTCACTTGAAGTAAAGGAAGAAGCATCTATTACATCAATAACATATCCAACAGCTTGAGCTGCTCATCTTAAGTGGTTTTAATGAATTATTGCGTCATTTTTATTTTTAGAACATTTAAAAAACATTTTATTTATCATTTTTGGCAATGTTTTTGCGTCATCAAAATCCTCCCCCTACTTACGACAATAACCGATGCAGGAAGCAATGTGTTTTTAAAGTTTCTCAATTCGTTTTCCTTACATATTGTAATTTCGTTTTCAAATTATTGGTTTTTGATCATGAAACAGTACGAGGATTTATATTTCACGCGCCCGTAGTAAGCACGCGCACTACACATTTTTTGGTAGCCATTACTTAAATATTTGTTTAGGTTTCCTATTTCACAACGACTATTACTTGCCATAAATTGAATTAAAGAAATTATTAAAAATACGCAAACCAAGAACACTCCCTTGTGTGAACGTTAAAATGGTCGCCAAGAAATCAAAAGCTCCAACAAATGTTAATTGCAATTTTAAAGTATTAAATACACTGTTCTACAAGGGTTCTAAAGTGTGTGATTCATTACGAATTTGCAATGGTAAGTTCATATCTGAAATCAAAATGTCGCGTTCAGGGTTTATTTTTACAGTAATTTTAACTTTTAAATCACGAAAAAGGCATTATTTTCCGTAAATTGAGGGAAAGATTGCAAATAACACTTGGCAACATGGACTCCTATATTTGTCAAATGTTTTAGCATTTAAATGTTGGTACGCCTCTCTCGATTGAACACTTTCATTAACAGTGCTTACCTCAAACCTAGCCTCACTGTCACTGTCAAGAAGCCTCAAATGTGAGAAAGTTTAAAGTGATTTTTTTTTGTTTTTCATGGTGGTACAGAAAGTGACAAGTAAGTTGATAAGAAGGAAAGGAGTAAATAAGAATGTTTTTGTATAGCATGAATTCAAGATGATATAATTTTGATTTTTCTAGAAAATGTCTCGTCGGCGCTTCTGTCGAGATGCTCTCGACATTTGCTACATCTGCGAAGAATTCTCATTTGTAAGAAACAGGAATAGTATGTTGCGCATCTTTTTTCTTGTAAATTAATTAATTGGTAGAAAAGAAAAAATACTATGTTATTTGCTGTACCTATGGTATGGCAAGAACCAAAAGAAGACTTATTCTGTGTCACGAAAATTCGAAGTTTAAAAACAAGTCAAATTGCTTACCCGGAAATTGCTTACATTGCTTACCCGGAACTACCTTATGCGTAAAGGCCAGTGCCACACTCTAAAGTCTTCCGGTACCATTTTAGAAAATATTTTCAAATTATATACAGTGAGTATAAGTGGAAGGTATGTAGCGATTTCAAAGTAATTGCATTGTTATTAGGCATGCAACAAGGCTACACAAAATATGCTTGTTTTCTTTGCGAGTGGGATAGTCACGATGGAAGTTCCCACCACATAAGAAAGAAAAGGCCGGAACGAAATTGGAAAGTAGGTGAAAAAAATGTCCAACGTCAAAGTTTGGTAGCTCGTGAAGATATCCTTCTACCACCTCTTCATATCAAATTCGATTTAATTAAACAATTTGTAAAGGCGATGGCTCCAACTGGCGAAGTGTTTACGTATCTTGCTGACAAATTTCGTCTTTCAGCAGCAAAGATAAAATAAGGTGTATTTGTAAGCCCTCAGATCAGAGAACTTCAGATAGATAGACATTTTGAAACATGCCTCACTGAAGCAGAAGCGCGAACATGGCAATGTTTCAAGAACGTGTCAGAAAACTTCCTTGGAAGAAATAGAGAAAATTACAAGGAAATAGTGAATCAGATGACCAATGCTTATCAAGAACGTGGCTGCAAAATGTCTTTAATAGTACATTTCATGGATTCTCATATTGACTTCTTCCCTGAGAGTTGCAGCGATGAATCGGACCAACACGAAGAGAGATTCCCTAAATATTTATCTACGATGGAAAAAAGGTACGAAGGGAAGTGGATGCCTACAATGTTGCCTGACAATTGCTGTAGTATCATTCTAGACAAGGAAGACACTCGTTACAAAAGAAAAAAATAAGATATGTAAATTGTTGTTGCCACATTTGTTTCATTTTCCTTTTTTCTGTATGCCTTCCTTTAAAATACTTGCTACAAAGTGAATTCTTTTGTGAATATTGCCTCTGACAGCACCTTCCTCGGCTTTCCTAATATGATAGAGTTGGACTATGTAACTGAAATCAATCATCAAGATCACTGTAAATTATTTTATTGCTATTTCTTGAATTCAGAAAAATAAGTTTATATTTATAGAGTACCGAAAGATAAAAATTAGAAATCCGGTTTAACTATCCCTGACTGAGAAAAACTGAAAACAGATTTGGATTCACCTTTGAAATTACTACAAGAACCACAATTTTTTTCTTCAGAAATAGAAAAAAATATTTTTTTTTGTAGAACAGTGATATAGGTTCCTTACCAACTTTTTATTAAGTTTTCGTGAACATAAAAAAGAATAAATGCTTTAAATTTTAATAAGGCGCTAACTCCTACTAATTGTTCCCGATATACCAAGGACAGAACGGACGTTCACCATGATGGCGAACTGCCACGATTTTTCAGTACACAGTTGTCTCCAGCCTACATGAGACTAGAGCCCACTGCCAGCGCTAGACGGAATACTATAGAACACTTTCTCCAGAGGGCGCTGCTTTGACGTGCAAAAAACACGGCTTCAATTTGCTGCAAATATGGAGGCGCTTCCGCCACTATGTAGTATATTCTAGCTAGTTGGTCGGGCCACAAGAGAACCACCAGCTTACCTGTCTCGCTTCTCCTACCACTTACAATGCCTCCGTTACCCCTGTTGCAGCCGAGAGTAGAGGCGGCCCACGCGTTAGCGATGGTGGCGGTGGTGGCGGCGTGGTGGCATCGAGGATTTTTTTTTGTGGCCAAATTTCACTTTACGACGCACCTATTCATCCGATTTGGACGATTGATACGGCGTTGAATTCAGGAAGCATATCACCTTCGCGCAATAAGCCAACATTTTTTAAATTTCTTTCCGGATCTATGAAAAGTAGATTGAAAAATGTTGCAAGGGGCTTCACAGCGTAAATTCTACATTAAACACGAATCAAATGCAATTTACAGATATAAAATCTGACAATTTATTCACACGTTACCGGTAATGTAAATTCCCCTATAACAGCGTGAATTTTCCTACAAGTATTTTTCGGTACACTTAGCCTTAAGTGCTAGTGTTGATAACTTAAGGATACGTTTTGTCCCTTAATCGACTTTTCGGAGTCAAGGACCCCAAAACGTGGATTCTGACCTTGAAATGTGTTATAGGAAGTGATTTACTTCATGTAGGAACTAGATTTATCCACTTTTCAACCTGACAATTTGCTTGCAGTGACCTCTGCAGACAAATGCAAAATTAAACATTGTGATACAATAAAATTAAGTCTACATTATATCAATGTTATACCACAAAGGTGATTTTGATCATTATCGAGATGATTCGATCTATACTTCACACAATACTAATATTTCAAACAACTGCAATGAAATTTACAAAAGTTTTATTAGTTCTTTCTTTCTTTCATTTTTTGTTTCCTTTCAGAAATTTGGTATTTATGAGTGTGTTAATTCTCACCTTTTAAAAATTTCCTTACTTTTGCTGTTGAGATGTTGCTAGGAGTTGCAGCACACTGTTGAATCAACCATGTCGAAAAAGACTCAGAACATAAGTGCTTGTTCATCTTTTCTATCTTCTTTTCACTTTGATATGCAGCTTCGTTGCTTCATTATTTATAGAAAGAAAGAAAAAGAAAGAAAGAAAGAAGAAAAACAATATACCAATGGCAAGTCCAAGTTGACACCACTGGACAAGCAAATGACCTGTGACCATAGAGGAAAGATGTCTTTCCTCCATGCTGTAATATTAATGCAACTGATGCCAAGTCCAAGAAAAACAAAATAATGGCAGTGATTAAGATAAAAAGTAACTGGCCGATTCGAAATCTGATGGTTGATGAATTTATGATTAGACCAGGCTCCCCTTCCTGTGAAGTGGAAAGAGGAGCTGATGAGAGTTATGGATACCAATTCTGTGAATAACGCTTTACCTGTGTTATAGTTCCTTTGTAACACATTCAATAGTGTGCAAGGGAATAAAAGATGAAAATTTAATTCAAGTGAAGTCCTACTTTGAGTATTATTTTTGTATACAATTTCATCAGCAGAAAAATGCCTCCACCACCAAGGAATAATATCGATGGGGTTCTCATTCAGGGCACTTGACATTGCGTAACCCGGTATTGCCACTTGGATGCAGCAGCCCTGCTATGCCTGTCACTACACCTCCAATATGAATGACATAACTTTGAGTTCCACTGTCAAGTTATGGCAGCACAGTCTGTACCATGTCTGTCTAGATTCAAGGCAGTCTGCATCTCCGAATCCTGAATGTCTCTTAGTGTAAACTGTCTCCTCACACAAATAAATCTTTTCAATTTTTCAATCTAATAATTTACAAGGCAATTCTATGACAAAAATCCTCTTACTTAGGATTGAAAGACAGATTAAATTGAAAAACAAATCAAATATAACATGTAACAGTTTACTTCTCTCCAAACAATCATACAATTAATGACATTTCATATTCCTGCATTTATGTTACATATATACAGTCATGACAACTCAGAATGTACATGGTATTTCTCACCACCACACTTCACACATTCTATGAATATGTATTAGCATGTAAACAATGTACTGCATGTGCGTGGTGAAATTCAATAAACCAGAGGAGTCAAAATGCACGGACAATTTTTTTTTCATTGCTTTGCACTAGTTTCTTTTTAAACACTGCAGATGGACTTATCTTAGGTGAAAGTATATCACAGTATTAATGCATCAAATGGATACTCTTATTAAAATTACACAACCCATATTCTGACTCTTCTCAATGAATGTGCAATCATGAGATATGAGCACATTAGCACAAATATAACAAATAATGACTTTTAAGATAGCTTTTTTTTTTATACACAAAAGTAAATCGTAATATTTCATTATAATACAGGTAGAATGTCAAAAAAACAAACTTATGATCCTCTTCGATTATTCACAGTGGTTACGCATCAGTCTCCTGAATTATGTTTGAAAGAATCATGGTATTTTTAATTAAGAAAAGGTAAACACTTGCCTTCAATAGTTCTCTTATTCTTTTTATCAGTTCAAATTCTTAAATGCGTAATTCTCAATCAGAAATACATATTAGACAAGCATGAATGTTGTATGTACATGACAATAATTCTGTGGGAATCACGTTCTCACAAACTTCACCTTCACAATATAACCTTCTTCCCTGCAGTTGTATCATTGGGTGTCACTGCACTCCTCAGCTGGATGAGCTGTGAAAAAGAAACATTTGAAACAAATATTTTATATAACATGAGCACGACATTAAATATACAATATACAAATGTTTACACATACATCTACATGAAATTTCATAATTTTTCAATTATCAGCATAATAATGGTCATAATAAGTAAAGAACAAATGCTAGTGAGATGTCTGCATGGAATTATACTACTCTACTAAAAACGAAAGGGGAAATTTCTTAACAGTTGCAAAAGTGGAATGCCCTGAGTTTAAGAAATTTATTTTAGAAATTTATGAAGAAAGTATCTTTCTATTACGTTAATTCGAATCTTTGCCAACTATTTCCAAAGTAATAATTAAGTCAAAAGTAATGCAACAGTAGTAGTTGTGGTTTTCTTTTGCGGTCTGTTTGGTTTCTTGGCATTGTTTTGTATTAAGTGGCAATGTATCTTGCAAACTGTTGAGGTTTACTTATGAATTTAAATGTCTCCATGAAATCTTTATTAAATCCCTAAACCACAGTTTTCTCCCCAAACCCTTGAAAATTTTGCAAAACCAATATAGGAATAATTTTCATATTGATCCAAGTACAATATAAATCCAACACAAAAGAGAACAATACTTAATATGTTTAATAGATCTTGGTGTCTGTTTTACTAATTTCTTACGCGTACAGAAATTGAAAGAAAACTATACCATCTCCTGTCACGTAAGAGGTGTGTATGGTTCGTTAGATACCCAGAAATTCAGGAAAAAACGAAAAGTATAAATGGTTTTGAGTTTGACTGAAAATGCAAATATTTGATTGTGTTATTCTGCCCATTCTCATACAGCACATACTGAATGAATTCTTATAATCACTGCATCACAGCTCATATAATGCGATCACAAGTCTCCACAGAAGAACCTGTCCGCCAATAAATAAATGCTATTTACATGCTGCATTATGTGACAGTAACTTTTTCAATATTTTTGGTTTGTAAAGAACTTGCAGTATACGTATAATTACTACTGGTATACATATAATTTCCTAAGACTTTTTGTCAACATAATTATTTGTTGTTTTCTTAAGAGTATTTATTATGTGAGAGTATTTTATTTCTTCTTGAGCTGTGCTCATGCTACTTTTTGGAAAACCATGTATGATTTTATTCTGCAGCATTTTTGCTGCCTGCAATTTTCAATTTTGAAATAATTATACATAAAATGGTTTAAAGATGCAGTGTTGAGATGTAGATTGCATTGAGAAAGAAATCAATCGAAATACTTCAATACAGATAATGAAGGACAGATTAGAAAAAAGTGGAACCAAAGTAATTCTCTAAATTTCAACTTCTAATTAGCATTTGCACATAATCTACATTATTAAGTGAATTTTCCTCTATTCAAGTAAAAATTAAAGAAAAAAATGGAACCATTGTTGAGAAAATAATTGCTCTGCTTAATATGATGAAACGTATGCATATGAAGTTTGCTAAACATAGCTTCATGCAAAAATATTAATACCCAGTGTGACTAGTTTTCCAATGTACACAATATTGTTTCATGTCATCTGGCAAAGTTTTGCCAGATGACATAAAACTTTGCATTTTAAATCAGTAAAATCTAGAGTAAGTAAATATTCAGCATTTTAAGTAAAGATTACCATATGAACCCACAGTCCCATGTTTAAACTTGTACAATCTGTTTGGAAACACATACGGATTATTTTACATTTTTTCAATTTTTTTGAAGAAGAGCATTTTGAAAAAACTCAAAATCAAAATTTGAAATTCAAATTTCAAAAACTTTTTTAACCTAACACTTATTGAGTTGTATATCATATAAAAGGTCATAAAGAAAGCTGCAAAATGTTCCAGCTATCTATCTTAATTTAAGGAGAGGTTCTACATCAATTTAAAAATTTTCGGGAACCCAATTTTGTAAAATATTCCATGGCTGTATTTCACAAATGGGTGGAAATATTTTACTCAAAATTTGTAGTTTTCTTATTCTTCATTCATACTACCTATGTGTCAAATTTCATCTGAATCTAAAATGGTGAGGTAAAATTTTAATTAAAACTGTGTTGATTTAATATGGAATGACCCAACACTGTTTTAAATGACATGCACTGCACTGTTTAAGATGGCATAAAAGTCATGATCTTTATTACAAGTCTATCTCATCATGTTTCCTTCAATGTTTTAATTTTCATTTCGAGGTGAGCTTGCTTAATGGATAATTCTTCTTTTACTTTCTTGCTATCGCTCATGCAGAAAGAAAATTCTGGAATGGGGGAAAACAGCGAATTTTCGACAGAAACACACTTATGGTTGGGCTCTGATAACGTAAAAGTGAATAAATCCAGTAGCTAAATATAGAAACTCGTGGAGCTAAAACAGCATGTACTTTCTTGCCTTTAGTAATAGTTATGCAATTCTATTTATACCAAATTTCTGTCCAAATTCACAAGATTTGGTGCAAAAACTAAATATTTTCAAGCAAATGTCAACACAAATTTGACAATAGTAACTGCTTTTCATACAGGTAAATAATTGCCCAACAATAAGATGTAATTCACAGAAATTAGCTTCCGAGTCATTGTTGCCCAGCCATTGTTGCATTCCAATCTATTTCCTGGCTAGCAATTTTTATTTTATATATTTCAAATAGGTTGTAAATAATTTCTGAAAGATTAATTTGTAAATTAATAACAAAAGCTCAAACATAAGAGACGAACACTGAAATATTCTTCTTCAAATTCTATCTTCTTCTATCTTCTTCAAATTCTATCAAAGCATCCAACTGCATGGAATTAAGTTCAAAAAGGACAGTAAATTTGGATCGTGGGCGACTATGTTTGTCGCCAAATTACACAAAAAACACTGAATTTTCAAAAATTCAACATGACGTTATTTTAACATCTGTTTTTGATGAACACATTTCATTAAGAAAAAAAAGGCTGTAACTTCACAATTTTAGTTTTAGGAAGATGGTGAATATTTTTAAATTTTTAAAAATTTTCGAAAAAATCAGGCGTTTTAACGAATGTGGCCTTTATGCTAAGGCCTAAATTTAATCAAAAAATTGTGTGCCTTTTAAAGGAAAAATGGTTTAAAGAAAATAAAAATTGCCTATGTTTGAAACAAAATTTCGCACACAAAACTCATGTTTTTGAAAAATAATACATGAAATTATTTTTAGATGTTTTTTCATCAACACATTTCATTAAGAAAAAGAATGTTTATCTTCACAATTGTAATTGTAGGATGACACCGAAATTTTTTTTTCAATTTTCGGAAAATCAGTTTTTTCAACCAACATGAGATCTGTACCATTCTCTTAAACGTCCTCCAGACTATCCACCAGCAAAATTTAATCGAAAACTATAGTCGTTTTAGAGAAAAAAATGTTCATACAAAATTTTAAAAATGCCTATATTTTGTGCAAAATTATGCAAAAAGTACTCAAAATTTCAAAAAATTGTACCAGACTATTTCAAAATGGGTCCTTAAGGAAGATTTAATTAAGAGAAAATCTCTATCTTCAATATTTTAGTCATGGGAAAACGCAAAAAGTTTTGATGTTTTGCAATTAATAAAAATAAATCAGGGTTTTTTATGAATATGAGTCCAGTACCATTCTCTTAAACATCATTCACACTATCCAACAAAATTTTATAAAACACAAAGGAGGTAATTTTTTTTTAAATTTTGAAAATGTCTCAATGGCTTTATGTTAAGTGCCCCCACGATTAAAATAATGGTTTCAATTTCAAGGAGCAGCGGCATTAGCCAGATCAATTGAGGATAACAATTTTGGAGAAAATCGGCTGAACTGTTTTGCGCAAGACGCACGGACAGACGTTATAATAATAATTTATTTATTTGTCACATAAATACAGCATAAGCCACGTATGACAAGTCAGCATATGTACATAATAATAAAATGTACAAAATAGATATTTCTACGTATTAAATACAGAAAAGAAGAAAAAAAGAAATGAATATTAAAATTGAAAAACTATACTAATAAAAAAAATAAATAAATAAATAAATAAAGTAGTCGTCTTCTTACAAGTCTTCAAACCATGCAACAGAGTATATAAAAATGATTAGTACTAGTTTATGTTTGGGTAGATATGTGTTTATGATGTATATATTCTTTTGTACTGTAGAATGTATGGTTTAACAGGAAAGCTTTCAGTTTATTTTTGAATGTGTGTACAGAGTTTAAGCTTTTAAATTCACTAGGGAGTTTGTTGTATAGTGTAATGCCTTCTATAAGGGTACTTTTTTGAAAGAGTGAAGTTTCTCTGTGTGGGACATGCAGGTTTCTTTTTTGTCTAGTATCATAGTTATGAACTTCTGCCTTTAGAGTAACAGACCGTGTTTTCTAAAAGTGCCTTCTTTGTGAAGATTAATATTTCTAAAATGTACACGCATGGTAGCGGTAGGATTTGTAATTTTTTGAAAAGTGGTTTGCAGGACTCGTATTTGTGAGTGTTTGTCTGTTCTCAATATTCGTTTTTGGATGATGAAAGTGTGAATACTTTCTGGAGAATTTCCCCAGAATATGATTCCGTATTTTAGATGTGAGTGTACATTTGCAAAGTATACTGTTCGCAGTGTATCCAAGTTGGAATTTGACTTAAGAATGTAGATGGCATAACATGTCTTGGTAAGCTTGTTGTTTAGATCTGTGATGTGAGAGTTCCATTTTAGATCATCTTGAATAGTCAAACCCAGGAAAGTTGTTTTTTGGGCAATTTGTACAGGTATATTTTTTATCATCAATTGTGTTGGTGGCTTTTCTTTAGAGAGTGGATTTCGAAAGTTTAGGGACACAGTTTTACTGGTAGTTATGATGAGTTTATTTTCCTGGAACCATTTTACTAGTGCTTCTAGAACCAATTGTGCTTCTTTTTGTAGAGTTTGTTGAGTATTTGCTTTAATGATAATGTTTGTGTCATCTGCAAACAGGACCATTTTGTTCTTTTGTAGAGTTAGGGGCATGTCATTGATGTATAAGAGAAATAATATAGGGCCTGGAATTGATCCTTGTGGTACTCCATTATTTATCATTTTAGGTTGGGAAAAATGGGATGAAATCTCTATCTCTAACATGCTTGATAGTGACTACTTGACAATGATTTGAAAGGTAAGATTTAACCCATTGATGTGCAATGCCTCTAATTCCCAAAATTTCAAGTTTGGATAACAGTATCTGATGGTCAATAATGTGAAATGCTTTGGACAAGTCTAGGAACAAACCGATGGGGATTTCTTTCTGATCTAGAGCACTAAGTATGTCATTTAGAAAGGTGAAGATAGCTGTATCTGTAGATTTACCCTTTCTAAATCCATGTTGAGCCTCTGTCAATATGTTATTAGAATTGAGAAAACTTTTGAGTCTATCATTAAAGAGCTTTTCTAGAATTTTGGAAAATCCAGATAGTAAGGATATCAGTCTGTAATTCGTGGGATCGTGAGTGTTGCCTTTTTGAATAACGGCTTCACTTTTGCTATTTTGAGAAATTCTGGGAAGATACCTGTCATTAAGGAGTGGTTACAAATGTGAGCGAGCGGTTCTATTATGTTTGTTGCTGTATATTTGATGAAGGTGTCAGGGATATTATCCAGTCCTGTGGAATATTTGTTTTTCATTTGATTAATGATTTTTTGTATTTCTGCAGGTGAAGTTTCTGAAATGTATATGGAATTTACATCTGATAATGTGCGGATATTTGACTGCATGTTTATATTATTTAATGAATTGCAGTGAATAAGTTTTTCACCAATTTCTGAGAAACGTCTATTGAATGTGTTTGCTATTTCCTGTGGGCTGCGCAGAACATTGTTTTTGTAGTGAAGTTCATTGTTCTTAGTGTTTCTGTTTTCTGTTTTTAGAGTATTTTTCACAATATTCCACATTTCTTTTGTTTTGTTTTGTGCTCTGGCAACGCGATGATCGTTCATTAACAGTTTGGTCTATTTAATTACTTTCTTCAGGATATTTTTGTATGTTTTGTAATAAGAAATGAAATCAGAACTATATTCGTTGTGAAGGATTTTTTTCATGCATGTATCGTTTTCTTTCACATGATGTTTTGATTCCTTGTGTTAACCATGATTTGTGGTTTTTGCTTTTTATTTTCTTCAGTGTTTGTGGGAAAACAGTGTTGAAATAACTTTGGAATAAGTTAAATTTGGTATTCGTGTCTGTTGCTTTGTATACCTCCTCCCAGTTTTCTGAACTTATTAGAGAGTTAAATTTGTCAAAGTTTTCTTGAGAGAAATTTCGAGTTTCTCTGTAAAGTGTTTCCTTAATCACTTCTGTGTCCATTTTGAGTTTGAGAATTTGTGCTGTATGGTCACTGAAGCCTGTGTTGTATGTAACAGCTGAATAGTTGCAATCATTTGTGTCTATTATTATTTGATCAATGGTGGTACCGCTTTTTTTTAGATATTCTGGTAGGTTGATTTATAATGGTTTGTAAGTTAAAGGATATAAGTAAATTTTTGAATAGTTTCTCATCGTGTGATTTTGACAATAAGTTTATATTGAAATCACCGCATAATATAATTTTATAATTTCTGCATTTTTTAAGTTTAACAAGAAGAATTTCAAGGTTTTTTAAGAAAAAATGTGTTTCCTGTGGGGCTACGGTACGTACATAAAATCCATATTCTTTGTTTTGGTAAATCCTCAATAGATATTTCAAAGTCCTTATCTTTTAAGAGAGAGGAGTATTCTGTGATTGACACATAATGAATATTATTTCTAACAAAGATGCAAGTACCACCATAAGCATGATGTGATTTACCTATTTGACTACACGAGCCACTGGCTAGAGAGTGAAACCTGGAATGTGTGTGTTATCTAGTTGTTGTTGAGTTAACCAATGTTCACTAAAGCATAATATTGTCAAGTGTTGTAGGTTTTGTTCGAGTAATATTTCTAGATCTGTGAACTAGTTTCTTAAAGACTGGACATTTAGATGTAGTACATTTAGATATTTGTTTCTGTGTGTTGTGGGCTTTCCTGTTAAGTGTAGTTGCTACAGGTCATAGGTGGGAGGAGGTCTGCGGTTGCAACGAAAGTTGTACTTTGGATGAGGATTTGGACTAGAAGAGGAAGTTGGAGCAGATGGGAGTGTGACTGGTGTGGCTGTAGGATCATGAAATGGACATGGTGGTAGGGGGGTAGGTGGAGATGGGGGTGTAGGTGGAGATGGAGGTGGTAGTGTGGAGGTAGGTGCAGATGGTGGGATAAGTGGGAGTGAGGTGGATGGCAGTGAGGATGGAATAGAGCTCAACACTTTGAGTCAACATGGCACCAAGTTTCTGCTTGCCTACCTGATTGAGGTGGAGACCATGTTTGGTAAATAAGTTCCTTGAGAGACTGTCAAGATCAAGTAGTGTAATTGGTGTCTCTCTCAAGTGATGTTTTAGATGTTTGTTTGCAATTTTAATTTCATTGTTTGTGGAAATGATGTTGTGCCACAAGGGCAGAGTAGTCATAACAACATTAGTGTGACTGGCAGCCTCTAGAAACACCTGTTCTTCCAGGTTAAATTTACTGCCATGATTTATGTCGTTCTGCCCACCAATTATTACTACTGTGTCACTCTGACCAAAGGAGCTAGTTAGTGTGGGTAAATTTTCAATTACTTGTGCCATCCTGGCACTTGGTTTGAAAGCACCAGTAACTGAAAACTTTGAAGGGAGTTTCTCTCTCATAGTGGAGGAAAGATTCCTACCATGGCTATCTGCTAATATCAGTACTTTGTTTGAATGAAAGTGTTTTTTGTTGGTGTTTTAGTCTTGCCCTGTTTACTGTGTTTTTGGGCTTTTGGGGGCAGTGTAGTGTAGCCCTACTTTGTGCTGATCTCTGGGATGGGTGTTTAGGTTGAGAAGAGGAAGGAATAGTTGGCAATGGAGGAAAGGAACCAGGATTGTCGAGGAAAGGAACTAGGATTGTCGTGTCGTCAATCGATTTTTCGGAATCAAAGACCAACAAAACATGGATTCTGGCTACACCACGTGTTAGAGGATTTTCCCTAAATTTATCAACTAACTTTTTCGTTACCAGCACCCTGTAACAAGTTTTTCTGCCGAAAATTCGCCATTTTTTGCATTACTCTGCGTAAGCGGTAGCGAGAAAGTAAAAAAAAATCCTCTAATATGTGGGGTAAACAGAATCCATGATTTGTGGGTCCTTGATAGCGAAAATTCGATTGATGGCGAAACGTCCTCCCGTCTGTGAATAACACTAGCGCCTAAACTACACAGCGATTTTTGTAATTTTGCCCCTCAAGGCCTGTCTTCACGATGAAATATGTCACGGTATTTCACGTGTTTGTCAGTCGTACCGCTAGATATCGCATGACCGCGACCGTACCAAGCAGTGTTTGCAATCATGCGACATGTAGCGGCACGAGCGAGAAAGACTCGAAATGCCGTGTGACATTCCAGCGTGGCTATAGGGGCAAAGTTATAAAAACCACAGTAATAAATGCGTATGATTCTTTCCACACTAAATAAACCCCAGTCGATCTGGTCTGAGTCGAAGCTCTGTGATTATGAAAAACATAATTCATTAATTTCTTCAATAGCGTTTTTCTGCTTAGCACTGGCTCCACGAGTATAGTTAATCATGTCTCCATCGACTAGGATGGCATTTTTTCTCCACCTGCAGTTTAAGGTTATATTATCGAATGCCAGTTGTTGTAGCCTTAATGTGCGCATGCATATACCGTATCCTATAATAAACGAATCGCACATGAATTTCACGAATAAAATGACGCAAATTTAAAATCATTGGCAGTGTGTCTTTTCCTCTCACACGCCTAATGTTTAGAGGGCTTGTGGGGGTTACAGTTTATACCTAGCACTAATTTTCATATATTTAATATTTATAATAAAGTAAAAAATTTAAGGATTACAATTCACGCGGACGGAACCCAAAATCATGAAAAGAATAATGAAAGGACGAACTGCAATTAATATGCTGAATGGAATTTTATGGGACAGAAATATTACTACAGTTACGAAAAAGCATATTTATAATAGTATAAAAAAAAGTGTTATAACATATGGAGCGGAAACTTGGCATTTAAAATCTAAAACAAATTCAAAATTACTGGCAACTGAGATGGACTTTAGGAGAAGATCGGCAAGAATTTCTAAATTAGATAAAATCAAGAATGCTACAATAAGAGAATCCATGAAAATTCATTACACAATATTAGATTTTATACAAATGAAACAGCTTCAATGGTATGGTCATGTCCAAAGGATGGAAGAAACACAGCTTCCACTAAAATTATTAAATTGGATGCCTATTGGTAAAAGAAAAAGAGGTAGACCAAAAACATGGATACACGGAATATTGAAAAATATGAAGAACAAAAAATTAAACATAGAAGTTTGTAAAAATAAGATAAAATGGAAAAAAATTAATAAAAATAATGTAACAATAGAAAATATAAAATATGTATAATGGTTATACAAAAATTTATTACAATACATTGTAAACCTATTGAATAAATAAATACTAATTTTCAAATACATTAAACAATGTTTTACAGAGGATTGTGTAATTTGTTATTTTATGACTTACAATGACATAATTACCTTAAATAGTTATTTAAAAATAATTCTTATAATTAATAAAATTTCTTACAAATTATTTTATCGTAATTCCATCAATTAGAAATAATTGTTAGCTAGAATTCTACATCGACAAGCAATTTTTTGAATGTGAGAACTTTTTCCCCTGTGTTTTGCCTGCATTTTTTCTGGATTTGAAGTTCCCTGCGTTTTCCAGAAAGTGGTCACCCTGTTAATTATCAGAAAGAACCAGTTATGCCAAATTATTTGAGTCACATCTTTTTGGCCAAGATGTATTTACATAACACAATTAAATTCTTGTACATATTCAAACAGTATCTTGGAGTTTACTGGGAAGAACGTTGAAGTATACAGTAATTTTCGCATTTGTTGGTTTGAGCATCTTCCAATTTTTGGAAAGAATGGAAAGGAGCCTCAAATTATTCATAGGCATTGACATAATCCTCTTGATATTATATGGGATTCCAGGATACAAAAGTCAAATAGTTTGAATTTTGGAAACATTACACATCGGATTAAATTTGGCACTCTTGTAATTCATATTTTTTTCCAATTTTCAGAAAGAACCAGATAAGACAACATTATTTCAGAGTCGCATCCTATTTGCCAAGCATATATTTAATAAACAATTAAATCCTTGTACACATTTGAATAGTATCTTGGAGTTTATTGGGAGACGAAAGTGAAAGTATAGAGTAATTATAATTTGTTGAGTTGAGCATATTCCATTATTTGGAAGAGATTGAAAGGAGTCCAAAATTATTTAGAGGCATTACCTTAAACTTCTACACGTTTCTAATAATATATGAGATTGCTGTAAGAAAAAGTGTAGTAGTTTAGATTTCACAACCACCGAGACATTAAAGATCATATAAACTTTGGCGCGGTGTCATTATGTTTCTCCGATTTTCAGAGAGAACCAGAGGAGACCAAAATATTTCAGGCACATCTTATTTACCATATAGAGTTTATTTGAAGAATGTAAAAGAATACAATAATTTTAATTTATTTCTTTAATTTGCTTTTTAACTGCAATAGTCATCAGTGACCTCATTATACATTTTATGTTTTATACACTTACATTGTACACCATATATAAACTAATATTTTTAATTAACATTAGGAAATATTGTCTGCATGCAACCAACTTTGGTATTTACACAGTCCTAAATACACTTACACTTTACATTTACATTGCATTACATTTAACACCTCGTATAAAATTGTACTTATTAATTAACTTTACGAAAAGTATTGTTGCACTGTGGTCTAAACTAATTCCAACATTGTTTATTTCAGATTTTCCCATTACTTTGAAAGGATGGAATTGAACAAAATATTTTTGCGGTACCTCTATCATTATCTACTACATGTGTTTTACAATTTAAAGGATTGTTTTAAACAACTGCCATGTAGTTTGGATTTCATACTCATGGATGTCAGAAAGAAACTGCCATTATTTTGTTTATTTTTCCTTTTTCTCTATTTCTTTATTTTTTAATTCTGATAATCAGATTGCCAATATATGCTTAAATATTTTACCATTTTCTATTTTGATCACATCTTTTAGAGGTGGTTTCTCCCCCCCCCCTTTTTTTGTGGTGATTTATCCCATATGAAGAAAATGTAACTTTGTTGATCCAAGAGCATATTCAAAAATTTGCGTACAAATAGAAAATTATTGTAAGGTTTTTTATTGATCTCCCACATATTGGTAAAATATAGAATTGTAAACTCCAAACAAAGAGCTTTTCGAATTTATTGTTGGATACACGTGTCTACAAAATAATTCTCCGAGAGTTTGTGCAAGATTTTTTTGGATTTTTGAACAATGGCTATATGTCTAAAATTATTTTCAGGATCTATCAGCTTCTTTTTCATGTTTGACACAGTTTAGTGATGAAGTATACTTGAAGTAAAATCATAGTGATGTTTGAGTTTATACTTGAGGAAAAATTTTTGAGTTTTAAGTTTTGAGCAAGTGGAGTGCTAGCTTTTCCACACCTATTTTTGAAAACTTCATTTCAGGGGATTTTAGGGTAGCAAAAAATACTTTTAGAAGTATTACTAAAGAGCCCAAAATTATGGTGCAAAAATTTTTTAGTTTTGAGTGGTTTTCGTTTTTTGTTCTCATCATTAGGGGTGAGTTTCAAAATTTTGAAAAGTGGCCCAAACAAGACCAAAATTCGCCTTGTTTTGACCATTTTTAATTTTTTTTTTTTATTTTGAGAAAGTGAGGGTGCTAGCTTTCCGGTCCCTTTTTGATATTTTAATTTCAAGGTGTTGGGCGGCAACCCAAACATATTTTTGGAGATCTGAAATTAGCCCAAAATTATGGCGCAGTATTTTGTTGATTTTGTGAAAGTGTGTGTGTGTGTGGGGGGGGGGGGGGTAGCTTTACCCACATCTTAATACAGAATGTAACCTAACAAGAGTCTTCCTGCCAGAAGTAAAGCAGCAGCCCTTTGCTACAAGTGGAATAAGGAAAGGATTACAAATTTAGCATGCAACAATGCTACAGTAAACCTCAAAATAGAACTTGCATCTTTGGAAACTCCAAAAATCCTCTATCCTTTAAAACAGTTTCATAACCTGCTCTTCCTACAAAATACTACAATCAGAAAAAAACATGGATGAGCAGTGAAATTTTCAAGAACTGTTTTTAAAGAATTCATTCCTTCAATGGAGAAGTTTACACAAGAACAGAAAAGAAGTTATGTTGCTAAATAATGTTCCAGCGTACCCTCATGCAGAGGAGCTTCAACATGGTGGCATTAAAGCAATGTTTCTGTAGGTACTTGCCATATGCAACTACCTATGAATCAGGAAGTTTTGGAAATGACAAAAAGGAACTATCACAGGAAGCTACTGTCCAGAATGATAGAAATTGAAGAAGGAAGAGAGACAATTGAAAAATTGAAACATATCAATGTTAAGGATGTTGCTTGTCACAGAGACTTGTTCAGGTGTAAGGGCTGAAACAATTGCCAAATCATGAAAGAACCTATTAGGCAATGACGAGTACGGGAATGAAAAGCACAGATGAAACTGAAGAAACCATTCCACTTTTAGTGCAACGTATTCCTCAATATGAAGATGCACCTGTCCGAAATAAAAAGTTGGATGAAGGATGATTGCCAGTTTGAAAGAACCGATAATGGAATTTTCGATTTTATCAATTGCGAGGATGACGAAGTTGAAGATGAAGCAAGCACCAACTGATGAGGCAATCATAATTTCACACAATGGAGTTGAAAGTTCTAGAGACAGCTATGAAATAAGTTGAGCAACAACAAAAAGAAGACACAACAGGAAATGACATATTACTACGAAGATGGAGAGATTTAGCAACGAAGAAGCACTCATCAGGAAAGCAAACAATTTCTTCAAAACCAGATGGGGCTAATTTTTTAAAACCTTCTTTGTTTTTTCTGTTGCCTCAGTTGTAAAACAAGTGTACTTTCGTAAATTGTAAAATTATGAATAACGAACGTTTGTTTCTATTTTACACTTTCTTAACATCACCCTGATATCAGACTTTTAACCTATCCAACATTTTGCCCACCCATTCATGTCGGACAAATGAAATTACTGTTTATTCAAATGTCCATGCAGTAGGCTCCCAGATCAGTTAAAAGAACTCCACAAGAGAACTCAATTTCTTAAGTGTTAAAGAAGTCAAAACCTTTGAGGCCTTTCATTGTAAAAAATCAAAAATTGCCAATACATTTTTATTTTATTTAGAAAAAATAAAGGGGAAAAATATGCAGAAAACTGGTGCTTATAATGAATAAAAATTAATAAATACCCTGTGGTTAATCACTGCAGCTACCAAGTGTTTTCACTTACTTTAGGGAGAGTTGTTTTTCCTATTTGGCCTTTCCTTGCTAATTCTTCTTTCTTCAACCCTGATGTGACAAAGTCTCCACACTTTTTTCTTTTCTGTCCAGCATTTTTCCTTTTCCGGGGAGATGTACCTTCCAGTCGTGGTGAAGGAATATCATCTACAGGCAGGGAGAACTCAAAGTAGAACTAAATCCTCGAGATATTATTTAGTGCCAAAAGAAAGAGTTCTCCATCTTCACAAAATTACACTGCAGTAAAAATTCCTCATGAATTTTAAAACCTTGTGTCAAAGTAGAGTGCTCGACTATTTCTCAGGAACAACTGATTTTTGCCACATAGTTTTCCCAACAGCAGACCAATAACACTCAATTAAATGTAGAGGGCGTAGTAGAGCAGAACCTGATAACTGCATAAAAAGCAGTGCATGAAAATTCTTAATTCATTTGAAAGTTCATAAAGTTAGGTGTTTGATAAAAATAGCACCACAGGTTGTTGAACTTATTTCTGTGAAATTTAGTGTGATGTGGCAATAATTAAGTGCAACACGTCTTCCAGACATCACTGAATGCTTTGATTATCAATGAACAATTGAATACCTGTGGCTACAGTAATGGAGTGTCAAAAATTGTAATTTCCCTATTAAAAAGGGCCAAAGAATGTAAAAACAATGCTGATGGTCATGGAAGGGAAAACACACCTCAAGAGAATCGACTGGTATCCCTGTGGCGAAAAGGAATTGAAATCTCACTCCTAGTCAGATAACTGTAGACCTTGCAATTACTATCTGTACACATGATCAGTAAGAACCATTTCTCAGTGATTAAAACAGGTTGGTTTATATTCATAGAAGCCTGTTCAATTCATCCCACTTCAACCACATCCTCTACGAAAAAGATTATGTTGGTGTAAGGAATATATTGGGTTGGGGCCAGGAACAGTGGTTCAGAATGACATTCTCTGATGAATCCCGTTTCATTGTAACAATTGTTTCTGACCAACAGTTACTGTGAAGAAGAGGGGAACACACTGTGCACAACAGAACGTTCATGAAGGTGATCCCTATGGCTAAGGTGTTATGATGTGGGCAAGCATTAAATGCAAATGGCAGAACACTGTTTCACATCTTTGAGAGAGGTAGTGATACATTGCAGCAGTATAGCAGAGAGATTATTTTGAATAACGTTTGTCTTTTTAGAGGTACAGTAGGTTCAGACTTCCTGTTAATGGACAACAATGCACACCCACACAGGACTGCTGACGTACCTGACACACTATAAATTGAAAATATTGAACATATGCAATGGCCTGCTTACTCTCCAGAACTAAATCATATAGAGCATGCCTGAGATACTCTTAACGACTTGTTTCTCAAATAACTCACCCTCCCCGAACAAAGATCCAAGATCTGAAAAATGCATTGAGAGAAGAGTGGGATAATAAGGATAATGACGCCTCCATAGTTAAGCAGATAGCAGGTGTAAATGTGCACGAGTGTCCAAGGAGGTCGCCACATCTCGCTGAAGTTGTCAATTCTGTTTCATTCTGGTAGGAAGACCCATTCTGTTTGGAAATATTCCAAAAGCATTTCCAGTCACAAAAGTCATTTTCATATTTTTTCCAGGTGTCGAAATCTGTACAATTTTGCACAATAAAAGCACACTACCTCTGCTAAAATGTACCAAGTTTCATTTCTTCACTCAATGTCTATTATGAATTATTTCGAAAGTGTAACTGTTCCTGAGCAATTGTCAGTGTAGGGTGGCATATAATATTTTATTCAATTGTGAGATAAACAAGAGATAACTTATCAAAAACGGCAAAATTGAACAAATAGTTTCTTCAACAATTTTTTTTAAGAAAGCATGGTAAGTTTGTAAGGAAAGGAAAATAACTAGCATGCTACAACAGTACATACATTGTCAGTGTATTGTGCTCAATTTTTACAATTTTTAAAACAATTATTTCTTGGGCTGGGATTTGAACTTAAGCGCTACTGTTTCTGAAATGGTTGCCTATCCTCTACAACACTATGTTGCTTCTCGTGTTCCAATTGTTACAATGAATTCTTAATTAGTCCAGTGATGTAACATCAAGATGCTGGCACTGTTGTGAAATAACAAAAACTGTCATGAGAACTATAAATTTGAAGTAGTGGTGATACAACTCGTACTTTCTTGTATTATTTGTAACAGTTAGGGAATATTTTTATATTCTAATTGTCAAAAAAATGCTGCAACCAGGACACGGCAGACTTCGATTATTGACAGGCAGGTCGAATGTGCTACCCAGACGAAATGACATTTTCACATTTGCAGGACCGATGTTTATTGTGATACCTAGTCACAGACGGTACATGCCATGTTGGCTAACACATGTCCATTGTGGAATGAAATTATATTTGTGTGAATGGAATCCGGTGATAATCCATTCAACACAACTTGCATCTGAGTGCACAGTTCTTGGGTATTGGTCGGTAGGAGTCACACATTCTGATCGCGCTCTGTAGCATCCCCAAACATTGTCAATCAGAGTCACATGGCAGGGTCATAGGCTGGTCTTGACAAATTTCCAATGCTGCAAGGTTCACTCTGGAGGCAGCAGCAGTATGAGGTCTTGTTGAAATAAGAGATGAGCATTAGGGTCTTTGATTGGCAGAGCCGCCAGTTGCAGGACCTCTTAAATGTACTCATCATGGTGCTCATAACTAATGGTGAACAGACACCATAGGATATCGCTCCCTACACAATCACAATTGGTTGATGGGACACGTGATGTGATACCACAAATTGCTCATAGTGCTCCCCAATGTGACTTTCAACACAAAACCCAGTGGTCGTCATCACCACTATGGCAGAAGAACGACTCGCAGAAGATCATGACCCATCAATTTGCATAGCTCCATGTCCATGATTCCAATTTTAAAAAGATTAGAAGGTGATCGAGCAATTCTGGCTGCAGATTCAGATTCAGCATGTCGACCTTCATAGAGAAACATCTCTCAAGTCTTTAGATCTGACAATAACTCCCGAAAACAAAACCATATAATTTCACAATGGTTTTTCACGTTTAAAAGAAAACAGATGGTGTTGGTGAAATTCTGGCTTCAGATTCAGATTTAGCACATTGTAAAAAACATGTCTGACAACAATACCCACAAAAGAAAAGAACAACAATTTCACAATGTTTTTTTGTGATTTAAAGTTGGAGGGTGTGGCACAATTCTGGCTTCAGATTTGGAATCAGCTCATCAAAATACATAGAGAAATATATGTCAAGCCTGGGTCTGACAACAACCCCCAAAAACAAAAATGTCATGATAGTTTTTTTGTGATTTAAAAAAAATTGAGGGTGATTGCTTCAGATTCAGTTTCAGCACATTGAAATACAGAGAGAAATATGTGTCAAGTCTTTGGGACTGAAAACTTTTTTTTATGTGTGCCTCCAAGAGGTATCATTTCAGTCAGTGAATAGAGAGAGTATTTAACTCTGGTTAGAATTACAGTTAAATGGGTAGTTCTCATTTCCAAGGTAAATGAAACTACATAAATGCATGCTGAGAGTTACTTTTGTTCTTCTCAAGTTAACCCTGCTGTGGTCCTCGGGTCCATTTCGACCCAAATAAAATTTTAATTTCTTGTACCGCTTAAGAAAATGGTGTGATCGTTCTGATACTCCATGACAATTATTTTTTGACTGTTTTCTAGCCGCGTATAAATATCATTCATTTATTTTCAATACGAAAGGAATTATAAATTTTTTTACACATAAGTTCTTCGGGTCCATTTGGACCCGTGACATTTCTCATGTTGAACTCTCGTTAGAAATTTCGTATAATAACTCTGTAAATTATTAAAAATCAACAATGGAAGGATTGTATTATCATTGGAGACATTATCTTCTCATAAGGTGTACAATGACAAAATTTTGTTGAATAATACTATCAAACTACGAAAACACTATCGAAGTACTACGAACAGCTGGGAGCAATCTCAGCTCGGAAACTACGGATAGAAGGTTTTTCTAAAACTTGAACGTAGTATTCCGTAGTGATTCTTCCTTTTCCGATATTGTGCAATCTTCAATTATATGTAACAATCAATTAATAATTAGGCGTTTTCCGAGTCAATAGTCCATTTCGGCAGCACATGCCAAAGACTTGGTAAATACGGAGGGATATTTTGAATGTGAATGTGGAATTGCATGTGGAATGCACAACCTCTGGCAAACAAGAAGAGCAACCTAGAGAACAAAATTTGGGAATAAAGGTTGTGCTACAATTATCCTCACTTCTGAAGGATAACAATATAACTCCTGACAATTTCTTTACATTATTCCAGTTGGGTGAGGAGCTTCTCAAACGGGACATCATTCTCGGTAGAACTATGCGCAAAAACAACCAGAATCAGATCTTCTATTCCGCCAGAACTTCTCCAGACAAAGGGCACAACAAACTAAAATTCTACTTTCGATTTTCGAGTTATCCGACATTAGTATCGTATGTGCCACTAATGAACAAGTGTGTTGTGTTTCAAAGCACCTTTACAATGCAAGAGACTGTGAATCTGGAGAAAAGAAACCAGAAACAATGAAAACCTAAAATTCTACAAAGGGAGCTGTTGATACGATTAGATCTTATTCATAGAAAAAATACTTTTTTGTGGCCTGTTGTTGTCTCTGACAAAATAAACATTTTAAACCAATTCAAACGTTTTTTTTCACAAAGCAAATTCGGATTGCTAATAAAAATGTTATAAAAAAACAACACATTTTATAGAAAACGGGGAATCTTTTGTACGCCGTTATTGAATGCAGAACACACCTGCCACAAACTTCGTCATCAGTCGAAAACTAGAAATCCGATGCAAAATTCACTGTCTTCAAAATTAAGTTTTTTTAGATTCTATTCGAAAAAGGGGAAAATGGAGTGTGTTGCAAAACTGATAACAAAATCACTTTTCGGTTCTCTAAATAAAAACTTTACAGGTAAAAAGCATGTCAGTCACATTTGTACTACATGTGTGTAATGTAATTTTTCTATATGAGCATTTCGTTATTTTGCTATCACGCATGTTCAGGGACCATTATTTTAAATTATTGCACAACCTTATAAATAATATAAATGTATAAAATTAACATTTCGGTGTCTAACTTTAACTTCCTATTAAGAATACTAAATATGAACATTGGAAAGTAAATTATCTGCAAAAGAAATTATATGGGTCCATTTGGACCCAAAGATCTTGAAAAGGAGTAAATTTGAGGACCGCAGCCGGGTTAAATAGCATCCCTGGAAAAACTAGGTGTTACAACAGAACACACATTCTTGCATTGCATCTACTTTTTCAATTTTCGAAATTTCAGAGTTCAGTGACAATGAAACCAGCACCATTTTTTTTAATGTCCTCTGTTTTATCCACCCCCCCCCAAAAAGAGCAGTTTTTGAGAAAATGCTTTTTATAATTTGCATTCATTTGTAGCAGAAATTACACAAAACTATTTTCTTTCAGAAAAATGAACATGACCTTTTTTTAAAAGTACGATTTTTTAGAATAGATTTCTTTCGAGACAAAAATCTCAATCTTCAAATTTGTAGTTTTGCAACTTTTGCAATTTTTGAGAATAACAAAAATGGGACTAACAACACTTTTCTTTTTTACCATTCTTTGATACGTACTTGGAAAAATATTCAAGCTTTTTTTCATCGAAAAACTTTAAAAATTGCCAGCAAAATTTTAGGATTTTTCAAAATAATTCTCAAAAAATACTACATGACCATATTTTAAGATCTGTATTTGAAGAACCGATATTAAAGAAAAGAAAATGAAAGGAAAGAGGGAAAGGGGAAAAGGAAAGAGGAAAAGGAAAGGGGAAAAGGAAAAAGGAAAGAGGAAAAGGAAGAAAGAAAGAGGAAAAGGAAGAAAGAAAGAGGAAAAGGAAAAAAGAAAGAGGAAAAGGAAAAAAGAAAGAGGAAAAGGAAAAAAAGAAAGAGGAAAGGAAAAAAGAAAGAGGAAAAGGAAAAAAGAAAGAGGAAAAGGAAAAAAGAAAGAGGAAAAGGAAAAAAGAAAGAGGAAAAGGAAAAAAGAAAGAGGAAAAGGAAAAAAGAAAGAGGAAAAGGAAAAAAGAAAGAGGAAAAGGAAAAAGAAAGAGGAAAAGGAAAAAAGAAAGAGGAAAAGGAAAAAAGAAAGAGGAAAAGGAAAAAAGAAAGAGGAAAAAGAAAAAAGAAAGAGGAAAAAGAAAAAAGAAAGAGGAAAAAGAAAAAAGAAAGAGGAAAAAGAAAAAAGAAAGAGGAAAAAGAAAAAAGAAAGAGGAAAAAGAAAAAAGAAAGAGGAAAAGGAAAAAAGAAAGAGGAAAAGGAAAAAAGAAAGAGGAAAAGGAAAAAAGAAAGAGGAAAAGGAAAAAAGAAAGAGGAAAGGAAAAAAGAAAGAGGAAAAGGAAAAAAGAAAGAGGAAAAGGAAAAAAGAAAGAGGAAAAGGAAAAAAGAAAGAGGAAAAGGAAAAAAGAAAGAGGAAAAGGAAAAAAGAAAGAGGAAAAGGAAAAAAGAAAGAGGAAAAAGAAAAAAGAAAGAGGAAAAAGAAAAAAGAAAGAGGGAAAAAGAAAAAAGAAAGAGGAAAAAGAAAAAAGAAAGAGGAAAAAGAAAAAAGAAAGAGGAAAAAGAAAAAAGAAAGAGGAAAAGAAAAAAGAAAGAGGAAAAAGAAAAAGAAAGAGGAAAAAGAAAAAAGAAAGAGGAAAAAGAGAAAGGAAAACTCAATCTTCAAAATTATACTTGTAGGAAGACAATTTCTCCATGAACACTTAGGAGCATGTTTGATCATCCTTTACAATTTTATGGTTATGTTACGTAGGTTAGGTTAGGCAAGATTCCTGAGATTTTATGTATAAGTCCAGTCATTATGTGCTCCAAAAGACTGTTCTAAACAAATTGTGGGGATAGTTTTGATTTTCTGCTCCTTTGTTTTTTGGATCGAAACACAAAAAAAAAAGAAAGAGCAAGAAAATAATCAAAGGCACAGATTCTGTAATTGTAAACACAGCTCTAACCTTGATCACTGAAGTTCATTCATTACATACTGACAGGAGCTTTTCTAAATGAAACTGTAGATGATTTTTTGCAACTTTCGTTTTTGGGGTCCTGTTTAAAAATCTGAATTTTGCTACCAAAACTTACAGGAATGTGTGATATAGCCATAAAACATGAAAATGTCAGTTAATATCTCAAAAATGTTAATGTCTGGTTAACGGAGATACTGATTGTACTTTTTTTATTCTATTTATTTTTAGCTCCTTTATTTATTTATTTATGTATTCAACAGGATTTTCGACCCAATAAAATTAAATATTAAACATAAGTTGACTTACCTATTAGTTAGAAATATTTTAAAATTAATAATATTAACAAACATTAAATACAATTAAACACAAGTTACATATTAGTGATAAATAATTCTACATAAATAATTCCAACTACCGAAAATCTAATATTTTTTGTTTCACATATCTCATAAAACTCACCTCGCTCATACCTAATTGTTCATTGCTCAAAAATTCATTACCATATCTTATTAAACGAGGTATTGGCAAACTGTTGTAATTTTGTGTTTTGGAAAACATTTCTTTAAATAATATATTCTTTCTTGTATTACATTATTATTATTATTATTTACTATTATTATGGAATTGTATGCCTTATGTAACTGAGGCAGAGATTTATGAAATACCTCTATGTTGTGAACAAAAGCTATGACGTTCATATAGGATATGGTACACTAAGGACAGATAACTATAAATTAATGAAAAGGAGATTGTAATAACACTAACATAATAGAAGTTGCTCGGATGAAGTGGGCGTAATGTGAAATCTCAAAATCTGATGGAAGGTAGATTAATTGTCGCAAATATTATGTGTGTATAACTGTGTATTGGAGATAAAAGACTTGTTAAAAAAGTCTGAGAGTATTAGAACTTCAAAGGATTAGAATTTGGAAATAAGAAGAATGGAATATCAAAGAAGAGTGGGTAATAAGGTAGAAAAATTGGAGATTGGGAAATTACGGTAAAACTAACAAAGAATATCAAGAGGATCATAAAAAAAATCTGAGGATGGGAATACAAGATAAATTTATGAGGAATAAGAGCTAAGAAAAACATGTAAGAAGTATGTTGTAAGATAAGGACAGTGAGAAGAATACACATACAAATAGTATGAAAGCTTAAAAGCTGCTTTTCACAGTAGATATAAAAAACATTTAGAAATACCTAGAGAAAATAAATATTAGTAAAAGAGATGATGTAAATAATAGCTTTATCACTTACAAGAGCCTATGAAAATGGTGCCCTGTGAGTCTATATACTCACCCTATTTAATCTATATACTCCAGGACTCGAAGAAATGAAGGAGTAGGAAGGTGGTGTAGTCGTGGAGGGGGAAGGGGGGGAAATATGGCACTTTACACTTGCAGAGAACATAGTTTTAATAGTAAAAGATGACAAAGGGATGAGAAATATGTAGAAAAGGCTAGAAAAGTGATTGGAAGTAAGACATGTGGAGAGGAATATTGTGATGGTACAGAATAATCCAACATACGCGGATAACGCTGTGTACGTGGCGACGATGTGGTCACAGTTAGCGTATCGGACTGTTATACCAAAGTTCGCGGGTTCAAACCCGATCGAAGGGTTAGGGGCGAAAATTCCTTCGTACGCCTTCCTTCAGAGGGGAAGTAAAGCCGGTTGACCCATGTTAGTAGATTTACTGCAAGTAAAAAATCCTCAAACCTAAATGACGCCTCTGGGCAAAATTCAAAATCGCCTGTTTCGCGGCCAAGGAATACCTTCTTTCGCCGCTAGTTGGTGAAAGGAGCGTAGCGAAATTTTTCGTGGTCAGATGGAAGAGCAGGCCTCATGGCCTGAGTCTCGCCACGTAAAATAAGGCAATTCAATACTCTCATTCTTTGCACAATGAGTCAGGCTGAAGGTTCACGTTCACCGCCTCCCTTTCGGCGGCGGGCAAGGGGCTGATTCGTTATGTCGCAGGTGCAGGGTCGCTCCCGGCGACCGGCCGGCGCCAGCCCGGGGAATTACGAACCTCCGTCGTTTTCGGGACGGGCACAACCCCATGGGAATATCCCAGCGGAAATTTCCACATGGCCGAGGAAAACACCCAGCATGTGTTTATCACATTGGTAGAGTGAAAGCGCTCAGTGGAAATTTCCGTCACTGAAGTGTGTAAAACGTACGAAGCGATCGGTGCTTCTAGAAACAAGACGTAATAGCTCCGGGCCAATAACGAGCAGGCTTCCAAAATTTTCGTAGAATGTTCTAGAACTTTTCTGGAAATGGGAAGGAGGAGAGTTTGCTCCAGTTTTAACTTGTTAAAAGAAATGATTCCAGTGAGAACCTCCGAGGGGGACAGTCGAGTCGTGGGGGAGAGCTTCCGAGTGTAACTCGGAGGAGAGATCGCGAATTTTACTTTTATATCCGGATGCGGCGAGTGGCCGCCAGTGAAAATTACGGGAAAGTGAATCCCGTAAAGTGATAAGACTGAATTTCACTAATTGCAGGGCGAGTGCCCATTCATTAAGTACTATTCGGCTGAACACTGAAATCAGCCACGCGATCTGTCATCCTGCCGCTTTTCGATAAGCTCGGTGAATTTGCCTGAGCGTTTGCATCACCTGGACGCCGATGTGTCGCTTCCGCCTGCACGTTGAGGACAGCATTTTTCTACCTGAACGAGGGACACCCCGTTGACGCCCCGTCTGCAGTGAATGTAAAGGAGCGTCACGGACATTCACCTCCAGAGATCGACGCCCGTTCTGGTGATATAAACCTTGCGGCCGAGCTCCGGCCCATTGACTTTCGCCTTCGTACGGCGACCCACTGAACTTGAGACCTTTTTTTTTGTTTTGAATGGCATAAATTCTTTACTGGGAATGAAGGGTCGCGCCTGGCCATCTTCTCAAGTCAATTCATTTTAATTCAAATTGTACTGTAAATACTGGTGTTATTAAGACGTGTAAGTATTTTGAGAAGTGTAAAATTTGTGTTTTGCTTTACTGCGTATTGAGTTTTGTTTTACTGCGTATTGAGATGACGCAAAAGTGCGTTCGCTGAGCTCACGCGACGAAAATAGGTTAAAGATTTTATACTTTTTTTTTGAAAGAGTTAAATTACAACCTCCAAAATCTTTATCATTAAAATTCAATTATTTAAACACAAAACAAATGTGTTCTCATTCTGGAGTGAAGAGTCGAGCCATGTCCATCCTCCCAAACCAAAATTTACAGATTCTCCATCGCTAACTACCGCTGAGCTAGCCGGCACCTCTCTCGGGTAAGGTGGAGAATCCATTCGACGCCGCCCGAGTTGGGTTTGACGTGTTTGACGTCATTGACGGAGACTGCGTGCGCGCGCGTGGCCGTGGAGGTCACAATATAGAGTTAAGAAAGGGAAAATGGAGAGAGAACAAGTTGGTCGTTGAGTCAATGGTAAGACTAGAAATGGTTAGGATAAATAGTTATAGTTCTCAAAAGATGATTCCTCATAGCGTGTAAGAATTGCAAGATTTTGTGTGGATATAAACTCTTAACACTATCTGGTTGGAGGTTGTCCATATAATTGGATATAGGTAAACTGAAGAGGACTTATGGACCATCTAAATGAAGGGAAAATATTACAATAATTGGATTAGTAATTAATTATGCCTATATTTTCTAACGTACCCTTATACTTATTTTATTTGATGGATTAGTTTAGCTGGGTCTAGACAAAAGAGATGAATACCACAGGAGAAAAATAAGTTACTTTAGATAAAGAAAAATGAATATCAGTTGAGATCAAAAGTGTATTTTAGAGATTTTCATCTGGTCAATACCACAAGGACAAGTGAAAAGGGATATAATTAAGAATAATGATATAATGTAACAAAAACTGTGATGAATGTTACGACTGGATATGAAGGGATTTTGACTGAATCCTTTTGAAATCAAAACATAAATAACTACCCTTGCCTATTATTAGTAGCAGCATCTCTATTTGGACTTATCTATGTGTAAGAAATTCTTCTATTCCAAATGCAAGGTAAATTTTGCATTATTTCACCAACTTACTTTCTTTGTGCCTTCGGCAAGCTTCACTCCGTTCGGCACGATCAAAATACCAAAGAGTGATGGCATATCTAGAACAACAAAATACAAAATTAAAGGCCTAATTTGCAGTATCTTTAAGTGCAGAGCAAAATGAGAGAAGATAGAGGAAATGTGTCATTTATTGAACAAGTGAAGGGGTCAAAACTTCCAATATCTATTGCAATCGTAAGCATGCAATTAATGATTTCAAGCTGCAGCTCGTGCTACCAACATAATTTCTGTTGGTGGCTGTCACTCACACCAGCAAAGAGCCACTGCAAAGAAACGTCCCTGGCGTGATATCTCTGACCCCCATAGGTGAATACAAAATGTTCAGATTATCTAGCAACCAACGGAAAGGAGTACTCAGATTTACTATAATTACGAAGTGGCTTTTATGCTTTTTAAACTGAAAAAACTTTTAAAAAACCAAATATGATAATTAATCGATAGTTACTTCCAATGATATTTCATAAAAACATCTGCCTTGGTTTTTAAATCAAATGTGTTTCAATATTGACCAAAACATGAACTTTCATGATACATAGTAAATATTAAATTAATGTACAACACAGAAGAAAATTAAAGACTTGGCCGCTTTTCTTGGTGAGAAACACCAACTTTAGTGAGAATAGATTGTCTCAATTTTGAATTTATAACATCAACAATGCAGAAATGAATATTTATAAGCCTATTTCAAAAGTAATAAATAATTTACTATACCTCGTCGCATAAGCAGGCTGTACTTCGTGGGGATTCCTCCTATCTGACCAGAAAAAAAGAATACGATCAAATAAGGGTTCGATGTCAGCAACTTTTTGGCGATTAATTGAATCTTCGGGAAATATTCTAAGAAGTCCACCATTTTTCTAAAAAAGAAATTAGCAATTAATTATATACACAATGCACACAAGTGTAACAAGAATAGAGCAATAAAGCTGATTTTAGTCGAAATCAAATGGTATTTGGAGTATTCATTGTATGAAAAATGTTTAAACGACTTTTCATATGTCCATGAGAAAATGCTTCACATAGATCTCACAATGTTTGAAATGTAATAATTCAGCTTTTGCTATAATACAACTGTCAAATTGTATGAATATCAGTTGACAGTAAAGAGTTAGGTTCAGTCAGGAAAAATAATTAAGTGTAACCCTGCGCAGAATGAACTGAAAGTACTTTAACATTGTTTCAGACAATATGGGGGAAAATGTTTAAGATCCAACATAGCCATCCCGTACTCCACCCAGCAAGAAAACATGATTTTTACTAAATATTTTGTAAGCTGATAAATTATTTAAAACTTGACATTTTCCCATTAATTACGTAAATCAACTAATCCCATTAATTTACTAAAACATGGATGCAAATAATCTCATCTTTCATTACTTTTTTGGGGAAACTATTTGTTTAAAGAAATGTTTGAAACACTAATGGTGCAATAACAGTATATTTTTCACACAGTATTTGTAACTTTTGCAATGTATGCAAAGTATGTGATGCTGGAACGCTAGTTCCTTAAATGAAAACGGAGGGACGGCCGGACCGACAACCAGCTGAACGGAGGGACGGACGGCCGGACCGACAACCAGCTGAACGGAGGGAGGGACGGCCGGACCGACAACCAGCTGAACGGAGGGAGGGACGGCCGGACCGACAACCAGCTGAACGGAGGGAGGGACGGCCGGACCGACAACCAGCTGAACGGAGGGAGGGACGGCCGGACCGACAACCAGCTGAACGGAGGGAGGGACGGCCGGACCGACAAACAGCTGAACGGAGGGAGGGACGGCCGGACCGACAAACAGCTGAACGGAGGGAGGGACGGCCGGACCGACAAACAGCTGAACGGAGGGACGGCCGGACCGACAAACAGCTGAACGGAGGGACGGCCGGACCGACAAACAGCTGAACGGAGGGACGGCCGGACGGACGCACAGACAGACGGCATGAGAGAGAGCATGAGAGACAGCATGAGAGACGACCAACCGGCCAGACGGCTGGACGTACAGACGGCCGAGAGGATACACGGCTAGATTGACAGACGGACACACGCCCGGCCGGCCGGCCACACGCCCGGCCGGCCTGACGAACCGACGGCCGGCCGGCCAGACGGTCGGAAGGACAGACGGCCGGACGAACCGATGGCCGGCCGGCCAGGCGGTCGGAAGGACAGACGGCCGGCCAGACATTTGGAGAGACACGGCCGGACGGCTGGACGCGGCCGGACAGACAGGCAGACGACCGGACAGGCACAGACACTGTCGGACAGACAGACAGACAGACGGCTGGACAGACAGCCGCGCAGACACAAGAAGGCCGCGCAGACAGACGGAAGGGCCGACGCAGGAACGGACCGGCGCAGGGACGGACCGGCGCAGGGACGGACCGGCGCAGGGACGGACCGGCGCAGGGACGGACCGGCGCAGGGAGGGATCGACGCCGGGACGAAACGGACCGGGGCGGGGACGGAACGGACCGGGGCGGGGACGGAACGGACCGGGGACGGAACGGCGCGGGGACGGAACGGCGCGGGGACGGAACGGCGCGGGGACGGAACGGACCGGGGACGGAACGGCGCGGGGACGCACCGGGGCAGGAACGGAACGGCGCCGGGACAGACCGGGTCAGGAACGGACCGACGGGCAGACGGGTCGAGCGACTGACGTTTCAAAACAAGGCACTTTTTTCGATTTTCAAGTGACCTCGAAACTTATTTTACTTACTTTTGAAATCTTATTTTACTTACTTTCAAGTGACCTCAAAACTTACTTTTGAAATCCTGAAATCGATTTTTCGCAGTATAACCTAACCTCCCTCATACTACGTAACTTTCCTCATACAGGAAATTAAAAGAAAATATGAATGTCTGTATTTCAACAATATCTAGTAAGCTCTAAATGGCTGTCCTTTATATACAAATAACTGAAATATAATATTATTATTGACGAACTATTACTAATTTTGCATTTTAAAATGTCGCCTATGCAGAGTCGCGAATATGGCGGACGTGAATGCCAGTCTTTCCCGAGCTGTAGCGAAACGGAGATCAGCCACGATCCATATTGGTCGTAAGAGTTTAGAAGAAGAATGAATACTGCGATGAATTTTTTTCATAGTTGACAATTTGATTTGAATTTTTATAAGCCAGGAGAGAAATTGCACACATTAATGCCATTAACGCCCAACTTCATTTGAGGAGGCACATTTTAGGTCAACTCAATTTTGCTTCTTTTGGAAATTTGATTTCAATAGACATTGGTACCCTAAACGAAACACGTAAGCACGTATTGACATTCGCATGCTCGCATAATCAACATTTGGCACATTGGATAGCTCTAATCGAATATTTTAGTTCTACAACTGTGGATTGGCACTCAAAATTGCAAAAACATTCTATAAGAGGGCTCCGACAATGTGCGCGCGCACGGACGCGACATTATGCGAGCGCTATGCCCACGAAATTAATTTGGGTATTAACGCGTTTAGCAAAGCAATTATTTGTTTGCCTAGTATCATTAAAAGAATGCAATTACAAAGTGACCTATTTCCATGACAATTTTTCGGGAAGGGAAAGTTTTCCCGTTAACCTTTTAGTTGCTCTTTGCGGTCCTTTCACTTTTCCGTCTGCTTCGTCTGGCGGTCCGATGTCCCGCGTCACGGGACTCTCCTTTTTCCTGGTTCAGGTCCTTTGTCCCGTGGGGCGGGACCTATATTTAACTCTGTATTATTTCACTCAGGTAAATGGCACCTATTTCCTGTACCACTAAATATCTTCAGAAGAGTTTAGGCAGTATTTTCCTTTATTGTAGCCAGACTTTGCCCATTTTATGTTGTTTAAAATCAGTTTGCTTACGAGGTTGCAGTTGAACTTATGGTGACATCGAAAAGTAAGTGTTCGAGATTGTCGAATCTTGAATTGTGTAAATCGGTAAACAATTGTGAAAGTTAACAACCATCAGAAAAGTAAGAATTTAAAAACATTTCTCGAGCTATTCCGAGGAGTGTGAAGAAAATGACAATGATAACTCGGACTTCGTTCATACAATGCAATATACAGGCGTTATTGGTAATGAGGTTAATCTCTCCGCACCAAACATTACGTTACAAAATTATGTATTATGAATTAGGCAAATAAATTAAAATGTTTTGTTTGTAATAATACGAAAAATAATTTGAAACCCGAGTACAGTTTCTTACACCGCGGCACGCCGGACCGGCGCAACCAGCTACCTGGAGATTTAAAGGGTCTGCATCGAGGAAAACTCTGTGTCCCGCCACACGGGATAGAGGACCGCAAAGGGTTAAGACAGGATTCAACGGTTTTCGGATTCCGTTGAAAGGAGAAAGGTAGGGATAGGAGAAATGTAAGTTTTGAATACAATACTTAGCAGCACGATGGAGAAGTGTCTTAACAAAATATTGATACGTAAAACCAAAGGCAATGGAGATATGTCACTATGAAAACAAGGTTTTCAATTTCTCGTGTTAAGTATTTACTATTTAATTAGTCGTTAATCATTTACTTCATGTTTAAACGTGATTAAAGTGCGGCTTTAATCACACTTTTTACTATATTAAATTTGTCTTTATTCCTCCCGGTATTAAAGTAACCACAGAGAGGGATTGAAGTAATCCTCTGGGATGAAAGTAGTCACATCCACCAGCGACTCCTAGTATCTTTACAATCTGGGAAAGAAAGATTAAGAGAATACATACAAGTTTAAAACTAACCTTCAACAATAAATACTGATTGTTACAAGCTTCTTTAACAAATCTGTAAAATTCCAGCTTTGTAAAAGTCAGTTTCTTGTAGCCTTTTTCATGTCTCTTCAAATATCCAATAAATTTACAGTATCTAAAAATATGAGTATCTATTACAGGGTTAAACACGTATCGTCAACAATTTTTCCTCGTGAAAACGTACATGCTTGCTCAGAGATATCAATATTTTCCTTGACACGTAACTTTGTTCTCACCACTGAATACCTCCAAAACAATGAAGACTTGCGAATTTTAACAATAAATCAAAAACATACAAGTACAGTTTCTTCTGATTTTATTCATACTTTCCTGTCATTTCTCCATTTGCAGAAACATTCGTACTCCTCTTCGTAGACATACATCGATTTTTCAGAGAATGATTTTGAAACTTCACATTTCCTTCCTTTCACGATATCATTTGGAATTTGTGGATATTCATTATCAGTCTAAATAATATAGATCGTTAAAAAGTTCCTCCGTTCTTCCACGCAGAATGCAAACCAAGTAAAATCACAGCCACCTAATTGTGAACCCCCAGAAGGATGCCCGCCGTCTACTGTACTGCTTCGTCCTTTGTGGATCGCGCTGCTGCGCTCGGGACATAACTGTTCTCCCTCGTGAATAAAGCTCTACTTAAACCCTTTGTTATATAAACAACGATTATATTCATTTTTACTTTTCCGTATACTATACGTACGTATAGTACGGGAAAGTCATAATCCTGCGCGAAAAAACGGCGGATTTTCGGCAGAAAAACTCTTAAAACAAGGCCCTGGTAACGAAAAAGTGGATAAATCCAATTGGTAAATTAAGAAAAAAATATCCTAACAGGTGGCGCAACCAGAATCCCTGTTTTGTGGATTCTTGATACCAAAAAGCAATTGAAAACAAAATGTCTTTCTACTACTACAATTGTGAAGATACAATTTTTTTTTTCTTAATGAAATATGCTCATCAAAAACATCTTCAAATAAGGTCATGTTGATTTTTTTTTGAAAATATGAGCAGTTTTTCTATAATTTCCTGACAAACATAATAGCCCGCTCGGAATTCACTGCGCTTCGCTTTCGGCGTCTCCTTACAACTACAATTGTGAAAATACATTTTTGTTTCTCAAGGAAATGTATTTGTCAAAATTACATCTTCGAATGAGGTCATGCTTAATTTTTTGAAAATACGAATAGTTTTTCTATAATTTTGTGACAAACATCATAGCTCGCTGCAAATTTACTGCGCTTCAGACAGCAGGATGCGTCGTAAATTAGAATTTGCAATTTTGTATATTATTTCTTTGTTCGTTTCCTACATTCGACCTTTTGTTACACATTTACACATTAATCTTTTAGAAATTATTTTGAAATATTTGAAATAAAAATTACTAGCTCTCAGAGAATATCGACAATGCAGGGAATGCAACAATGGAATTACGTTTCGCGCTCGCGAATTTCTGTGAATTACGTGTCTTTGTGACTTGATGTAGCTGTATGAAAAGGAGTAATAATTGTCAAATTTATGTTGATATTTGCATGAAAATATTTAGTTTTTACACCAAACGCTGTATCATTTGTAGTGAGTAGAGTATTTTCGCACGGTTTTAAAATACTCTTCTCTAATCATCGCCCTATGAAATACATTTCTATATTGTCCGGTGTATCAGGCTTCTTTTTACAATACAAGTTTACAAAACTTTTGTATTATATTTTTATGCAGTGTAGAATTCACATAGTTCTGACAACATTGCGATGGAAACCGTGAGTTGTTCGCTTCTTGGTTGAATTGGACGTTTTCAAATAACAGCTAAGATGTCAGCAGCGCGCACAGTGTAATACGTAGCTGTTTCCAATAATGCGGGAAATGTGCTGTTGTAGCACCACTAGTTTTATTAGTTTTATAAAACAGCGCCTCAAGATTCATAGAAAAAATCTGGTAATGTAACAGAAGCAATAATTAGATAGTTGTTCGATAAAAAAATTTAAATGTATGTTGGGGAGGATTAATTGAAATTCGGGGACATTCTGGAGAGTGGATTCGTAAAACGGGGGGCCTTTCCCTGGGAAACAGGGCCTTGTAATGCTACATAATCATACAAAATTGAGCCTAGTAATAGACAAGAAAAACATGTGGTGGAATAAATCAACATGGTTCTCAAGACTCTTTGGCCTGAATGCAAAAGAGCATTGAAATGCATGATAACCTACGTTCAAGAAATCCACAATACAGCACATAAATATATCATTCCATGTTTCATTGGAAGATGTTTGTAATGATTCTTTCTTGACCTCTACACAATTTTAAAGAAAACCACTTTTCTAACGCAGAGTATGTAGTCGAGTCAATAATTTGTATGCTGTAATTACTTACATTGTACACGAGTGAACATCACAAGTATTAATATTTTAATCAGACACTATTCTGACTTACTTTTACATCCCAATCCTTGTTCAAATAGTAAATGGCAGTGATGCACCGTCCATCCCTATTTGGATTGTCAACGTGTTTAACGTAATGAGTTCCATTCCCAGGATAACAGGCTACCATGGCCTGCAACAGAAAATATTTTATTAAAAAATAAATAAATTTGAAAACATTTTTCACAACCCAAAATTGCAAACCATTACCACATAATTTCTAGAATTCATAATTATTTCATTGTTTCCAAACTAACACAACCTAATACTTTAGGCTGACCAGACTTCCCGTTAAAAACGGGATTGTCCTTTAACTTTGATTATGTGTCCAGTTGTCCCAACAATATATTAATGGGTCGTGACATGTCTCGTTTTTTCATTTTTGGCTATAACCTTACTCTCCCTAGATGCACTCTGGTTTTCACTACTTCACTAGCACTTACATTTCAACAAACATTTATCCAGAAAATTTGAGAAATGGAAAAAAGTTAATGTAAGAGATTGATAAAAAATGGTGTGATGTCTTCCATGCATTTAAAAGTAGAGGAAATCCATGTAAAACAGAGGTTGCGAGTTGTGCTCTGGCTATACCAGGCAAAATTGCTGTGGTGGAAAGAGTATTTTAAATTGTGAACTCTCTTTGGATTGATGATGATGATAATGATGATGATAATAATGATGACTATGATGATGATGATGATGATAATAATAATAATAATAATAATAATAATAATAAAAAAAAGTTTTTCTACAGAAACTATTTAAGCAATTGCAATTTAAAAACTCATTTTCAAGATCTGCGCTGCACAAAAATTCTACAACCTGTTATTAATTCTAAACTCTTGCAAGATATCAAATCTTCCCATAAGTACAAAGTTCATGTTGAACAGGTTGTTCATAATTTGGTCATTAAAATAGTCTTTTTACATATAAAAAGTAAATTGTACTTGTCTCAATGAAGCAGTGCAGTCATATATGAAGCACATTTTCTTCGTAAGTTCATGACCTGTTGTCCCATTTCTTTTTTTTCTTATATATTTCACAAATGTCCTCTTTTATGTCGTAAAGAATCTGGTCACCCTATACATTACCCAACTACACTAACTCCAAAGAATTTATTAATTAACCCCAAAGAAATAATTGAACAAAGAGAACTTCTCAAATCTCAAGAAAGTAGGGAAAAAAATATCAGGAATACACAAAATTAACTGATAAAGATTACAATAAAAATTACATTGGAACAACAATTTTTTTAAACTTCAATTTAAAAAACATAGCACATGGCAGTTCAGAGTAATTAGAGAATCAGCATTTGTAACTTACATTTCAAACTAAAGTGTATGATATTCAAGAGAAACCAGTTTTTCTACAATGCAACTAAACAGACTTATTTCTTTCAGAGTACATTTATATAAAAAAAGTCTGGAAGAATCTGAGTACATTTATATAAAAAAGTCTAAAAGAATCTAATTTGAATAAAGTTAGTTTTTTTTCAAAGAAAGAAAAAAATTCAAATTAATGAATTAAATTTAATTAATATTTAACAGAGAAGACTAAAAAAAAAGCATTTGGGTATAAATACTAGCAACTGACATACCACATTTCATACGAAAATGCTATTTGACATCAGAATTTCACATGAAGTCATAATGTAAGAGCGAAACATTGTCATTTGATTCTCATTCTTGAAATCACTTAGAATAAAAAGAAACCTCCTTCACAAAGGTTAATAATCTCCATTTTGTCCAAAATGTGGACAACAACAATTCCATTCCAACACCTCAAATTTTGAACATGCCCTTTTCAATATAATTTATTGTCTCCATACATTTTCTCACAGCCAGAGTTTTCTGAAAACCTTATTTCCCCTTATATAAGGAGTTTTTCTCAAGGAATTTTTAACATTCCACCAAGACATTCAATTATTTATCACTTTTCAAACATAATAATGATCAAATATTCAATATAGTTCTTGCAAAGGTGATCATGCTGCATTTGTTGCGATGGATAACCAAATCATTATTTAAACACCATATTGTCTGTTTCAAGGAATACTATGGTAACTCAAAAACTGCTCTTTTTCTGTTTATCCAACAACAAAAATTGAGTCACAATTGCACTATCACAACTGCAGCACTGACAATTACCAAGCACCAATACCCAACATTACATGAATGATTACTTCGGTCACTCCACTTGAGAGTGCAATGTAATTTTTGAACGTTGTGTGTTTTAGCATAAAATTGGTAAACATAAAAAAATATTTTGTTTTTGATTCAGACTGATTTAGAAATTTGAGAAACTCCACATATGCACTTTTTGTTGAAATCATTTTATTGCTGAAGGAAAAAACAATGTACAATTCAATGACCATGTATTGAGAGAAAAATATACTCATATCCTTCCAGCTTGCATAGAAGGTTGATTTCAGTAAAACTGAAAAACTCCAGAGGACCTGGATATGCCTGCTATTGCATTGCCTGGCACTGAGTATCCATAGTTATTGAGCTTGTAGTTCAATGTAAAAATTAGATGGGGAAATGTTTTTGACACAGAAGCCAGGAATGAAATACACTTAATTATGGATTTTATATGAAAACTTCAATGAAAATGCTTTTTTACAAAGCTGAGGTAGCCTCAAATTGATACACGTCGCAAATGTCATTAAGTAATCAGTAATTATCAGTTAAGTTAAAATATCCTAGACTCCATGACACTTAAAAATACGGCAGTAGTACTTTTAAGGAATTATAAAAAGAACCAAAAGGCTTGTCTCTAAACTGAACAATATATTCGTATTTTCAATATTAAGTGGTAATAGTGGCAATTTCATAGTATATATTAAAATAAACATTTGAAACATTTATTCTCGATTTTAGCAAGCCAAAAACAACCAATAAAAGGATACAGTCACATTTCATACGCTGATTTGCAGACTACCCCAGTGCTACAGTAGGCAAAATGTGACTACCCTTTTCACACACATTCACTAAAATTCTTAAGTAACACACACTATTCTTTAATGGTAGAGCCAAAAATATATTACAAAACAATAAGGAGCTGAAAACTTTATTAGACTAAAACATTATTTTATCTGAAATCTTTCCAAAATTTAGCAATACATCAGTATTGGCAGCTTGTTTGAAGCTAAAGAATTAAGATATTTAACCTTTGATTTTCCACACAGAGGACATACATCCCAGCTAGTTGAAAGTACCTTAAAATTATATTTTCAGAGAAGTGATATATCAATACAATTCCCCCCTCCCAAGAAAACAAAAAAATTATATAGCATATTAGACTACATTAGTCCTGATTTGTTTTGCTTATTCTTTTAATTTTCATTTTCCAACTGGAGTCCTCTTGAATTTAGAACAAAAACCTTGAAAATACTCCAAGTATTATTACAGAATGGGGAATTGAAACAAGTGTATCTACATAAATAAAATATTATATGTAACTATATTTGATGGCTAACTAATACTAACAATCCAATCAATGATTTTTTAATATTACAAGACAGAATCTAATCAGGTAAATATTTGACAATCGATTTCATGAATTTCTTTTATGGAATCAGATTTTAAAGTTTTGCTTGTCAGTTTCAATGTTGACAGCGTAAATCCGATTTACAGTTGGAAATATTAGATCTTCAAAACGTTACAAATTTGAAATACAATTTCCAACACAAGGAAGATATATTTCATTTTTACAAAACATTCCCCAGAGACAGTTTCCTAATTTCCATAAGCATGCTGCCCAAATTTAAAGTATCTTTGGGTCTATATATGTTGGTGAGCAATTTTTTACTAGTACGAAAATTTGTATATTGAGACTGAGAAGTTCTCTCACAAATCACAATTTGACAAATTTCTTGAGGTTAAGTTGCGCTCAATCATTTGGCCAAATATTCAACGCATTGTGCGAGAAAAACTATTTTAAAAATGTAGAAAGAATTACCATGTAAGATCTCTTAAAAGTAATACTAGGTACTTTCTGATAGTTTCATGGTATCTTAGAAACAAATATTTAGACGATTTTTGACAATTCAACACTCAGTAATTATTACTGTCGCAAACTTTCTCAGGGGTATTTGCTGAAATTCTTTCCTTGCCCGAATTAGGTTTAATTATCTTACGTTACTGGAGGTGACTAACTGTTCGCAGAAAATGGTAATGGCTGTTTTGGAATTTGCACTTGTGGACGGAACATGGGTGTCTATGGAAAAAATCACGTCAGGGTCGAAGTGCTAAGTGCCACTGCCGAATTTCTCATACCCTGGCGTTTGACACTAATTTCTCATAGCGCTCCCTCTGGGGACTGGCCACCTGCTAAGGGCAAAACGGAGCTATCTACGGATCTATGGAGCAAAAACGTGATGAGCCCTGGGCTAGAGTGAACAATTTTGAGATAAAGCCTGTATCGGTACACAAGTATTACATAATCAATAAACAGGATACTGTAAAAATCAATGGGGAATAGCTACTAGATGATATCCATCCAAGGTATTAGTTCCCATACAACAGTATTTACATTTAGTAATAATTTAAAATTATTACATAAAATTATAAATTATAATAGCTATAAAAATTACATTAATTAAAGTATCAATTTAACTAATTAACTGATGAAAAGCTTGCAGTAGTGTTTTGTTCCATTGTCTAGGTACATCATATAATATTTAATGAGTCACTGATATAAAATAACTTATCAAAGTGTAGGTGATGTAAAAGAATACACCAAAGTGAATAATAGAACAGGAAAAGTATCATCTATAGATCTAATGTTTACAGAATATACCTGGACTGTATTCGCTTGCTTACATTAAATCAAAGGCAAGATTATTAAACTGCTCTCAGTGATAATTTGGAAAAGAATTACCATGAACTTTGAACAAAAATGGAAAGAAAAGCAAGTGTTACCAAAATAATATTTTTTTCTAAAAGGGAAAATCTTATTCTGAGATTGGAAAAATGCAAAAAGATGTTAAAAAAACAGTGCTGGAACAATACTAAATTTTAATTCCAATTCTTTATGAAACCAGTTTACCACAGTGGCTTAATTACAACAATTTCTTTGAATGAGGCCGCAGCTGGTGCCACCTTTATACTATGAACAACTCCAGATCTGCAAGATCTGTTGATTGTCAGTGAAGTAAATTAGAAATAAGGGAATAGAAACGGCACGTTTCCAGCAAAACACATCTGAAATACAGAGCGAGTCATGTAACTTTAGCACCTCCTATAACTTTTGAACGATGGAAGATATTGCAATGCAGTTTTCACGGAAGTGAATAAGGAAATGGGGCTAATTGATATGTGTATTGATGTCTCTTCTATCACTTGTATTTTATGATATATTTGAGGTAACTTTGTTTTTTCACATGGGACTATACATATTTTTTCAGTCTATCATGACAAGCGTTAAAAGACGAATCCAAAGATATAAATATTGTCATATGTTAGATAAGCATTTTTTTGAGTAAATGTGACTTTTTTGCGACTAGTGTTTAACGGATATTTTCATTGTAACTGTCAGCCCCACAAGGTCACGCAGCGCTCCCCCAGCAAACGCGGGGTCGGGGAAGGGAAGGGATTTTAGTACTTGACGATACGAAAAATATTCACGAAACTGTTGCATTTTTCCCTGAACTCTTCTTTCTATCCTGACCCATTTTCAGATATATTGTGTTTCTTAGGGATTGAAAATACGGATTTGTCTTAAGTAGTATGTATTGAAATAAGATTATTTCTATACCTAAGTCATTATTATAATTAACATTGAAATTGTTTGCTCAAAATATGCAATATTTTTTGTACAGTTTTAATTATTTATTCTTATTGTGCAAGTTACCTAAAAAATCTCGTAAAATACAAGTGATAAAATAGAAATTAATGCACGCATCAATTAGCCCCTTTCCCTCATGCACTTCTGTGAAAACTGCATTGCAATAGTTTCAACCGTTCAAAAGTTACAGAAGGAGCTAAAGTTACGTGACTCGCCCTGTATATCCTTGATCAAGAATGGAAGTATGAATATGTCATTAGGAACAAACAATTGCAGATCTTAATGCCAAGAGGTTAGATGATTTGAGAACTTTGTAATTTTAACATAATGGAATATTTTCTGACTATTTGATTTTATCATTTTCCCCCCTGCAGTTATGACGTCTGGGGACGGGAAGCAAGGAATCGGAAAGTTTGCGCGCGGCCCGTTGCGTAAGGTACTGCTCCGGCATAACACGAGAATCTGGGACACCACGGAAACCACTGAACAGAGCAGTGGTTTCCGTGGTTCCACGAATTCGATCCCAGCAGGTGCCGCAAACTCGATAATGTTAAAACCATTCCTCAAATTTCTGACACCCTGCCGGAATGGAAAAGCAGCTTCCCAATCATCAGTTCGGTCGAAATACGCAATTCCTTCTTGGGAATTTTTTGGGGGCGGTAACTTCGATTAATTTTTAATATTTTGGCAAGTTACGATACTTTAATAGAATGTTTATTTCTACGTAAAGCAGTACACCGAATGTTTTCCTATTTCTCCGTAATAAACAAAAATTTAACGAAAGTGGATGTGAATGAATGATTTTGTCAGAAAATTATTTCTAATGTAACTATAGTAAATAAGTAATGTCCAATAAATCCAACACGGAAAATTAAAGGAAACCCTTGAAAGTCTGCAATGATCGTGTGTTATCCACCATGTTTGTATTCGAGTACAAGACTTCGATAAAGAAACAAATGCCTACATACGAAACGATAAGGGGAATGACATACTCAAGATATCGCAGATAAAACTTATTTTCGGTGTCTATTCCACTCTTGAAATTAACCCCAATAGAGTTTAACAATGCATATGGTATGTTCCAATCAGGGCGGTGTAGGGTAAACGGTACAGTGATTGGCCACTTACGAGTTGTGACCGTATTAGCTCATTTGAAAAGTAAATTTTGAAAATTTGCTACTTACTTTCTACTGTCCAATGGTCTTTTTACTTATCCCAACCGTAATTTCCATCGGAAAATGAACATTACGTTATTATTATTTTCATAAAAACGTGTCATTTTGTACAGTGATTGGCCACTGAATTATTTCTAACAGAAACAACCAGTATTAAGATATATTTAATTAATCATTATATTACCCATGAAAGCACACAATTTGTAAGATACAGAATTAATATAACTTTAATATTTAAGCGCTATTAGAGTAAATCCTCTGTTTTCAAATGTGAGCATATTCGACTCAATTCATATGCCAGATGCGTATTCTGTAGCGGCCGTCACAAGGAGTGTGATGGAATTTTTTAATAGAAACGGACGGAATATGCTTAAAATATATTCGTAGAATACCTCGCATGTAATCCACCCGTTGTCACTTTTTCAAATCTCTCAGCCGTCTGGTCAGCAATTTTTCTGGTATCTGTTGGTAAGGATAGATAAATCAATGAACTACTGACAAGTCCACTTCCTGCAAAGCAGAACATTAATGTCATAATGTCTTTTGAAGCTCTTTGTTTTACTGAGTAAACATTCTTACTTCCTTTTTCAGCCCCCATGTAATGGGGGTTAAAACCTCCCATGTAATTAGACGTTTCAAAATTTGACTGTTCTCCATTAGAGACACTTGTAGGACCGTTTATTTTCTCATACAAGTTACTTCCCTCGATGTACCCTATAACTACTTCTAATCACATTCTGAGGTCTTGTTCACTGACACGCGAACTAAACTGCAGTTTTTCTAACTTTGTCCCTCAAGGCCCGTCTTCACGATGGAATATGTCACGAATATTCGCGACGTTCTCAGTCATGCCGCCCGATATTGCATGATCGCGACCGTATCAAGCAGTGGTAGCGATCATGCGGCTTCTAGCAGCATGACTGAGAAAAACGCGAAATGCAATGTGATACTCCTTTGTGGCCTTGAGGGGCAGAGTTAGAACAATCGCACTATAGCTGCTGTCACTGTTTTACTCGTCCGTTTAGTGATTATGGGATGTCTTAAAAATGCCTTGACCCAGCCTTCTAATGGACTGTTGTTGAGCGGATTGGGCACTTAGTTTAACAGCTAACAATTGTTGAACGCTACTCTGTAGACTTCCTTCTTTGGAAAACCTTTACTGGCAAGTTCAAGTACTGTCTTCTTTAGATAATACAGCATCAGAACTAAGTGCTGTTTTGTGATCTGGATTGTTAAAACGAAACTGCAAACTTGTTTTCGGAACATTAAATGATTTTTCAGCAGAACAAAGATGTTATGTTATTTTTAACACATTTGATGACATTTGCTATGGCTTCTGCATCATACTCCTGCTTCGGCTTCTTTGGCATTGTAAAAATCTCTTTATTTCAGGCACATGCTGTTTATACGTGTGTGCAATAATATTAAACTACGATTAAAAACAATCTGACAACAATCATTAGCAGAGTGGCCAATAACACAATTCACACAGTATCGAAGATACAGTCAGTGGCCACCCCCTATGTCACTAAATATGCAAAGCTAGGCTTCTCATTTTCCGCTGATATCATTGTCACTCAATAAGGATTGTGTTTTCTGACATATCAAGGTGATTTACTAACCCCCGTAATCAACAAACAGCGCTGTTGGATATCAGGTTTCTAAAGAAAGTCTTCAGAAATCTTTACATACAATGAACACGCACCGCACTGTTAATAAACATCCTCCATATTGGCAACAGTTGCATTCTTTCGGCCAAAGTAGATATTGCATAATACTCGGAAAGCGTCCCTTCTCGCTCCATTCAAAAGCAAAATATTAGAATATGATGTTAGAACAAGCGGTAATTCAAATTGTAGTTGGAGTGGCCAATCACTGGGGGGGGGGAGGGTAATCACTATACCGTTTACCCTATCTCAAAAAAATTATTTCTATTCGATGGCATGTGGAGTCATTCACAGGACGTGGCGTGCACTGAAAATAACGAGTTTCTTTAAGATTAGGCGCTTCTGAAACTCTTTTTGGAGATTATTTCATTAATTTGATGCCGTCTCAAGAACATGGACTTCCTAGCTTTTCGACAATAAGCCTCGACGCGCGCGCACAAATTTACATTTAGTGAAAAGTACTCAAGATAACCAATAAAACATATTACTAATGTACGCATAACATTTCTGGGTGAACACCTAGCTCGCACTGGACTATACGTTGTTTCCTGGTGCGCAATTGTATGCGAAGATGGCTTCACTGCCCAGGCGGGTGTCTCCCTATCACTTTAACGGTCGGCAAGGGCACTCTCGTGGGAACTCTTACCGATGGTAATATCCGATCAAGCGAATTTGCCTGAATGTTCAGATAAATTATGCATTGGACAGACTCAATGCTGTTTTATGTTAATCGCGTTGTGAAATCCTACACGCGTATCGAAGCGTCATTGCGCCTTACAGTTTATGTTCGAGGGACATTCAATAATTAAAGAGATAAATTGGTCTGGAGAAATGTTTATTTTTTACAAAACAGAAACTTTTCCTACTTTTTATTATATCTCTCACCAACATTTATACACTCGTTCCAACGGGTTACCAGCTTTTTTTTATATAACGGATGCAACGAACTTTATCTTGGTGTTTGAACTAATTTCCCACAAATTGTTTGACTTAGTTATCCTGGAAACCTCTTCCCACGTAATGCCTCCTTCAGTGAACCAAAGAAATGGAAAACACATGGTGCTAAATCGGGCTGTACGGGGGATGAGGCTGTTCCTCCCAAACCATTTTGTCGATGGTTTCACGACTTTGTTGAGCAGTGTGAGGACGTGCGTTGTTTTTGCTGGAGAATCACGTCTCTCTCTCAATTCTGGTTTCACCTAGTCAAAAGCATATCGAAGCAGTATTGGCTGTTTATTGCTTTTTCTTCGTGATAATAACAAAAAGAGCATCCGCAGGTCCCCAAACAGTCAACATCACTTTCCTGCTGACGTGGCCTGAACGATGTTTATCAATCACTGAGCCTCAACCAGTTTTGAACTGTTCTACTCACTTGAAAAAATCTTGAGGTTCATACAACTTTCGCCACACACTCTAGAGTATATTTTAGCTGTTTTTTCACATTCATCAAGTTCAAAACGAATCGCAGAACGTGGAACAAACAATGTGGAATTTTCAAGTGGACTCGCCATTTTTAAACTTCATTTTTCAGGTTATGAACACAACAATGCTGATCCTCCAGATGGTCAGGGCTCATCCCAGTGATGCCAACTTTAAGTCCTAAAATTACTTGTCCTACCCCACTGTTTTCTCTCCAGGTCAATTTGTCTCTTTAATTATTTGAATGAACTACGTAATTAAGGTTTGATTCGTAAATAAGACGCCTTTCCGCTCTTACATCTTACAAAAATTCCAAACATGAAAATATCATAGCAAGTTCTCCATCAATCGAACTAATCGTAATGGTATGATATTTTCAACATTTGTTTGGAACATTTTATTTGCGTAAATAGCCAATATTTTGCAGGAGAAAACTGTTTTTCAACAGACCCAGACAACATCGATGATGGGTAATCTTTATCTTTGACGACGCTAGCGTCATTTTGTTCCGAGCAAACATAGGGATGTATTACCAACACTTCCATTTGTGGGACAAGGAGCTATCCCACACTGACATAGTTCCCTCAAAAAACTTAATACATTTTTAAACTTTAAACACAGTACACTTGCATACATATCTATACTGGATTTCAAGAATATATTACACTAAACGAATAATATTTCAAGTTTTGTATAAAACTAATAACTCAATTTCACAAAAAAATGTGGAAATAGCCCCTTGTTCTACTGAGCCCTTCTATTGCTATTTGTATTGATTTCAGTTGGCATTAATTTAATATAGTGTATTCGGAAAATTCCATTTTAATCAAAATACTGTTCTTTTATGTCGCTACAAAGATATGACATGAAACATAAAAAATTATGTTCTAACAGATTTACTTTTGGCACTTATTTAACCCGTCAAAATGTTGTGAATAATTTTTGAATGGACCATGAATATTACCTATCGTATGTAATTGTCCAGCTTCTACGTTTACGGACGATAAATTTACATTCCACATTTTTGTAATTAAATATTTTATTAACATAACAAGTAAGGAAGATGGGAGAACATTAGATATAAATACACCTTCTGTTTTTTAGTAATTAATGTAAATATGTTAATTTTAGATTTACCGACCTACCGTCGACCAGCGGGATTTCCCAGCCAGGTATCTCCAACCAGATGGGCACCGCCTCACCCGGACAAGCTTTAAGCCCCCGACCGGTCTCCTGACATATGTGGTAGTGTGGTGCATGTTAGTGTATGTAAGGGGTGAGAATAGGGCAAGGAAGAGGTAGGAAAGATAGCGCGCGGTCCGTGGCCTGTCTGTTAGGGTACTGTTCCGGCATTCGCCTGGTGTTGACCGGAGAAACCACGGAAAACTACCAATCAGAGCAGCCGGTCGCTAGAATTCTCCAGATACCGACTAAATTCGACCTAGCTGTCAAGCTAATGTCGAAAATACTGCCGCTTGGGACTCGAACCTAGGCCCTCCCGGTCAGAGACACCAGTTGAAGCAGGATATTTCCTTGTGCGTCGTTTTGCTGCCCTTACCTCACACGACTGCAGCATTACACAGTATGGTCGAACCATTGGTATTTTTTTTTTACAGCGTAGAGGTTAAGCACGTACTATCGAATACGAAGGTTGGAAAATCCGGGCAAGATGCGTTCTGGAAGGAAAGGGCGGTCGAATGCGAGAATGGAAGTGGAAATGTGTATTTCCTTCCCGATTTCTTTCCTCTTGATCTGGTTTATATTGATGATACCTTGCGTCTACAAGAATGAACTTATCTTCATTCTCTACCGCGAAGTTTTCGTTGACACGTTTTCTCAAATTGAGGCCAGGGTGGGCAGACACCTTGACATGGAAGGAACCCATTTCATTTTCAATAACTCATCAATCAATAAGGCGGAAGAAAGGACTGATGTTTTTGCAAAAAGGTTTTTCGCAGCTTTACAATAATTTCCACAAATTACTCATCCGAGAAAGTAAAAGTGGTGTATCTTTTCGTTACTCTTTATCACGATACATGATAGGAAGACGTAGACCATATTTTGTTTTCTACAGCGTGTACTACATATTCATAACTGTCACCTGACTACGCAGTTCTTCCCTAAGGCATAACATCCAATGGGAGTGACAGCATGAATTTCTAATAACGTGGTCAGGGCTTTCCATATACACATTTTTATGACATGATTACATTTAGCCGAATGACGTGTGCTTCAAGTCTGGAGGAACTTTTTTTTTTCAACGTATGTACTATCATGGATATGAGTAGTTTAAATTACATGCACAAATTTTAGGAACGTCTCCGAAAACTGTGATTCCTCATTCTAAGTATTTTTCAAAACTACGTTAATTGATGGAACCTACGAATATTGTACGAATGAAGAGTGATTTTTGAATGGTTAGCACTCCCGGTGGTGAGCACCCAGAAGTGAGAGCTTTTGGAATTGTGATCTCTTCAGTAAATATAGTTATACTACAGGCGTTGTAAGGGTTCTAATGATCGAGCGGCGGGAAAAAGCCCGAGGGATTCATCATTTTATTTTTTACCTAATAATATTCTTTCAGATTTACGTATTTACTAATTAACTGGATGTTAACTTCATTCGGTTTGTCTTTTCATATTTCCCTCCATAAGAGAACATGTAGCAACATTCAACTGTTTTCATATTTATCATGTAACCAAGACCCTCTCGATCCAGGTAAGTTATGCAGTGTATATCGAGCTCCGTACGAAGGCAATAACAAGCAATAACGTATCAGAAAAAAAAACACCACTTATGTTTCGGAGCTCTTTAACTGAATTCTGTTGAGGTCATCGAGACAATGAATAGATATCATGACTGATAATTACGGAGAAACAATAGGAGGTAGGTGCAAAGACAGAACCCTCAAAACCTACCGAGAGCTCGCTTAGTTGGAAACAATTTCCCAAGAGGATCAAAACATGAACATTTATTTTTTCGAGGACCATTAAACCAAATTTATATTACAATTCACAGCTAACGCTCTTTTTTTACCAGAATGTCTAAAGATTTTCATTTCCTGTCGTAGAGCAGTTTCCCCACAAAATATCTGTTTAACATTTCATTCCGGACATGGGCGGATCCAGCCGATCATTTTGGAGGGGGCTATCGGAGATTTTTGTTCAATAATAAACATTTGTTATTATATTATGATCTGTAGATAACCTATACAATATTTAAATGATTATATAATTCGAACATAAATATTTAAATCGAGTTTGCCAAATAAAGGAAAGGAAACGAAAACTCTAGGCCTGGATCCGTTAATGATTCCGGAGTATTGCAAACCGAAATGGATTTGCTACTCCCTGTCTGCATTTAGAATGAACATACCGCTGCTATTTAGTCGAACTACAGTCCTTCCGCACACGCATGCATATATGTATGTATGGGCACGCACGCGCATATTTTTTTCGCAGATACTACTACTTTCGGAAGCCCACACTTCACTTTCGGAATATTTTTACCATCGTTGGTGCACGATATGAGATCCTTCTTATTGTAAGACACCAAAACTTAGCGCAGCCTCGTGGCCTCTTTCTATCACTTGAATGAAGATTGCCTTTCAACTATCTTGTTTCTCTCTCGTAGTGTCGATTAAAATTCGTCAAATCTGTTTCTTTAAGTAATCCCTCGACATCCACGAATTCGCTATTCGCGATTAGAGAAATGCTACCGGTTTTAACATTCGCGAATGCGTTTTTTGGTAGTACTACATGTTTTTGAAAGTGAGCACATTTTATTTCCTTTATCAGCGTGATCTGGACACGGAACTCGGCTGACACCGGAGCGCCAAGTATCACGTTCTTCAAAAAATGTCAAAGTTGAAATGTAAATTCGCATTAGTAGAATAACAAATTGTAAAATAATTCAATTCAGTTGCGAAAATTGGAGGTAGGGAGAGGAGGTAAGGGTTTTGGCCACATGAACTGAAAAGGCATTCAGGACCTGTGCAACTCTCATTATAATGAATAGCGACCAGAAAAATATGTACATAAATTTGTAATAAACAGAATATGTAATAAATATGTAAAGTCGGATATAATATGTAATATTAAAATACACTAATTATAAAACATTTATCTAATTCGACATTACATTCATCAAAAATGTCATAAATTTTAAAAATCTTTTTGAGAGCACAAATTGATGCATATTTTGCACCATACAACTGTCCCGTCAGTGATAGGTCATCTATTGCTATCTAGGACGGTAGTTTATACTCCGATTTTTCTAAGAGCGACCCTCAAGGCCACTCAAATCCCATCTTCGCGATGGAATATGTCACGGCATTTCGCGTCATTCTCAGTCGTTCCGCTAGAGTTTGCACGATCGCGACCGTATGAAGCAGTGCTTGCGATCATGCGACTTCTACCGGCAAGACCGAGAAAAGACGCGAAATGCCGTGACATATTCCATCGCGAAGATGGGATTTGAGTGGCCTTGAGGGTCGCTCTTAGAAAAATCGCAGTATAGCAGGCAGACTAGACGCAATAGAAGCTATTTTTTCAAAATTGGCGATATCTACCACCAGCAAACAAGCACTGCAGCGTGCAGCATACTCATCGAAGTGTTACACGTCGGTGATCGCCAAAGTTTCTTGGAAATCAAGGTTAACGATCACGAAAACCGGCGTCAGGGATACTTTCACACCCAAAGGTGAAAATGATTTTAGACCTTGATGTGCACTTCCCACCACTGAGATTACTGAGGCAAGCGCGCCGGACTGTAAAAACTTCCAACCGCGCCTTATCACAGCGCATCTTTATTCGACAGTACTTGAATTTTGAATTTGAATTGCCTTATTTTACGTGGCGAGACTCAGGCCATGAGGCCTACTCTTCCGTCTGACCACGCAAATTTTGTTACACTCCTTTCACCAACTAGCGGAAAGAAGGTATTACTGAGGCGACGAAACCGGCGAACGGTACTCAGGTATACCGAACGGTACTCAGGAATAATGTAGGAAAAAGCTCTCATTTTTAAAATAATAATAATAATAATAATAATAATAATAATAATAATAATAATAATAATAATAATAAAAAAATTGCCTTTATTAGTGGCGAGGCTCAGGCCATTTGGCCTGCTCTTCCGCCTAACCACAGAAATAGATCTTTTCATAAAAGAAAAAGATCTTTTCATAAAAATATAACGAAGAAAATTGATAAAATAAAAAAAATATTGTGTGAAAATACCTAAATATGTGAAATATGTAATATAGTACTAACTAATATGTAATTACATAAAAATCCGATCTCTAATAATGACCTAACTGACGAGGAGCTTCGGGAAATCATAAGCGAAGAAAACCTCCCCGAAGTTAATGATGAAGTAACGGAAGCGAAACTGTGTCTTGGAGCAAATTCAAAACTGCTAATGGCTTTCTAAACCTTCAACAAGCTCTGGTGGAAAGAACAATCGAATGTGATCCGAATATGTAAATAACTTTGAAATTTAAGAGAGAAATAGAATAAGCAATTCTTCCATATTTGGATATTAGAACAAGAAGGGTGATGAAACACAACCCTATATCCAATCACTTTCAACTTTGAAATATGTTTCAAATATTGTTTTATCTCTTTGGAATATTAATTGTGAATTCTCTTTGTAGTAGTGCTTACTCAGTTCTACTGCAATTTTTGTCAGAAGATAAAAAAGGTCATCATTCAACCTATAGTAATCTCAAATACTGGAGTAGTGTTAAAATCGACAACGCGCCAACTCGAGACATTAGGAGCCAGAAAGCTGAACAAAACTACAAAAAATGGTTTTCCAAAAAGTAGCACGAACACTGCTTAAGCACGAATACAATATTTTTCTGTAATTGCAACTATTCAAGAAAAAAAAATAGTATATACGAATACACAGAACAACAGTTCTTTACATACCAAGTTTGCTGTTCCATAATGCAACACGTGAATAGCAAATATTTAATGGTGGCGCCTCTTCCTTGGAGCCTTTCATTGTTTTTAAGGGGTTTTCCCAAGTTCCTGGGTATCTACCATAGACACACAGACACCTCCCGCACGGCTGGATGACTCAGTCTACAGTCAATTCATGAGTGTATTCGAAATTTGTAATATAGATGTCTATCGGGGGGGGATCTGCCGCCACAGTTCTATTTTAATACGACTTGAAGTGCTTTAGGAGAATTGTACTTCTCCCCCATACGACACATTTTAAAAAAATGTTTTGACAACACGTAAATAAAAGTTTACCTAATAACGAAAATGTACGGCATAGGTCGGGCTGCTTCCCGTCCTTAAGGAATGCGTATTTATGCTTCGTTCAGACCAGGTGATAATTTTAACAGGTTCTAAAACAGTTCAGCATTGCCAAAGACCACAATGCTCTGCAAAAATATATTGTTCCGCCAGCCTGGAGTATGGTCCTCCAGGCCGTTTAACCTGGAGTGCCAACTGACAATTCCTCGGAAGAATCTGTTCAGGATGTGCAGTTGGAGGTTAGGCAGTTTTCACGAGCGATTTAGTTTGTTACGATATCATTACTAAATACAATATTGTAAGAATTGATACAAACCATGTCGAAAAGCGTGTGAAAATATTAATACGAATTCTTTGATAGAGCAAGGCCCTGCGCGTCAGAGTAAACTGACTAATCACAACGAATTAACATCAAAGATATGGCGCTATTCACTTTCAACACGATTTCAACTAAATTTTCAATATACAGACTTAAATAATATTCCTTTTTAAGTAATACTTAAAAGTTTGGAATTGTATTTTTCTTGCTTCTGGCATGGTCTCACGCGAACATTCTCCAGTTTGTGCAGACAAAAAAAGGGAGTTCCAGCTCAAGTTAGAGCAACGCTAGTGGAATGAAAGCGAATAATTTATACATGTTACTCACCGACCACGCCCTCCATATGATTCGGAAGAAATGGGTCAAAATATTCGCTCACGTGAGTGATAGTAGTTTACTGAGAATTTTCTGCTTCAAATAAAATTAATAATGATTACAACAACCATGGCTGCTGGATCGTGGCAATGAAGCAGATTCATTACAAAGTGGCTTATATCACGCTCAGCATTTAATTGCTCTCGGCTAAGGGGTAACGCATGGAGAATTATACAGACCAGGGATTCCGAAACTTTTTCTTACTACGCCTACATCTGTCAATAGCAAAATCTTCCACGCCCCCTTGCACATGCATTTGGTAATGAATAAAACAAGTGTTATATTGAGTAACAATACATATATTTTTTACGGTTTACGACTTTGCAAGTTAAAGGGTTTTTGACCCCTTGTTGAAATTTGAGGTAAAGTCAAGAAAATACAATGCGATTTATGCCTAATTAATATTACAAGTTGAAATTTAATTTAAACACGGGACAAGAAAAATCAGTGAGAAGGATAAGCTTGCATTTTTTACCAGATTCCCTATATTTAGTTGAATATCAGAAAGTGGATAACGTAAATCATTAATTAGCAATGCCAATTTTGCTCCCGACACTGTTTTAATTGCAAGAAGAGCTGAAAACACTTTCTCACACAAATTGCTGAATACTACATGGCAAATAACACACCGAGGATGTTCGACGCCATCATTATGTATGCAAATAAACCCATATTTAATATACTCATTGTTGTCCTGGCGCTTTTCTGCTGTGCTAATGTTGAATGATATCTTATGTCGCAAATCACACTAGGCAACTCTAACAAAATTCATATCTTCCTAGCATGCCAAATCGGGAATGTTTGATGGGTCCCGCGTCCCCCTTGACTTGTCCCTACGCCTCCCTTGGGGGGGGGGGCGCCCCCACTTTGAGAATCCATGATATAGACTTTTCCACTCGGAAATTTAAAAAAAAGTTTAACCATGCATATAAAGTGATCCAATGAGGGTGGTGTATCCCCAAAAAATTATCTTTTTTTCTATCTGATTTTTCGCTTCGGCCTACTGGCTAATAATAAACTGCGCCTCATTGACCTTAGGAGGCGGTATATATCGAATGCTGTGTCGATGTGCAATAAACTGCGTATGTACTATAACAACCTCTTTGATTTTCAGAGGCTTTCAGTTATTTTCAATATTTGGAACTCCGATGGACATAATTTAGTTCGTTGAATACTCCTATTAAATACCACTCGTACTGTGTATATTTTCAGATAAATCCCCAATCGACAATTTCCAAAGCACTCTTGAGATTACCGATGATAATCCAATACACTAGAGTACCCGTGCGAGAACTCTCGCATGCTGTACCCCACCCTCTTCCTTATTTTTCCATTTCTATATTAAGCCTGTGATATACTCTTAAATTGTTCTTCAAGATCCTCTTATCCTCTGTCACTTGTTCTATGTCACCTTGTAATTGATAACTAGACCTAGGATTTTAGGACAAATGCCTATTTAGTTCCTTTATCATGTGGTGGAAAATAATTGCAGATGTTTACGAATCATGAGAAAATACATCTACTGAAAGCGTCTAACAGTCCTTAAAATGTCCTAAAAGGGCGGTTGATGCCTATCTTAAGATGTTTTTGCCTAAAATAAGTGATTTTCAAGAACGATATTTTAAACACTAAATTTTGAAATTCGTTTTACGGAAATGCAAATATTATGTGATCGAATACGCAATTGACAACGCACAATATATCTCACCCAAAACACCGAACACAAGAAACACTGCAAGTCAACAAAATAAGATGTTTCACGCTCGTCTCTAAGGAAATTGCACCCATTCCTGGTGCAGCTGCGTTGTTGGCAGGTAGACGCTTATCGCCGCAGCGCGTCGTCGTCGTCGTCGAAGCCACAGGTCATGCGAAAATTAAAAAATACGGTCCAATAGTTAAATGGGTCGTGTGATACTTTATTGGAGGGGGGAGGAGACGAGTGAGGAAGTTCCAGGAGAAGTGAGCATGAGAAATGTGACATTTGTTTGCTCCTATAAATTTGTGCCAGTGAAAAGTTCATTTTTAGCCTTCAAAATGATTTTAATACATAAGACAGCCTTATTGTAGAAAATTTAGAGAAAATACAAATGAAAGTGAATAAAATGTTTGTAGTCTCTCTCATGAATGTAAAGATACGTCACTTTGCTGCATACTAAAAATTGCCTAATTTAATCCTTTAGTGATCAGTTTTATTAGATGCCAGAATTTAACTTTTTCGTGTCTCTTTTTTTTTTGCCTAGCTTAGTCATTTTTTAATCCATTTTAAGTGCCTCAAACGTCAGTTTTCGTGCCTATTAATGCATAATTTCGTAATTTTGTTACATATTTTAAGTGCCTAAATCAAACCTATGCCTAAAACTCTGAGGTCTGTTGACAACATAACACCTTGTAATACACCCATGTCAATACAAACTATTCTTATTTAACATTATCGACAAAAGAGGTACACCCGTGTAATTCAATCGCATAGAATATCAAGTAATTAGTAATTTCATATACATTTGCAGATTCTACAGCCTCTGAACAGGTGGGGTAGAACTGAGAAGCGTCGAATCAGCAAAAATGTAATAGAATGATCAAGAAGGTCTCGTGTAGATTACGGTATTAGGAACGTGCTTTAGCATCAACATTTTAGTTTTTAAGGCCCTAGAACGCTTCGTCAGGAGTTATTTAACAATAAAGATTCAAAAATCCTGACGTGTGTTGCGGCCTGAATTTTACTTGAATATTTAGATGCGTTTTGAAACTAATCCTTCATATTTTTGAAGTCAAAGTGTAATTCGTCACTTCCCCGTGTCTTTCTCTAGAGACCTCATTTTTAAAGATTGGTTTCGTGTGAAGGCCGCAAAGGGAAGGTATATTACTGAAATAATATAGGAGACAATTATTTGCGTCCAAATTGAGTTATGAAAAAAAATAAAAATAAAACAAAAAAAATTCATTCATGCAAGAAGACCTCAATTACCACGATGCAAGAACGACAATTTTGCTCGCCATTTCAATGGTCAATAGATCATTCATGTACGCCTAAGTCGTTGTAATGAAACACACAGTTCTTAATATCATGAATATAA
>JAHLJT010008446.1:138017719-138035602 GCA_031308135.1 Acheta domesticus
TATACAGTGGCGGCTCCTAAACTTCAGGCCAGTAGGCACAAAACAAAAAGCTAGAAAATAAACTAATAAAAATTTTATTTTGAAGTTTAAGCGCTGTAAACTGAAAAACACTTGAAATTCCTCATTGGTTCTCACGTATAAACTAGGCTGAATGAGAAGAGAGACAATTCAATTGAAACAACAAACGCTCACGCTCAAGAAAAGAAAAAAAAACTCGCACAGAATTCACAGCTGCTGATATTATGAAGATTACGCGGGTCCTGAGCTAATCAGCATTTCATTTCTCAGACACTAGGAGCGTTGTTTGTACATACTGTAAAGTGGCGCTTGCAGTGGCAGTCACAAATAAAACTTGTGACCTGTGAAGGGCCTTAAGGGAGCATTACCCCCCTCCCTTTTTTCCTCGCACTATGAGGAAAAGCTTTGCTGAACGGGAGGGAGCTGGTCACAAGAAGCTTGCGGACTTCGCCCTGTTGCCACAACTACCTCGTTATCTGTGCTTGTGAAATAGAATCAATATCGCCGTGAAAACCTTAACGTAAATTCTCTAGAATTATTACTCGATAATATGACACCGCATTTCAGTCCACTATTAATATTTTCCTTTACAAGTGGGAGGGCACGTGACCTTGTGACCTTATGGTAGAGCCGCCACTTGCCCTATAATATCGTAGTAACGTGCCGCAGTAACACAATTTATTTGTTTAGCTATCGCAGTAATCTCATAATTTTCGCCTAAATCGTCAGAATTTATGTGTGACCGATAAAATGCAGACTATCAAACCAACTATCGAACCAACTATCGAACCAACTATCGAACCAACTATCGAACCAACTATCGAACCAACTATCGAACCAACTATCGAAACCAACTATCGAACCAACTATCGAACCAACTATCGAACCAACTATCGAACCAACTATCGAACCAACTATCGAACCAACTATCGAACCAACTATCGAACCAACTATCGAACCAACTATCGAACCAACTATCGAACCAACTATCGAACCAACTATCGAACCACTATCGAATCAACTTGATCGAACCAACTATCGAACAAACTATCGAACCAACTATCGAACCAACTATCGAACCAACTATCGAACCAACTATCGAACCCACTATCGAACCAACTATCGAACCAACTATCGAACCAACTACGAACCAACTATCGAACCAACTATCGAACCAACTACGAACCAACTATCGAACCAACTATCGAACCAACTATCTAACAACTATCGAACCCAACATATCGATACAACTATCGACCAACTATCGAAACCAACTATCGAACCAACTATCGAACCAACTATCGAACCAACTATCGAACCAACTATCGAACCAACTATCAACCAACTATCAAACCAACTATCAAACCAACTATCAAACCAACTATCAAACCAACTATCAAACCAACTATCAAACCAACTATCAAACCAACTATCAAACCAACTATCAAACCAACTATCAAACCAACTATCAACCAACTATCAAACCAACTATCAAACCAACTATCAAACCAACTATCAAACCAACTATCAAACCAACTATCAAACCAACTATCAAACCAACTATCAAACCAACTATCAAACCAACTATCAAACCAACTATCAAACCAACTATCAAACCAACTATCAAACCAACTATCAACCAACTATCAAACCAACTATCAAACCAATTGCGAACTCGCTTCTTGCTCCAGTCCAGGATTGGTGGGAAACCGACTCGTATTTTCAGAGTAGTATTTTTGAAATTTATCTTTATAATCATTTCCACGCTAGTCAATAAACATAACGGTATACAGGTGGACAACCTAAGTTGGCGTAATTTTTGAGATATTGACACAACTTTGTTTTTTTTAAATGGAAGTATATATCTTCTTCTCAGGGGCGGCTCGTCCTAAGTGGCCACAGGGGCCGGGCCCCACCAAGATTTAATAAAGCAAAAAAATGTTTATTTATCTTTATCGTAATCTCTTTGTGATAATTGTAGTACTTTACTGGAATTCTTATTCGTGAAGATCGACAATTCGTCTCCAGAACTCATTCCAAGTCCCAATAACCAAGAATTGAGGGTCATAGTTACTTGCCGCACTCAAAGATAGCGTTAGTAGCATTCAAGGGGCCGCCCTGCGAGGGGCCCCACAGCCGGTAACTCCGCTCCGTTTACAAGGTCAACGCCCTTCCGCACTGGGACCGAGTACTGCTTGCTAATTTTAGCAGCCCTTGGGGCCCGCACCATCGGGCCCTTCTCGGAGGAACGGCAGGCCGAGGCGCGCGGTTTTCGAAGTGCACGTGAAAGTTCTGCGCGCTAAAAGATGAACACTGTGGATTCGTTTCACTGTTTTCATTTTTTTTCACTAAGACTTGAAGAAAAAAATGATATTAAACTGTTAGGAGCACATCAACCGAGTGTACTTTTCATTTACACAAGTTGATGGGAAGAAAAAATGAACATTCTGTAATTCGTAATTTCAGCAAACAACTATGGTTCATTGTGAGTGAAGAAAAACAAAGCTTATTTTGCTTTTTTGTTTATTATTTGGTGGTGAGGGGTGGTGGACAACAGTGGGCTGTAAGGATCTGAAACATTTGAGCGAAATGATAAAGAAATACGAAGAAACGCACGAAGCAACACGAAGAAGTCGCATTTAGAAAACGCTTGTAAATTTAAAACTTTTCGAACCTTGAACATTGTTGTACAGATTGATTCGGCGGGCAAAAATTCAATCTAGAAACATAATGAACAAGTCGCAAAAAAATAAACTATTTTAGGTAGAGAGATTGAGTGTTTAAAATTCTGTGGTACTCATGAACTAGCATTGAGAGAGCATGATGAATCTGAAGATTCAAAAAACCGTGCAAGTTTTTAGACTTATCGTTATTCGGCAATCTAGATAGTGTGTTAAATGAACATTTAAACAATTTTTCTGTTTATAAATATAACTCACACGACGTAGAACGAGCTGCTAGATTCTATGTGTGAAGTGTATTTGGACGAAGTGAAGAGAGACATAGATGTAGCAGATTTTGTTTCTCTGCAGGCCGATTAAACAACTGACATAACACGACCAAGTCAATTTGTCTTAATTTTACGGTATGTTTCCCTTTCAAACTCTAAGCATTCAGAAAGATAAGCTACGGCATTAGCATTTTTACAAAAATCGTTTGTTTCCTTTGACATACCAATATTTGATTAAACATATTAATAAAAATTCCTACTTCTGTTTTTGTGGAAAACAGATTATTATTAACAGATATAGATTTAAAGATTTAACTAATTAATTGATAATTAATATTAATTAAATAATTGATTAAATGACAATTATTTAATTAAATAAGATTGATTATGTGATGAAATTCGTGCTTTGGCGCCCGGTCCCACCAAGAAAAATATCACGAGCCGCCACTGCTTCTTCTCCAGCATTCTAAAGTTCTTTAAAAATTCCGACTAGGTGCGTCGATTCAAGTATACGATGTCAGCAAGGCCAGCTGTCCTTGCGCGCTGCAGCATTGCATTTACCAAGTTCTAATTGAACTGTTTTTGCAAAATATAATTTTCGAATATTAACAATATTTATATCATTACATTGCATTTTTAAAGAATTTAATAATGCTGGAGAAAAAAATATATACTTCCATTTAAAAAAAAAACAAAGTTGTGTCAGTATCTCTAAAATTACATACGGCACTAACAAGGAAACGAAATATGTTATTTGCCCCATCATCAGCAACAACATGGCGCAAATAGCATCTCGATATCTCAAATCGTTTTCAAAATATTTTCTGTGGCCAACTTAGGTGGTCCACCCTGTATAGTTTGCCCGAAGATATAGAAAATGTAAAATGCGTATTAAATATTCTGTTCATATTCTCCTTGCAACAACTGGTTTCGGGGTTAAATTTGCAAGAGAATTTTTTTCAAGATAATAGCAATTAAACCAACTAAAATCTAGAAACAGAAGTTCCACTTCCGTATTTAGAATAAAGTGGAATGCTAGAAAGATGAAAAATAGCATTATCTAACCAGCAACCATTTCAACCGCAATATAAGGGAACGTCGAGACTGCACCTCGTCTCCACCCTCCCTTTCCGATCTTCAGACTTAAATGGCGGAGAAATTAAGCGATCTATTACAAAACGCCTTGAAGAGCAGTTTTGTGTGGAACTACGAAAAGATTGACTCCCAAAGAAATGTAAGTTGTAATGGCATGCTATTTTCTTATAAATAATTACATATCTCGAAAACGAAAGGCGATATCTTTTAGTTAGCAAGATGACTCTTCGTGACAAACGAGCAATTTTAAACGATGGATACACTTCCCTGGAGAGTCACTACAAACTAGTGTAAAGAGTTAAAGAGATATCTTCTGTTGGACCTCAAAAACATGTTGTTTGAAAAAAAAACAACCTGAACATGGAGGAGCTGAAGCTCTCGAAAAGTCGTTGAAGACTGGAAAAGCAGACATAAGACTAAATTTGAATTGTTACGAAATAAAATAATTGAAAAAAATGTCTCCTCTTTAACAATTTGAAAGGGGCCTCTTTCTTAAGAGAAATATAATTTTAAGACTATAAAATTATATAAAATTGAAACAAATTATATTCCATATTTTAAATAAAATTCACACAAAAAATTAAATAGCACTAAAAAGAAAAATACAAAAAACCTTCAGAAACCAAAATTAATTAAGTTATACAATAAAAGTTAATTGTTTTGTTTATAATTTACAGTTATGTACATCTTCAAGTTATTTTCTGAGAAATTACTGTTTCTTCTATCATCTAATATATGTTTCAGATAGAAAAAACTTCGTTCTACATTTACATTTGTCTTTGTGCCGAGCCTCACTCTACGTACGTGTGCACTCAGCTAAATGCGGTCAAAAGCTGAGCTCATTCTCTATCGATTTTGCAGAGCAACATCGGTTTCGAGAAATTTGATGAATTTGAAACGCAGTACAACTTCCCACAGTGTCGTGCCCGGACGTAAGGTCAAATGTGACATGCGCAAGCAGTCTCGTGTTGGTAAGTTCAGCGAAGACTGATAAAACCGATACAGTAGGATCCGATTGGGAAGATAGACCCCAGACACAGCATTCGCTGAATAGCCGCAACCAAGGGCCGCAGACAGAGTTCGTTGCAATACCGCTTATCCCTACTCCCAACTATCATCCCTCAGAAATTTTAATTAGACAATAGACATCATGGAAGCTACAGACTCGCAGCACATAAGAGCAACAAAATGTAGAATGCACTGCCGGGTTAAGTTATGTATTTTTTCTTAAATCAAAACCTTCAAAATTAAAACAAGTTGGTAATTTAAGAATTATGTTTTATGCAATAAAACCATGAATCTTGCAAATTCCTCCAGTAAAACGCCAAACTGTGCAATTTTCGGGCAGCAATACCCAAAACGTGCATTTCATGCCAAATAAAACAAGTATTAAAATAACGTTCGTTTCGTAATTCAAATTTCTGTTTGTTGCAATAAGGATTTCCGCAATACTCGCGCTGAAAACTAACAGAACAGACGCTGTGGATTGCATCGTCGTCTTCCCCTTTTACTTCCAATACCGTTGGCATTTATGGATACACTCATTTCAGCGCGTAATAATAGCTTCATTTTAGAGAGGAGATTACAGAAAAAATGTTTGACAATAGTGAATTGTTTGTTTGGATGATTCTTTATCAAAAACGTAAAAATAAAGTATCAAAATAGTAAAAATAAAGAATTAATTTTTTTAAATGTAGAATAATAGAAAAATTCAGTAATATGTAAAAATATGTTCATTTGGGTAAAATATGTAAATATATGTGATTTCGGGCAAAATATGTAAATGTATGTATTAAAAACCCACCGTTTTTGGCCACTAATCGATGCGAAACGTGAATATATCGTTGATTCGACTTGATAGAGGTACCTTAGGAAAATATGTAATTACATAATTATCCGGGCCCTAGTCATCACTGAAGATCGGATTCCCGTGTAACCAAGAAAGAAAACCGAATCGAATAACGAATTTGATCTAGAAGCGTGTATGCACACTTTATCGTCGATAATATCCCTGCAACTGATAGTTATGAAAGATTAGAACAGAATAAGGAAAAAATAACTTTTGTTCAAAATTAAGAGTGTTCTTTGAGTAGATAGCCAAATGTAAACAAACTACCAAATAAGTTACGTCCGTGTTTCTCATTTAAGGATAACATTTCTTTAGTTGAAGACTTGTAAAATACTCGTATAATTATACCTAATTCGTTGCAAGAAATTGTTTAAAACAAATTACACGATCTGCACTTAGGGGTAAATAAATGTCGCCTGAGAGCTCAAAAATCTGTTCGGTGGATTGGATTGAGTGTGCATATAAAGAATTTGGTCAAATTCTGTCCTGAATGAATCGAATCTCGAATAAACCAGAAAGAATAAATTATCTCGGATGAATTCCCAAAAAGACCACGGCAAAACACTGCTTTAGATCTTCTCAAAACAAAAACTCATGGTTTACCGATTACTATTCCAGATTTGTTGTGAGAGGCGAAGGAGGGGGCGCAGCAGAGGACACGCGGCAGTCTCGTTACGACCAAGATACTTACAAGTCTTTGTGTTCTCATTTACCTGATATTGCCAATACATGAAGTATTGATGAACTTGTCTTCTTAAGTCGTATCTATTAGTGTAATAAAAATATAGACTTCGTTTGGAAAAATGAGAAGCTTCAACAACACATACTTACTCCCTATATTTCTAAATTTGCCAATTTCGAAAATTCAGGCAGTTGAACGAAAATAACACCTGGACCATTTTAAAGGTCCCTTGGTTTATCCATGGAAAATTTAAAGAAAAACAACTGAAGCGTTTTTTGGGGAAAACGTGTTTTTATAAATTGTAATTGCTGCTTAAAATGAATGCAAGAAAACTCTTTTTCAAAAAACTGCATGACTTTTTTAAAGAGCTGATTTTTTAGAACAAATCTTGCTTAAGGCAAAAATCTCTATCTTCAGTTTTGAAGTTTGAAATGTTAACTTTTGGCAATTTTCGGAAATACGGATGCGGATACAAAGGACAATCATTTTCAATGAACTCTGTATTTTTGAAAAATGCAAAAAGGTAACATTTCAAAACGGTAAAATTGAAGATAGAGAGTTTTGCTTTAAACAAAAAAATGTTTTAAAAAATCAGATCTTTAAAAAAGTCAATGTTTAATTTTTTAAATGAGTAGTAGTTTTCGCGCAATTTCTGCTTGAAATTAATGAAATTTATGAAAAAACATTTTCTCAAAAAACGCTCCAATTTTTTTCTTGAATTTTGTTTCAAGAATTAAAAGTAGGAATGCTTCAAGGAATGACGCTGATTTCACTATCGCTGAACTCTCTGAAATTTAGAAAATTGTGTATTGGAAAGAATGGGAAATTATTAGCGTCGGCCCAAGTGAGCAAGTCCGAGCGACTGTGTGGTGTAGCGGCAGAGACTGGTTAACTCGATGGACCTGAGTTCGAGTCTCGGGGCAAAAAAAATTGCTTGTTAAAAACACTTTTGCAGGTTCATCTAGTAGTATAAATCGCGAAGACAATAAAGAAAGATATATTTTCGCTTTTTCTCCAAACTTTTTATTTTTTCTTGAATATAGCAATGTAAGTAGAGCCGGGCAAAATTCATTCTATTTTCGATCGGTCTCAGTAGCTTTGCTTTCGCAGTCTCGGAGCCTCGAAGGTCGCGCGCGCGTGCGCTCCTTATCTGCCTGTTAAAATCTACACGTAGGTCTCTCTCAAGAATTTGAACTATGGGAACTGCTCCATTCTCGGCTGTTCTCGTCAGTATCGGCTGGTATCCGCAGTCTCGGCAGAAGTGGCCGCCACCGGGCGCTCGGCGCAGGCTCAGCGGCTCGATGCAACTGCGGTCGCCACGTATTGTGATGGCAGAACTCTTATTTAATTGTAATTAATTATAATCGCAGTAATATACATTTCAATTTATCTATTAATTGGTTTAAAAGTAACAATCACTCGATTCATTGCAAATAATTTTAGAGAGAAAATAATACAACTTTTGAAAGAATTAAAAGCAAAAAATGAGCAAAAAGTAATTTAAAATCAACTGTTTAGCAATATCAATAAAATGGAATAAAAATTAAAACTAAAATAATTTTCATCAATTGTTTTTACATTGTGAATTATTACACAATATTGAAATAAAGGTCATTAATTGGAATCTCTAATAACGTAAATGGACCTGCAGTTTATTTTCAAGTAAGCAAAGAAAGTAATGATAAAAGTTTACATTCCAGAATTATGTATGAAAGCACAAAAATATTTGTTAAGGGAAAAATAATTCATTTCTATTGTTATGTCATTTAAGTTTCTTACACATTCGAATGTAAGGCATATTTATTAAAAACAAATAATATTTTATATTAATTTCATCATTACATTAAAAAAACGCGTATGCGAAACAAAACTGAAATGGATACTGTTCTTCCCTGCGTGAAAACGTCCTTTCGTCACTGGGCACAATTCATTGTTTAACAGTTGACGTAAGCCTCTGAATTGGGTGAAACAATTGGCAGCCAAACAACGGTGCCCACTGCAAATCAGCCTATTCAGCTCCTTGCCCTATCGCCACACACGGGTAGAGTTTTCAGAAATTCGAAATAATTAATTATAATATACTACATTTATATGTGACATAAAATGAAGGAAAATTAATAAATTTATAAACCTTTTGCGCCGTAGAAAAACGCTTTGATTTATTCAGAGTCTAGAAATAAGAAATATAAATGTTTTAATTGACTTTAATTCTATCACTGGCATACGAAAGAGATCTATTGCATAATTCTTTCAATTAACAGAACCTTCCTTTCAATTACTGGAAGAACATGTAGGACAGTGAGATATCAACGTCGGAAGTCGGCGTAATCGACTTGCCCCCTGAGACGCCAGTGATGTTTGCAATGCGAATCTGAGCGCAGCGACCACCCATGGCCCATCGGTCACATACGATAATCCGCTTCTTTTCTTTGTGTAAAAGAATTAAGCGAGCTTGTGGAATCTAAAGATGACATCCTCGGTCTAGATTTGGACAAAAAATAAAGGTTCGGTGCCAAACGACTGGAATTAGTGAAAGTGGAAATGATTTAAACATACATTTTTAACCAAACTAGAAGAAAATAGAAATACATTTCAAGAAAGAAAGCTTAGAAAGTTAAATATGTCTTAAAATATATTTACGTGAAAATAGGCAAAATAAATATTCGTCATTATTGATATTTTTTCATTATTTTTATTATATAGACTACATGTCAAAAGCCGAAGGCTATCTACAAAAATTACAGGTGCTGCTAAATTGCTCGTGCATTGGTCAACGCACAAATCTCGCAAATCGCAAAAATATTTTGCCTTATTCAACAAGACATACCGCTAGACTGCCTCGAGTTTGAACTATACTAAACGGTGGAGAGAGCTCCGGTGACGCCTCCAGCATTTATTCGACGCCGATAACAGGCGCACACCGATAACAGGCCAAGTTTCGGTATCGTTTGTTCTCGATAATGGTAGTTCCGGAACTGGCATTCTCGGACACAGTCGTATCGGCGCACCTGGTATCGCCGCCGAGAACGAACGGAACTGAGGGCGTTTTTGTCCGGCTGTAGTGTTCACTGTAAATCAGCCTCTTCAACTCCTTGCCCTATCGCTACACACGGGTAGAGTTTTCAGAAATTCGAAATACATAATTAATTATAATATACTACATTTATACACCATATAAAATGGGGGTAAATTAATAAATTTATAACATTCTTGCGCCACAGAAAATACTGTAATTTAGTATAAGCCTAGAAATTATAAAAATAAATGTTTTAATTGACTGGCATATGAAAGAGACCTAATGCGTAATTCTTTCAATTAACAGAACCTTCTTTCCACTTCCTTCCTGGAAGAACATGTGGGACGGTGAGATATCGTCGGAAGTCGGGATTATCGATTACTCCAGAGACGCGAGTGATGTTTGCTCTGCGAATCTGCTGAGCCCAGCGATCACCCATGACCCATCGGTCACCTGCGGTAATCCACTTCTTTTGTTTGTGTAACGAATTAAGAGGAAAGCAAGCTCCTGGTATCTAAAGATACAGAATGTCAAATTCAAAAACAAATGACATCCTCGGTCTAGATCTAGACAAAAAATAGAGGTTCGGTGCCAAACGACTGGATTGGTGAAAGTGGAAATGATTTAAACATTCATTTTTAACCAAACTTGAAGAAAACAGAAATACATTGCAAGAAAAAAGCTTAGAAAGTTTACTAAAGTAAAATATATTGACGTGCAAATAGGCGAAATAAATATTCGTCATCATTGTTATTTTTTCATTATTTTTATTATAAATATATGTCAAAAGCCTAACGCTATCTACAAAAATTATAGGTGCCGCTAGAATGCTTGTGCATTGGTCAATGTACAAATTTCGCAAATCGCAAAAATAATTTGCCTTATTCAACAAGACATATCGCCAGACTGCCTCGAGTTTGATCTATACTAAACGGTGGCGAGTGCTTCGGTGACGCCACCAGCATTTTTATTTGACGCGGTCGTCGCACACCAATGACAGGCCAATTTTCGGTATCGTTCGTTCTCGATAATGGTAGTTCCGGAACTGGCATTCTCGGACATAGTAGTATCGGCGCGCCTGGTATCGCCGCCGAGAACGAACGGAACTGATGGCGTTTTTGTCCGGCTCTAAATGTAATATTATAAAAATGACGCGGATTCCATTTTCTTTGAACACTGAATTTTTGAAAATTGCATAGGTTACAAATAATGCGAGTAAGTATATGTTATTGTAGTAACAAGTTTCTGTATCAGGAATCATCAAAGCGAGTTTTTCTATCGAAAAATAGCTATTTCAACAATAAGTTCCTTATTCCTTTTTGCGATTGTTTTTGCTACATACTTTATCGTCACCTCTTCAATAGAAGTGAAGCTGTAGTTCAAGAACAATGCGACATGAGTTGAGAGATTGATATTACCGGACACGCCTACTGCTATAGTCATTAGCCCCGTTAGTGCAGCAAATTTTTTATACCGGGTGGTGGCAGTGTTTCCCCCTGACGAACGGTGAGATCCGACGATGACCTTCACGTCGGCTTGCGGCGAATTTCCCACATCAGCTATTTCCCCCAGCGGCGCACTGCCACAACCAAGACAAGCTCTAAGCTCCCAGCTAACCTCCGAATGTATGGTAGTGAAGTGTGTAAAAGTGTAAGGGGAGAGGATACGACAAGAAAGATGAAGGAAATATCGCGCGCGGTCCGTGGTCCTTATAAGGCCTCTACACGTGGACCCCATTTGTCGGACCGAGCGTCGGGCCAACGAAATTTGACTCTGGGCCAGTGGCATATCTAGGTGGGGGCAGAGGGGGTGGTCCGCCCCAGGTGATACAATTTTAGGGGTGACACCAATTAGAAAATGTTATAATTGGAATTATATAATTTTAATGTTTTATTTAAAAATAATACTTTTATAAAACATGCAGTTGTCAATTAGTTATACTTCGTTTTAGATTATTTACTTAAAAATTAAATTTCAATTATTCTGAATTAAATGCAGTTTTTTACTATATTACAAATAAATGTCATGTGCAAATATATTTTTATTAAACAATGTATAAACTATTCATTAATAGTTTTATTTAATTTATGGGGGGCGTGATACCATTAGTTTTGCCCCGGGTGACACCAACTGAAGCTACACCACTGCTATGGGCTACACCCTGTCCGACCAACAAGCCGATTTTTAAGTACTGCTTAGAATTTCGAGAAGGCAATACTTATGCGAGCATGATGGAAATCTGAGGAAATTGAAGCGCTGTTGTCAGGCTGTTGGCGGGGAGGGGGTGGGGAAGGGGGAGGGGGTCGGGTGGGGGAGTGAAGGGGTGGGGAAGGGGGGAGGGGTCGGGTGGGGAGTGGAGGGGTGGGGAAGGGGGAGTGTGGGGAAGGGGGAGTGTGGGGGAAGGGGGAGTGTGGGGAAAGGGGAGTGTGGGGAAGGGGGTGGGGAATGGGGGAGGGTGGGGAGGGGGTGGGGCAAAGTGGAGGTGTGGGGCAAAGTGGAGGGGTGGGGAAGGGGATGGGGAGGGGTGGGGAAGGGGATGGGGAGGGGTGGGGAAGGGGGGAGGGAGCGGAGGAGGAGGAGGGGAGTCTCCTTGAACTCTCCCTCAAATTACGCTACGCGCTCTGATAGAAATTAATAAAACTTACCGAAATGCGGTTTTTAGGACAGGCGCCCTCAAGGAACGACAAAACTATACCCGAATCATACTCAACCTGCTTCTCGAGAAACATGATCCCTTCCGCACTGAACACTTTCGCACGTGAGGAGCGGCCTCTTCCTTGCTGCACTTCCACTCGAAACCATTACTCAATTCCTTTCGCTTGGCCATCTTCATCGGACACTTACACACAGGACACGAAAATCCTGCAGCAATCAAACCACGTTCTTGCGCCCATTTAATTATGGCCAAGCACACCCTTCGGCGCAACGCGTCAAAAAAGCCTCATTTATTCTCACCATCGTAGCACAAACACTCGACACTCAAAAACACAAATCACAAAGAATTTGAAGAAAGCAAGAAACGTAACTGTACGACAGCAACGCAGCTAACCACTTCAACAGCTACCTCAACACAGAAAATCAGTTGCACACCCATCACGTTCAAACCAGTATTTCGGAATGAAACCCCGACAAGATATTGCCTCCCCTAACTTATGACGTCACGTCCGTGACCAACTACGAACCATTAAAATTATTTCAGTAGAGTATTTATTAAAATTTATTTAAATCGCCCACGCCAAAGGCGTGAGCGGCTTCGCCGGCGAGGCTGCCGCGCGCGCGGCAGCCTCGCCGGCGAAACCGCCCACACTTTGCTTTTTATAAGCATGTAATAAGTTGTACATATTGCTCCCCACCGAAAGGTTTCCCTCATAATCTCCCAAACCACCCTCGACCCCTCCACCGTGGCTTTCCACCTCGCGGGAGCGGGGCGAAGGGCCGGTTTGAACGACTTCCTTAGGTTGTACCGTACATTAAACTTCAGCCTAATTTCCTTGTGATATTGTACGTAATTACTACAATTATAATAAATAATGATTACTTTTCTACGTGTTGCTTTCATTCTCAAAATTGTCAAAATTCGCTTACATTATCGATTTTGAAAAGAAATTCTCATTTTATGTTTTAATTATTCTTTTCCCAAATTTGATCTGCAGTTTTATTTCTTGGAATTTTTGACTTCATATTTGTAATTAGCGACCTCCAAATCCAAGTACCAGAGTACTTTCTAATTAAACAACCGTTTCAAATTTGAGGCAGCATTTTGAGAACTGGAATCACTGTAGGTTGGCCCAACACTATTAAACACTATACAATTTGTCTGGCAGAATGGTGAAGAAATGTCTGTAGGAGAACTTGTCTCCACACTATTTGTCAGATTGGCTGGGCGGTCAACACGACAAATTGGGGTTAAAGTAGGGTGTACGGTGCACCCTCAGAGAAGCGATGTGGCGGAGGGGTGAAGGGGGGAGGGGAAGGGGTTGGGAAGGGGAAGAGGCGGGAGGGGGCAGAGGAGGAGGACGATAGGAGTCCCCATAAGCCCTCCCTCAAATTACGCCACGCGCTCTGATAGAAATGAATGAAACTTACCGAAAGGCGGTTTTAAGGTAGGCGCCATCAAGGAAAGACAAAAATTGATACCTGAATCACACTCAACCTGCTTCCCGCGACAATGACCCCTTCCGCACTGAACACTTTCGCGCATGAGAAGTGGCCTCTTTCTTGCTGCACTTCCACTCGAAAACATCACTCAATTACTTTCGCTTGGCCAACCTCATCGGACACTTACATAAAGGACACGAAAAGCCTGCAGCAATCAAACCACGTTCTTGCGCCCATTCAATTATAGCCACACAACCTTTCCGGCGCAACGCGTAAAAAAAAGCCACATTTATTCACACAATCGTAGAACAAACACTCGACACTCAAAAACACAAATCACGAAGAATTTGAAGAACGCAAGAAACGTAACTGCACAACAGCTACCCCAACACAGAAAATCAGTTGCACACCCACCATGTTCCAGCCAGTATTTCGGAATGAAACTCAGGCAAGAAATTGCCTCCCCTAACTAATGACGTCACGTCCGTGACCAATTACGAACCATCAAAATTATTTCAAGTGTATATATTACAATTTATTTAAATCGCCCACGCCTTCGGCGTGGGCGGTTTCGCCGGCGAGGCTGCCGCGCGCGCGCGGCAGCCTCGCCGGCGAAACCGCCCACACTTTGCTTTTTATAAGTATGTAAAAAGTTATCGTATTGCTCCCCACCCCTCCCTGCCGAATGGTTCCCCTCATAATCCCCCAAATACCCCTCGTCCCCTCCACCGTGGCTTTCCCCCTCGCCGGAGCGGCGCGAAGGGCTGGTTTGAACGACTTCCTTAGGTTGCACCGTACACTAGACTTCAGCCCAAATTGGTACTACGTGTGTAGCGGGCCTCAGTGCAGCCGACCGGTAGAATTCTCCTACAGATAACGATTGATTTCGACCTAGCTTTGTAGCTTATATCGAAAATCCACAGTCAGGGCTCGAATCCTAGGATCTCCCGGTCAAAGTCGCTGCAGAGACAGCAAACATGTTGGCACAGAGTTAACTCAGCTGGTATGACATACGAATGGTCGACTATCCATGTTTGCTATAAATACAACTAAAAATGAGCAAACTTGCAAAAAGAGTCTACTGCTACTTCTAAGTAATAAATTAATAAATACAATGAGTTCCACTTGTAAACATTTTTGCACATTAAAAAAGGCGCACAAACAAATGACTTACCTTAGTTCTATTTTGAATTGTGTAGTGTGCTAGTTTCCCATTACTCAGTTTATTAGCACGCATTACAACAGCATCCACTTTGGAAATGAGATATCCAATATTTGTGCACGTACTACCCCTTTCATTCAACCAACAAATCAAATCTCCACGAACACTCTTCACATCATTCTGTCCTTTGCCACTAACAAGTTGACCATCCGAAAATACTCCTGACTCATGCATTGTTTTAACTTCTTCTAATACGGCACTACCTTTCTCTGGTCCTAAGAAAGCGTCTACAACACACATGCCAAACTGATCTAAGTCTTCTACCAACATTCTACAAACATCCTCGATATTGGTAATTACACTCTGATGTCCTTTAAAGCTATGACGATAAGGGGGAAAACAGTTTGTGTGCTTCGAAATTGACGGTGACCGAGTTTCCCTATTACCAGTATGACACAGAATGTTGTCTCTAGAATTCGCGTACGACGCTCCATCACCGAAGTCAAAGGCTGGAGTCAGAATTCTGCCTGAGTATTTAGAATAATAGTCTCCGAACTTCCTTCATGAGATATAGGATTCACATTTGATCTCTCAGCTTCAGTTTCATCACGTTTCGGGACACTGTCGGGCAAATCAATAGCGATTCGAGAAAAACTTGCAGAAGACGTTTCTGGGGGTTGTGTAACATTGTCAGTCCTACTTTATTGCATGACATCTTATGAGATTTCCAGTGTAGCCTCTGATGCTCTTTCGAACAATAATACACTTCTTTACAACGAGCACAGCGTAAAAGTCTTTCACGCACTCCACATAACGCACAAGTTATCGGCGATTCCATGTCTTTCTACCATCAGTGTCACACGTACAATAAGTGAGTACGTGCTCCCGCTGTGGTCACAGTTTATTAACACAATCCCGCAGCTTCAAGTAAATTTTTGGCGCGCCACTATCGCCTCCAAACTGTCAACAAGCTGCTGTAAGTACTACGAAAGCACGCGAATAGTTCGTATTACTTGTGCATTGCATGGATTTAATATTTCAGATACCTTCATTTTATTATTTAGTTTTAAACGAATTTCTTAGCAGTGATTTTGTAAATATATGGCATCTTCGAAAAACAATTGCTATGGTTAAGTTAACAGTAATAACAATAAATTCAAACAAGCGGATCTTTCTTTTGTTTTCGTTAATTGCTATGGTTGTGTTAACAGCAATAACAATAAATTTAAACAAGAGGATCTTTCGTTTTGTATCATTAAGTGGTTGTGCGATTTTTCGCTTATAACGTGAAAACGACGCAGTTTTCGATGTTTCTATACACAAATATAATGAATTAAATGTCCTAAGAATTAAGTCTCATACAGTTTAGGCGTTATAACGTTTTAAATGAGGGGGGAAAATGTTGCTATATGCAAACATTTTATTTTTAATTAACGCGTATGACTAAATACACTACGCCCTTTTTTAGAAGTCTTCTTCGTAATGGACTTTTCCCGTCAGGACATATGGGCTAAAAATCATTCGTCTGGCGGGATTATTTTCTCTTTATAGAGTGCGTATTTTTCAAGTTATACTAAAAAAACTTATTTTAACGATTGCGAAATTTTTGTAGCTACTCTCAAGCCTACACTTTCCTCTGAAGAAAAAAATACTTACGAGTTATGCTTAGCAAATTTAATGTTATATATCTGTGGAACATTTTTTATAAAGTGTGTAGTTTTTATCTTATACGCAATTCAGTGCAAAAAGAGATAATTTTTATAATTTTCACAGAATGCACAACTTTGAAATTCAGAGAGGGGAGACAACTTTGAAAACAGAGAGACAAACAGAGAGAGGGGACAACTTTGAAATTCCCATTCAGCACCCCAAAAACATAGAGAAGAGAAGAAACTTCTACATTTTCCCCCTGCTGAATTGATTTGGTTTCTCTTACCGTTTTTTTCGAAAATTGAACAATACCACTTTGGGGAGAAACCGGAGTGGCGCATCACCAGCGTATAGGAAAAAATCTTTTGGAAGTAAAACGATCCAGTAAAATTTGATTTTCTGGACACAACAATGACAACAATATATTGCACCATGCAACTATAAGATTTTTTACTTTTTCACTTTGGACATTACCTTTAAAAAATTTATTCATTATACTGCGAATCGAAAAACACACATTAATCGAGGTACATATATCCTCATAAAAATCAAACTCCTCAACAATACTCATTGCCTTTTTACCAAAAATAAGAATAAAATATTATTTTAATAACTATACTGACACTGACATTTTACTGTCATTGATTTTTCGAAAATTGAACAAAAACCACTGTTTTAACCACCGGGCTGAAGCATCACTGACGCATAAGAAAAAGTCTTTTGGAAACAAAACGATTCAACAAAATTTGACTTTCATGAAGTAACAGTGACAGCAATAAATTACATATACAACGATACTATTGTTTTGATTTTTCAAGTACATTACCTATACAAAAATTATAATGGGTATCAAAAACAACACGGATTGAGATACATCAATCTACATAAAAACTAAAATACTTAACAATACGAATTATCCTTTACCCAGATATACAATACAACAATACTAAAAATTGATTTTTTTGCCTTTACAGTTTTTTCAGAAAATTGAACGAAACCCTTTTACGCGTGAAAGGTTTGGTGCATCACCAGCGCGTTAAGAAATACCCCGTGGAACAAAAATTATCCAACAAAATCTGATTTTCTTGAACCACATTGTTCTCAAAACAACAATGACCACAATATATTACTATACACCGGTTGTAATGTGATGGAAAATAATTGCAATTGATGAAATTAACTTAAGGTATGGAAAAATAACAATAAGTTCTAAAAATTGAAACAAACAAATGGGCTCCTGTGACATATATTATTCCTTTGTGTTTTTTATATTTTCCCCCCAATATTTAAATGTATTGTAAAGTTCAATAATTTCTGATGGACAAATTTATTCGAATTAACAAGTTACTACTGTATGCACGTA
>JAHLJT010008446.1:138036602-138061761 GCA_031308135.1 Acheta domesticus
CCCCGAATATACAATACAACAATACTACACAATTGATTTTTGCTCTTGACAGTTTTTCAGAAAATTGAACGAAACCCTTTTACGCCGTGAAAGGTTTGGTGCATCACCAGCGCGTAAGAAATAACCCCGTGGAAACAAAATTATCCAACAAAAATCTGATTTTCTTGAACCAACATTGTTCTCAAACAACAATGACCACAATATATTACTATACACCGGTTTGTAATGTGATGGAAAATAATTGCAATTGATGAAATTAACTTAAGGTATGGAAAATAACAATAAGTTCTAGAAATTGAAACAAACAAATGGGCTACCTGTGACATATATTATTCCTTTTTTTTTATATTTTCCCCCCAAATTTTAAATGTATGTAAAGTTCAATAATTTTGATGGACAAATTTATTGCAATTAACAAGTTACTACTGTATGCACGTATCAGTTTTATTGTCTTTCATCCTGCTTGTTTGAAAAACTAAAAAATCTTTAGAGTAAGAGGCTGATCGAATATTAAAGGGAGCCTCTGTACCTGAGAACATGAAATATTATATGAAATATGTGTAAAGTGAAACACAAAAATGGAAGAAAGGGAAGTTACAAGCCTTTTTGATGCATCATCAAAGTAAAGTGGGGTATTAAAGAAGTGAAACAAACTGCAATAAAAACAAGTCATTATTTTTACAATTTCGGCAGTTCACTAGCCTCATGTCATTTGTACACACCAATCAACACTATGAACAATTAATGCGCCACAGCAAACCTTGCCAGACTGTACATCCTTCCTTGGCCAATGTCCAGTAGGTACAACCTCTGTCACCAAACAATTGGTGATATTGGCCAGTGGCGTCAACTATACTCCAATATTTCACCATTATGGCCAGAAAGTAACCTAAGGTTATTCTTCATGTTTTTTCACCTGACTTTCTTTGGTCCGAAAATGAGATCTGCATCTGGAGCACCTTTAGGATGTTGGTATTTATGTCTTCGCTCCCTATTTAAAATTCATTACAACAGGTCGTTGTGCCTAGAAAATGACAAACAAAATAATATCAGGACATGTTCTAAATCAATTCATGATTTTAAGGAACCATTCCTTTCATATATATCATAATCAAAAATTCATTTAACAAGAATTACAAAGAAAATACAACAAACTTTAAAAGGAAAATTGAATATTTATTGTTCATTCAAAGATTTTATTACTTTCAGAGAGACATTGGTAAGCAATACTCTTATTTGCTAGAGGAGCAAGTCTAAAAACAAAGTTTCGTTTTGGTATAGGGAAAGGACACAGAGATGGAAAATGAATAACCATTTTTAGTGTTACACATTATTCATCTTACTTAAAAAACTCAATTATTCCATTCTCTTCTCATAAACATTAAAATCAGTTTTTTTACAAACAGGTGAAAAATGATCCCAATAATGAAAAACTACAGGGAAAATTTAATTTAGCAATTTTTTCAATTAATGAACATCACATGCTACATAAAATGCTATGAAATTTCCTGAGAAAAAAAATTTGGGTCTCTAAATCAAACTTTTTCCAATTCAAAATAATTGGAATGTAATGTTTGAAGAGTCTTATGATTCTCATGTAAAAAAAGTTTAAGTTTAGCTTCAGTTTTAACTTATTCCTGTTACTTAAATCAAAATTAATAAACCTCTATTCTAAGAAATTGATAAAAATAGGAACATGGGAACATGATCGCAATGAAAATTCCGTTCATTAACAGAATGATTATTAGTTTGTGTTTGAAACATTTTTTGTGTTACCAGAATTCTCATGATAATTAGATAATATATTCATCAAGCTATTTTAAGGTAGAAAACTTCAGAACTTCAAGTAGGGTATGGCACTGTTGGCATTTTATTTGGACCTTCACAATGGATTTTCACCTTTTTATTTTCACATACATTATGTAGTGTAGGTAACAAATTGTAATGCTGCAGGAAAAAAATGCTGATGTTCCGACAGAAAATCTCATTTTGCGAGTCCCTGCTTCTAGAGAAGTGGATTTTTTAATGTCTGTCCATTAGTCTGGGAACAACATTAGTGCCTAAATTGCATATAGGATTTTTACCAAAATGAATATTCTGTGATTGATTTGGATACCCTTAAGGAACAGCAAATTTGAAATGGATCTTTCAACTTTAGGTGCCCTGCGAATTTGTATTGGATTTTTCAATTCAAATCTTTAAATCAAGACATTTTAAAAAAAGTTCTAAAAAATGGCTGCAATTTCTTTAAACTTCTTCTGTAAATAGAGCAAATTTCGCTTAAAAATATGTCTGGAAGATACATTTTCATTAAAACTCTTCAATTTTCCAAATTTACAAATGTATTTCTAGGTTAATAGATCTGTAGTGCAGACTACATTTGTGATTATTGTAAAACCAAGTGATCTGTAAATATATATTTCCAGTTATTGTACATAGTGTACATCAATAAAGCCATTTTGTAATTTTTTATAACAACACCAGTTTGTTTGTTCTTTTTTTGCTCTATAAAACAGTACTCTCTGTTTGGAATTACCTTTGGAAGTACTACCTGAGTTTCTAATTCACTGGTAGTGACACTACTATTTAGAAAAAATAAATATTTGGCCTATGTAAAACCTATTAGTTCCACAACATTTAGGTTAATACAGGACATTTTATATTAAGCATAGTGAGAAATCGCAATTCCCTTTTTTAGTACAGTTATTCTGGAATCTTGTAGGTGCCAAAACAAAAAGGGTATCTCATATTCCTACCTCTTTCCCTACAATAATAGTAAAGTTTCAAAGAAGTTCAAATGCTGAAAAATGGTTTATTCTTCGCTATTTAAAAAAACAAAAAAACACAGTATATAAAATATTAATATTACAGCAAGGAAAAGTAAACAATTATCTTAATATAAATGTTTCCAAAATACAGTATCCTACAACAGAATGGGAAAAGTTTGTAAAATTTAAGGGAAATGCGCATTGCCAGGGTACGGGCCCGAGAGGACGCGGCCCCATGCCCCCACTCCTTAGTGTAGGTAAAACTGTCTTTCTATTATGAGAATCGATAATGATATATTACATTAGATTAATTTTCAAAATGTAATGAATGATTTCGCAAAACATAAAGCATGAAAAGTAGCATTGTAAATGTGTAACTATCTTCACGATTCAGGCAAATAGATCATAATACGTGTCTTTATGTACTATATACTGGTATCGTAAAATATTAGTTATAATAATGTGTGGCAATAAAACTTTTGTTATAATCAAAATACTGGAAAAATGTATTCTTGTGAAAACGTGAAGGGGGAGGGATGGAAGGCGATCAACCTGGGCGCTTCGTATAGTTACGAAACGCCCACGTTGATGGCATGATGATGAATATGATGAGGGTTGATGAATATTTGGCAATAACAGACCTTATTACCACTGCTACAAAATTGTATTACACAATTTTCAGATGTCTAGACTACAAGGGGCGGTTCCTTCAAACCAAACTGTTGGTCGAATTCTCATTGATTCTCATTGATTCGCGCGTCCTCAACTTTATAGCTTCACCTGTGCCTCGATTAATCCGGCTGAACACTACCTTTGTGGTTCACAGTGCACTGTAAAAGCATTCCGGCTAGTGCGAGAAGAGTGTGCGCGTATTGCTCAAGTTGTAGTTGCTGTGACTACCATAATTTATACTATTGTAAATTTCTATTACAAATTTCCAATGTTCACTTGAAAAAACTGGAGCAAAAAGTTTTTGAGAAAATGTTTTTTAAAATATATATTTTGCATTAACTTCAAGCAGAAATTGCGCGAAATCTACTATTTTTTAATGTACACAACCTTTTTAAAGATTTTTTACATTTTTTTTAAGACAAAAATATCTTCAAAGTTGTAGGAAGACGTCGAGAAAGCTTTTGCAACTTTCGAAAAATCAGGGATTTCAACGAAAATGAGACCTGCTTCATTTTTCTTCTAAGCGTATTTTACACTATGCGAGAACAAAATTTAATCCAAAGATTTGGAGTCGTATTTGAGAAAACGTTGAAAGGCATAATGCAAAGCACCCACCCAAAATATGCGTTTCAAACTCCTAGAGTCTGGAGTTACTTTATCTCTATCAGAGAATATCAATTTCGGGGAAAAAAATCTTAACAGACCTTTATTCGAACAACTCCTCTTTTTCGGTGTCAGCAGTAGGTTCTCGCGTAATTTTTGCTTGAAGATAATGCAATTTATAATTTTTTCTTCCGAAAACGTCTTCAATTTTTTCTTTACATTTTTTCGACGAATAGATCAAAGGGCGTTTAAAAACCTAATCTCATTTTGTTGAACTCTCTGGATTTTAGAAAATTAGAAAAGTTAGAAATAATACGGGAAAGTATAGGCTGCTGTCCCCCCCCCCCGCCAGCCCTAATTTTCATTACAGTTGTTGCTCAAATGTAGAAAAATGTGATTAATAGTATGGTATATGTCCGATTCGAATCAAAGGTATTGATGCTTGGGGAAAAGGGCGATTTTTCGACAGAAAACTATTGTTGCTAGGGCCAGGTAACGAAAAACGTTACATCTTGTTCATATATATGTAGTAAATTTCTTCTCATACATTGGGTAGTTTGAATGAGCAGCTTTCCAAAATCCAGAGATTTAAACGAAAATGAGACCAGTGCCATTCTTTTATTTATTTAACGTCAAAAACAGTTGAAAACTTTGAGACGTGCTACAGGGAGTAGTGTACTCTGTGTACGTTTTCTGAAATTCTGGGAACCCTACCCTAACTCATATAAAAGTTGAATTCTGAATACAGATGAAATGAGCATTATTGGCAAGAATTGATGGAAAAAATCGCTCCAGTGTTTGCTATTTGCAACTATTTGCAAAGGAAAATCAGCAAGAGAGTTTCGCTATTATCCTTCATTGTGCCCTTCGTGAAGGAATCTTCGAGGACTTCCTGTCATGAGAACATGGAGGACGATAATTTGAAAAACTATATTACCCACAGAACTATAAAGGACGAACATAGATAGTGAAGCTTCATTTATGCCCAGAAGCAAAACAAGGGGCCATCTCAGCAGTCGCCCGATGGATCAGGGAAACTGGACGAAAAACCTGACCGAGATGGGAGTCATTGATCCAGAAGCTGAGGTACAAATACTTGTTACATGTTGTTTAGATTTTACTGTCCAACCTTACATTATTTTACGCGTTCCCTTCTCTATCCGTGCCCTCCCACAAAACATTGTAGCAGTTTTTGAGAAAACGGTTTTTTAATAAGCTGCATTAATTTCAAGCCCAAATGACACGAAAACTACTAGTTTAAAAAAATGCACTTGGACTTTTTTAAAGAGCTGATTTTTTCCAGTAGATTTTGTTTGGCAAAAATCTTTATGTTCAATTTTGTGTTTTTGAATTGTTAAAATTTGCAAATTTCGAAAATATCCAGAGTTTGCCGGAAATTAGACTAGCGTCACTTCTTTTATCGTCTTTTGATAGATACGAGGAGAAAATTTAAAGAAAAAATTGGAGCCGTTTTTTGGCAAAAAATTGTTTTAAAAAAATTAAAATTTGAGAAATTTCACACAAAATTTCGTGAAAAGTACTTATATTTTCGAAAAATTGTACGCGATCTTATTTGAATATCCATCCTTAAAGAACAGATTTCATTAAGGAAAAACTTCAAGCTATCGAGGAATCTGAGGACAAATTTAATTTAAAAAATTGGAGCTATTTTTGAGAAAATTTTTAAAATGTTGAGGCTTCATGTAAAGTACCCTAAAAAATAGAAATATCTGCTTCACATTCAGGCAACATCGAGTTCCTTTAAATGGATCGAGGAATATCAATTTTGGAGAAAATTGCCAGAATGGTTTAGGTGCTAGTGTTGACAACAGACGGATAGACTTTTGTCGTTTAATCGATTTTTCGATATCAAAATTCCACAAAACGTATTCTGACTACACAACGCGTAAGAGGAAGTAATTTACTACGATTCGTATACTATATAGGTACAAAGTCCACTTATTCGTTACTAGAGCCCTGTTATTTGAGTTTTTCTGACGAAAATTCACCGTTTTGCGGAGCACGATTACAAGACTCTTGTTTCCCTATATATTTTCGAAAATCGCAAAATTTTAACATTTTAAAACTACAAAATGAAGATAACATTTTTGCCTTAAACAAAATATTCTAAAAATTCAGCTCTTTAAAAAGGTCAGGAACATAAAAACAACACAAACGAGTAGTTTTCGAGTACCTAATTTGCGCTTGAAATGTATGCAATTAAAAAAATACACTCAAAAACCACTCCATTTTTTCCACGGATAGAACTAGGAACTCTGAAAAGAATGGGACAGGCCTCATTTTCGTTGAACCTTCTGAATTTTTGAAAACTGCAAATTTAGAAATAATGCGAGAAAGTACGTATTGTAGCAGCATTAGTGCAAAAAATATGAGTTTAGCGTAATTTGACAAATTTTCGAAATTGCAAATTCGAATTTCCCGTATCCATTAACTAGTCTTTTGGAATATATCAGATTAGAATCGACAATGGCCTGCCCGCCGACTTGGAAGTAGAAAATTCTGGGAATTCGTTCGCACTGTTCGTTCGCACTGGGAATTCGTTCGCACTGGAGATGTTCTAGCTGTATATATGAAACGCAATTTTAATAATCGCATTTGTGTTGATATATTAGCTTTCAAAGAATGAGTATTCGCACCAAATGTTCTACGATTAGTGATGATGTTTACAAGTGATGACTGAGATGAGTCACTAGGGAGAGAAATTATGTTGAAGCGGTACTATTAATTTTTCTCCGCCACTTTACATTTGTCATCCAGTCCAGGTCAGTTTGCCCACTGTCATAAAGTCCATGTTAATTTGATACATAAATATTTCGTCCACTCTTTTGTCAATAAAGAATTCGTCCACTATAAATACTGTCCATCAATGACACGTGTTCACAAATATTTTGACCATTTTCTTTCGTTTAAATTATTTTGTCTACTTTTTTTGAAGTTCATTAAATGTTCACAAAAAAGTTTGTTTGTAGTAATACAAAGTAGTTTAATTATCAATGCTCTCTGTTGTGGATTTCACGGTAATGTGGAATTACATTTAACTTGGTTTTAGCTTTTTACTTCCCTTAAAAACAAAGACAAAATTATATATATATATATATATATATATATATATGTACACACACATATTATGTATGCCAGATCCATCCCTTCTGCAAAAATGGAGAACGATGTTATTGGCGTTGCGGAAATCAGGATATCTGGAATGCCCTTTGCGTCACAAATAGGAATGTAAATTATTGTTCTTTCAATATATATAAAGAAGATGAGCACACACATGTAGCGAAAGGATCTGAAGTTCACGCCAAAATAGTTTTGGTAGGAGTGAAAAGAAGGTCCGAAAAACAACCAAATGAACCTCCTGCAGTCGTAATAAGGGAAGAAATTCATGCCATTGAAGATCAAGAAGTACTGAATTTACCAGAAAGAATTCATTATTACGTACTGTTAACAGCACAAAAAGTAGGCATTGTTGTTACAACAATAATGTACTATTTGTTTTTACCCTAACAGGCCTGCACAACGCCTGCTCCCGCGAGCATTCTGCACTTGCGAGCCGATCGTCTGCCCGTGACAGCGCCGAAAGTGCAAGTAGTGGGGGGTAGGACCCTTTTTTCGGGGAGGGGAGAAGCCTGACGTAGCACGACACGGCGCGTAAATTGAATGCCTGGGCGTCTAATAATGATCCGTGTTGTAAAATTATATGATCACTTGTTTAAATGGATTATGTCTATTATTTGAAGTTACAAGGGCCGTAATTCACTGTTTACGTTCTGTGCACAGCTGTACATCCCCCTTTGGATCCACCACTGTATGTATTTTCCTTGTTGAATTAAAAAAATTAACATGCTCATTGTGACTCTTAAGCAATATTTTAAAGCAGTAGCTTTTAAAAAAAATATTTATTTCTAACTAATAAAAAATACTATTTAATAATTGATTGTTCACCAGGAATGTTATAATCTCCAAATCATAGCAAAATGAAGCAACTTATGAGAGCAATCACTCACATCAAGATTGACAAAAATAGAATATGTGGCAATTCCAAGAAGGGTAATATTTAACAGCACATATATTTGTGACTATTTTTCTGCATTATGAAACTGAATAAAAGAGATCAGTGAGCAAAGCCTTTAGAGATTTGCTCTCATGAGATTATCATAGGTATTGTTAAATAGAATGCAAAGGGCTTAATATTTTTATACGATGTCGTAAACGACTATGCATTCTTGTCAGAAATTAGAGCAGAAAATTATAATGAATTTTTCAAGAATAATATGTTTTTGCGTTAATAGAACGATCTTATTCAATTAAACATACATGAACAAATATTTTATCGCTGTCATTATTAAACAAGAACAATTCAGTATCATAATTTTGCTTTTAGCAAAACACTAAATTTGTGATTACATCGTAGCAAAGCGAATTATATTACCAGCCCTTCAAGCAATTATAATACTTGGTCTCCAAATCTAATATGTATAATTTGTTGTAGTTTCATAATTCGCATTGTGATGTATCGACAAAAAACATTTACAACATAATACAAAAGGCAATATTACTTGAAATGTATGTGACCGACATGTTCTCGCCGATTGCTCTTTAAATTTACGCGCTGTTTCGAATTGCGCATTCCAATTGGTAGTCCCCACTCTTCGAGTAGTTTCATCCCTACCCTTCATCGATTTTGCCCCCATTTGCCCCCGAGCTGCTCGAGCGCAGCTCCTGACGTCAGTGAAAGTGCAAAATACTGTGCAGGCCTGCAGTAAAACAATTTTACAGTTCCGACAGTAGAGATAATGATAACAACAGACTACTTATATTTTGTTCGTTGGAAGGGTTGAACCATTTATGTGGAAATAGAATGATGGTTTGTGATGGGACGTTTAAAATGGTTCCCAGATTGTTTGGTCAATAGTAAGCCTACATAATTCATGAAATAATATACGATTTCGATTTTCCATTAATTTGTTTGTGTAGCAGAAAAAAATAAATAACTTCTAAATTAATATTCGAATATATTAAGATCTAAGATATAATATATTGGCTTTTCTCCTTCGTGATCTTGAACTTTGAAATGAGTGCTATGAACACACAGTAACGTAACAAAATCGTAAATAGATGACTATATCATTTTTCGCAAGCAATTTGTGGCATGCTTTTTCGATATCTCATTTAAGTCTCTTTTACATTAAATTGGTGTTCAGTGACCCAAGAAAATCGTGTGTACATAATTTTAAGAAAAAACATATACTTTTAACTTTTGGCCTGCCATATTGCATGGTCATTTTGAATTTCGAAAAGCCTACCTTGTAAGTGCGAGAAAGTACGTGCAATTGAAGCACCACTAGTTGCGAATCTTTCCTACATCTTCATTGCAGAAGCTGAAGATGTCTTCGGATGTGTTTAGCACCCCCCCATTATCAAGTTTTAATTAAAATAAACCAAAAGAATGTTCACGGGTAAAAGGCTTAATGTATTAGGACTTGTAGCTTAAATATATTTCAAAAATTTATCCAAAATATGAAAAAAGTTGGGGCTTTGAATGACATTTTATATACCTTTAGGCTGAAAACAAATGATTAAATATTCGAGGGTTGTGGCATAAGTCATGGCACCTATTCTTTTGTGTGTGTGTGTGTGTGTGTGTGTGTGTGTGTGAGAGAGAGAGAGAGAGAGAGAGAGAGAGAGAGAGAGAGAGAGAGAATACGAGCACTGGTGGAAAATGTGAAACATACACACGAAAAAGCAAGGTATGAACTAGTGCATGTACATTTAACGACACGCCAAAATTGTGTTTCTTATGTTAAGGTATTTGAATTGATAGTCCTAGTTTCGGATCCCCAAGAATTTTAACTTATACGAAATCACATTTCAAAAGTATTATATGCCCGTTCTAAAGGCTCAATTAGGCAGATACTCGATTACCGCACGTGCCTCTGGTCCACACACTCACAGATCGTCACGTGCGTTGCTGTTCTCTAGTTGCTACGCGCCGTCCCAGAAATACTCCTGCCCATCTCCCGGCTCTCCGGTATGAAAGGACATTATTCTCAAGAGTTTCCACCAATTCCCTGTGATATTTTCGGTCATTTCTCCCATGGAGAACAGCTCCAAGAATTGGAGTACGAGCGCTGCTTGAAACGGGTTACATTCATCAGGCACGGCGGCAGTGACACAATTGATTTTACATTGCTCTCTGTGCTAATAGACACAAATCCATCTGTTGTGAACACACATTAGTACATTTCTTTCATGCGACATAATTGTGTAATCTAATAGCATTTCTTGTAGTAAAAAAAAGCCATGACTTCTGCCCCAACCCTAGAATTGTACGTATGTCAATATGCGCTGAACATCTGGGGATGTTCCCTCGTAAGTGCGAGAAAGTACGTGTTGCTGAAGCAACACTGCTTTCGAATCACTCCTACATCTTCACTACAGAAGCTATAGATTTCTTCCTTAATGGAAATACACTGTTCTACTGTACACTGAAATATAGGACCCACTGTTCTCCAAAACTAGATATTTTAATTATTTCATATACAGGTGTCCCACCAATTATGGACCGACCCCATAACTTCTAAACGGTTCAGGATAACGAAATACAGTTTTCGCTTAATAATGCGGAATCATGAGGCAAGTAACATACCGTAGAGAAATTGTCTATAACATTTTTAGTTTTCGAGAAATTTAATCTTTGATTTTTAAATGGAACTATATACTTTTTTCACCAGCAATGGATAGATCATGAAAAAAGGAATAAAATGATGTATCATATGTTAGTATTTTGATAGTAATTTGAGTATACAACTAGACTTTCTGAAATGTGATTTTGAATTAAACGGACAATACTTTGTGTAGCAGCCGTGTTGCACCTCTCGCCTTCGGGGAAAGTGGCTTCGCGGCGTCGTGAAACTTTAGTGGAGACAGGGAGTGTGAGAGAGGTGGCTGTGAAGGATAGAGGCGTAACTACAGCAATTCATGGTCTTGACACGAAGATCATATGAACAACATCAATATTAACGATCGGGATGAGAGATTTTTTTCAATTTGTTCATCTGAATTTAACTTTTCTTCTACTGAAATTCCAAAGCAACTTTAATCAAAAAGAACCAAATAAAAATAATTTGTATCGGAAAGATGATAATACTAAAGATTCTTTTCAAAATTACAAGAATCGAGCTCAGTGTGTTATGGCAGAAACTAGTTTGTCATTTTAAAACATGGGAAGGGAATGAATTCTAAAAGATTTTTATTGTAATATCTCTATTAATTCACCAAATAATAGATAGGTAAACATTTTCACTTATTATTTACTGTTAATAAACTTATTTAAACACGTATCAAAAGAACAAAGCAATAAAAATTTTGAAATAATCTTGATAGTTTATCAGTGTAAATTTACTAAACTTAACACAAATGCGAATCTGCAGTCACGACTACTAATACTAATTGGAGAGTTTTTCACTTGATAACGCCACGTGCTTTTACAAACTTGAAAATCCACGGCAGATGACTGACGTGTACCGTTTTCTTTTCCATTCCTTATGAACAGCAATAGAGGTACGGTTGCGAAGTGGACGAGTGATCATCTTAATTAAAAAAGTAATTTATCAACGAAGAGGTTGTGTTTGGATTCTTGTCTAGTTTGAAGATATTTATTATTAAAGAAGACAAGCTAGTATGTGCAGATAAATCAATGGAAACAAATCATTCCGATCGTTAAAATTGGTGTTTCTTAGTGTGATGTTTGTATCAAGACCATGAATTGCTGTAGTTACGCCTCTATCCTTCACCCCTCTCACACTCCGTCTCCACGAAACAGTCTCGACACAGCGAAGCCACTTTCCCCGACGGCGAGAGTTGCAACGGCTGCTACACGAATTATTGCCCGTTTAATTCCAAATCACGTTTCAGAAAGTCTAGTTACTCAATTACTATCAAAATACTAACATATGAAATCTAATTTTATTCCTTTTTTCATGGTCTATTGTAACGTCGGCACATGCCAGCCAGATTTACAAACGGCCGGGCACGGAGGCAGCTGGATACATGGGACAGACAAAGGCACTGGAAAGTGGAAAATTCCTTGCTACCCCCCGTGACGCAAGAGGAGCGGGCAGGGGCACAGTGCGCGACATGTGGTCCGGCCGGCCTTTAGAGGGCGGAAGCCGACCGCCAAAGTAAGTTAACAGAGGCGGCAGTTCGTTGTCAGAGCACCTCCGGAGTAGACGTGCATGCTCGCCCGAGACGGGAGTGCGGTCCTTGAGGCACGGCGTGTGCAAAACACGGTGTCGGCCACCGGCGCGGTAAAGCGGAAGCGGATGCACTAGCCCTAGGGACGGGGAGCAGGCGCGTGGGAGGTACTGGCGAACATAACTCCAGAGCTGTAAATTTGTACATTCTGTAAATAAACCAATTTGTACATAGAGCTCGTGTCTGTGTCGTTACAGCTACCACGACGCCACACTATCCATTGCTGATGACAAAAATATATAGTTCCATTTAAATACTCAAATATTATTAAATTTTTCGAAAACTAAAATAGTAGTTTATGCAATTCGTTTATAATGTTAAGCTTTATTGCATGAGTACATGTTTTGAAAACGAGCGACGTTAGGAGCGAGTTTTCAAATTTGTACAATGCAATAAGGCAACATTATAAACGAGTCGCATACGCTATTTTTTTGTACGACAGCATTATAAATTTATAAGAGAAACTTAAATTTGCGAAGAACTTTCCTGTGAAATCTCGGGTATTTGACATCTGTGCGAGAAAACTGCGGTCGGCTGTTCTGTTTACCTCTACCTCCCCCTAATTCTCTCGCTGCGATTGGCCGAATGTGTGATGACGCAATCATTCGAGCCGTAAAATCTAATACATCATTTGTGCCATAAAACGCCTGATTATGAACGATTTCTTGCAACAGAAAAGGTCGTTTATAATGCTGGAATAAAAAAAAATATCGACAATTTCTCTACGGTATGTTACTTGCCTCATAATTCCGCAATGTTAAGCGAAAACTGCATTTCGATATCCTGAACCGTTTAGAAGTTATGGGGGTGGTCCATAGTTGGTGGGACACTCTGTATAAATTTTGAAATGTTGGTAGTTTTTGCGTAATTCGAAATCAAATCGTTACAATTTCTCTCAAATGCATAAGCAAAATTATCTCAAAAAGGCTCGTGAAGTTTTCTTTGCATTTGTTTTGAAAGATTGGAGCATAATACACCGTATTCTACGATGGAAGGGTCATTTACATTACAATTTTTGCATTTTTAAAAATTGAAAATATTTTATTAAATTTTAATTTTTATGAGGCGGGAAATCTGAAATGTTAAACCATCGCAGTAACGTAATGGTTAAATGGATAAGAACGTTCAACTCTGGTAACTATGCGCGTAAGTTCAAATCCCAGCACAAATAAATATTGCGGGCTGGAAACACTCAGAGGTATGTGATGGGTGAACGAAGCAATCCCCACACGAAGGAACAGTCGCTAATGGTGGAAAAATGCAATCGAGTTCAAATACGTGAAAATTCAAACGGGAGCAGCATTGTATTGGGTAACATACAAATTATACGAGAAAGTTATGTACAGTTGTAGCTCCATTAGTGTATTTTGTTTTTCTTTGTCATGAGTATTAACAATTGAAAACTATTAACAGTATGTTAACAATGTTCAATTTCTACGGGACACTAGGTTAATTAGTAAATTAAAATGAAGATTTTGTTCATTGTTGTGATTCGAAATCATAAACAAGCACAATATGAATAGATTTGGGCGAAAATTAGACAAGTTATGTTGCTTTAAACCACCAATGTTTTTTTTTTTTAAAAAATCCCGTTCCCTTATCCGCAAGTTGTTTTAGGCGGGATCTTAAAACCCGTTCCCTTATCCGCAAGTTGTTTTGGGCGGGATCTTAAAACAGATCCACTTAATTTCATCTCTTAACGGCGGTATATTACATATGGTAAAGGCCATAGCAGTCAATGTAAGGCATTCCAAATACCGATTTAAACCGACATAAAACTGACAAAAAATAGTCCTTTAAATATTATGCAGCACGTTTATTTCTAAAAATAATTTAATAATACGTGGAAAATTTGCCACTCCTCAAAAAAAGGGTCTTTTCGGCTTTTTCTAATGGCGCAACTGTATTAAATCAGTTTTAGAGCAACTGGAGGAAAAAGTATGACACAAGATTTTACTTTTGTTTTTGGTGATTTTGTGTAATATTTTGGTTTAGGATGTATGTGAGTACCATTTAAATCTTTTATAATATTAATATCTTACCTTTCTTTACTGACTGAACGAGGTTTATTGGAGTACTTTCAATTATCTACAGTATAATTGCTGTTAGGTTATGTGACGGTTTTGCCTTTTCTTTAATGATTTCTACAGGAGTTACTTTGGACATTTATCTGGAGAGAGCTGTCCAAAGTCGCCCTGCAAACTGAAACCTTCGAAATTTCTTGATTTAGAAATGCCACGACATATTATACAGAGTGCCTCACAATAATGTTACAAACTTTTAGAGTATTGGGGGTCGAAGTTGATCGCTTTTTTTCAAAGAACGCGAGGGAAATTTCATGTTGTCATTGTGTCAAAACACACGCACACATGCAAAAACACAAAAAACATTGCTCGTGACATATATGCAATGTGGCGTCAATGATGTAACGGTTTGCCTATCGGACTGTTATACCGAAGTTCGCGGGTTCAAACCCGATCGAAGCCGTGGATTTTTAAGGGCGAAAAAATCCTTCGTACGCCCTCCTTCGGAGGGGAAGTAAAGCCGGCTGTCCCATGTTAGTAGATTTACTGCATACTAAAGATCCTCAAGCCTAAATGAAGCCTCTGAGCTAAATTTAAATCTCCTGTTTCATCGCCCAGAAATACCTTCTTTCTCCGCTAGTTGGTGAAAGGAACGTAGCGAAATTTACGTGGCCAGGCGGAAGAGCAGGGCTCATGGCCGGAGTCTAGCCGCGTAAAATAAGAATCAATCCATTTAATTGTTTGGCCCATTACGTTCTGACACAGTCAAAGAAATTTCGTTTACCTGCCAAACACTAATAAATAAGGAGTAAATGTTACATGTGTAATTAACTTGTATTAAAGTTCCCACCACACGTTCATGGAAAAAACGTTATAATTTTTTACCCCTATACACTTCTATATACTCTCTGCTTCTACATCCACTGCCCTAGGAGCTGGAACTTATTCTCAAGCACAGTGTAAAAATAAGAAACTGCTTCAGCTGCAGTTCCTTTAGTAAAAGTTGTAGTTGGCGGCTATTATAAAGTTAATCAATCTTCAACGATGGGACACTTAAGGAAAAAACAAAAACTTTAATAACAAGGACTCACAAAATGGATTTCGAAAACACTACGTATTCAAGAAAGTACGTTACTACATGTAGGGACAAGAAAACTCTTCTTTTTTGGCATCAGGAACCCACAAAACATGTTTTTCTGTCGAAAAATCAGCACTTTCCCCTGAATTATTAGTAGGTCTCGGAATTTTCGACACAAAAAAGTGATGATTTAGGCACCTAAAATAGGTAACAAAATTATGAAATTAGGCACTTTTAGGCATAAAAATGACGTTTTAGGCATTTAAAATAGATTACAAAATGATTAATCCAGGTTTTCGAAAAATATTAGACATGAAAAGTTGTTTTTGGCATCTAAAACTAATCACAAAAGGATTAAAATAGGCACTTGGTTTGCATTAGCGACGCGCCGCTGCTATAAGCCTCAAGCTGTCAACAGCGCAGCTGCACCGGGAATTGCCTAAGTAGTGCCTAAGAAGTGCCGAGAATTGCCTAAGAAGTGCGTGCTGATCGGAGACGAGTGTGAAACATCTTTATAGTGACTTACAGAGTTCCTTATTTCGGTGTATTGGGTGAGAGATTTTGGATTGTGCATTTGATCACGGAATATTCGTTTCGAGAAATTATGGAGAGTATTTGCGTTTCGGTATAACAAATTTATAAAATGAGTAATTAAAGTGTGAGGATTCTTCAAAATTACTTGTTTTAGGGGGAAAAAATTAAAATAGGCATCAACCTCCCTTTTATGACATTTTAGGCACTATTACATGTCAGTAGATCCAAATTTTCGTCATTCGTAAACATAATCAATTATTTTTTTGTACTCCAGCATTATAAACGACCTTTTCTGTCGCAAGAAATCGTTCATAATCGGGCGTTTTACGGCACAAATGATGACGTATTAGATTTTTTGGCACGAATGATTGCGTTATCACTAGAGCCTGAATAATTATGTACTAAAAATTAGGAAAATATGTACATATATATGTATTATAATGTATAGAAATGTATTAAAAAGGAAGAAATATGTAACACTATTATATCAATTCGTTTTAATAAAATACTTTTCCTTAAATATTGATCTGTAGACTTAATACAGTCGAAAACAGAACAAAATTAAACATAATACTACTCATAATTCTGTTATTTACAGTGATCTCCATAACAATGGAAAACAAATATTTGTTTCAAATACTTAGAAACTAGCTGAATGTGACGTCGCCAACGCTTTAAACTATCTTTTTGTCATTTGACTTTTTTTTTCTTTCTTTCTTCGTCATCTTATTTGTCTTCGTCGTCGTTTCCACCTCCTCCTTCTTCGTCGTAGTCTCCTTTTTCTACGTCGTCTACTTCTTCTTCGTCGTCCTCGTCTCTCTATCTTTCTCTTCGTCTGTATTGGTACTAGACTTTAATCAACGCCACCTACATCTAATTAGGTGGTGTTGATTTAGTCCCCAACATACCAAGATCACAGCGCCAAAACACGAAAAAATTGGAAATTTCTTACAATTTTATGGCCATATCTGGAAACAAATTATCAGTTCCCCATCGGGTGGCCGAGACGCGTCGACTGACACCTCGTTTGTCTCGATTGGTGCACGGGAAGTAGTCTACCCGTGAGAGACGGAACGGCTCATCCGCAAGCATGCACACGAGGAGTTTACTCAAATAGGGATGAAATTTTTCTTATTATCTGTTCGAGGGCCTTGTACCAACTAAGTGTTCCACATCGCATGAAGTTACTGATGTATATTTAAACTTTGTCCCAACACGTCACTGTTTAATGCTATTCACGGATTAGGGAATAAAAACAATGCTGGTTGATATTTAATCAATTGACTCTTAGCACAAATTCCGCGTTCTTTAATTATGTTCTTACCCAAGACGCTATTACTAGACTTCTCTGAAAAGATGGACCAAACTTTGCCTGTGGCAAATTCCCAGTCGGCGTTATCACAAGGTTTAAGCCAATCGCCGTGAATTATTTTCTGTCCTTTTCTTATCCAAAAGCTACAGTGCCACATCATGATTTTACTTCAGATTTTCACCTCACAGAGATACTTTACAAACAAAGGTTTAAGTTCAATGCAACAAACGGGGAAAGAAAACTGTCAACGGCGCTTTCTGAACTGCGTTGGTGAGTGTAATGTTTGCCGAAGGGTATTGAGGTCAAGGGAGACCTCTGGAAAATGCGTTGTGGGCGCCAGTTATCGTCTGCTCGACATCATTTGCATACACCAACTTCCTTTCCGAGTAGTGTTTGTTCTGTTATACTCGCGCTGAAATCTGGACAGAGGAAGCTTTGGGGTGCAACAACGCCTTGCCCTTTTGTAGGATTCTGCGTGCTGCAATATCAACATTTTTACGCGATGCAATAGCGCCAATTTAGAGAGGAGGTTGCAGAAAAATTAACAATGCTTAATTGTTTGTCTGGGTGATTCCTTATCAAACACTTGATGGATAAATGAAGTATTATTAAAAAAGAATGCAGAAAAACGGAAATATTAAGAAATATTTAAAAATATGTATTTTTGTGTAAAATATGTAAATATATGTACTTTCGGGTAAAATATGTAAATATATGTACTAAAATGCATCGGTTTTAGGCACTAATCGACATGAAACGTAAATATAACGCGGCTTTGACTTGATAGAGATAACTTACGGAAACATGTAATTACATAATTATCGGGCCCTAGTCATCACACATTCAGCCAATCGCAGCGAGAGAATCGGGGAGAGGTAGAGGTAAACGGAACAGCCGGCCATAGTTTCCTCGCACGGATGTGAGCAATTGTGAGGCACGTGTGAGCACGGATGTGAGCACGGATGTGAGCACGTGTGTGAGCAATTTTGCTAGTGAGCTGATTGGTCAAGCGGCAGCGCTGATTGGTCGAGCGTTGGAGATAGCCGATAAGAAGAGAAAGGAGCTGATTGGTCAGGCGGCTGCGCTGATTGGTCGAGCGTTTACGAGGGCGGCGGGCCGAGCGGAGAGCGCCGATTGGTCGAAAGGAAGGGCGCTGATTGGACAAGTAGTAAGAAGCTGATTTGCTATAGCTGATAAATAGCAATATTCTACCAGAAGAAACAATTAAGTGAGTAACTTAGTTCCGCAAAGAACATACATCTTAATTTGCGCGTAAATCAAGTAGTGGCAATTACATTGAACTGTAAGAGTATTTGATATACTGAACTGAGTTTTTCTGAAGATCCTATATATTCTTGAAGACCCTGGAAGATTATAACTCAGATTAACAGGAAATTAGTAAACAGAGATAAACTGAGAATAAATAAGATCTTGTAAATACTTTGTAAATACTGTAAATATTATAACTAGAAACACCTTGAGATAACTTTTCAATTAAAATCTGAAAACTACAACCAGATTAAACTAAAATTAAAATCATTAATCATTGTCCGAAACTGAGGGAAAAACACTCCCCCACCAGAAGCAATCCCAAATGCCTTTTGGCAATACGTCATTCATGCAACAAACCAAGTATGAATACCCCGAAATCACATCACTCAAAAAGCATTGACGCTGCATGTAGTAAGCTACCAGCATCTTCATTTTTGCATATCCCTAAGACAAACAGTGAGGATATCTCAATCGGCCCAAATAACATACAACAATCAACTCATGTAATCTCATCAGACCCAGAGTTAAAAAGCATTAAAAAATCAACTGACACACAAAATAAAAATCAATCAAACCAAGCGTAAATGTCTACTCATAGACAAAAATCACAAAATCAAGGTCCAGTTCATCTAATACCACGAGTTATCATCACAAATAACTAGATACAGGAGATAGTATTTTTGAACAAAATCACACCAAAAAATAGCCCCAATGAACAAACTACATCCAATGTTGACATTGAATCAAGCACAAGCTCTAACTCAAATGGAAATAATACAAGACATTACTCAATTGAAGAAAACACAACCAACGAGCAAGACAGCTCAAAAGAATCGTGGTCCTGCCCCAAAAAAGTTCTTTAGAACTCGACACAAATCACCGGCGATGCAAATCCCGACTGCAAACAAATTCAATATTTTAATGAAAATCCCGATCTCATCATAGAAGATCCAACTCCACCTGAACAACTACTGTCAGAAGAAATAGACACTGCATCATCTAATCAATCTCACAACAATAATGAAGACACTGATGTTCGTAAGAAAACTAACTCCAACAAAAATTCGCAAAATAGTTTAGGAAACAAAAAATCCAGATTACAATCCATTGGAAGCTTCTATATAGATAAAACAACCATCACAAATCCAACTGGGATTATTAAATTTCTACAAGCACATTGTCAAAAACCATTATTTGCCCAGATAACGACACAAGCACTGATCCTCAGACCAGGCAGCATTGATGATCATAACACAATCGAAAAAATGCTGTCAAATACTAGAAACTATACTGAATTAGCTTTCTACTTCCACAGAGCTACACCTGAAAGGAGATACAAACTAATGATCAGAGGATTAGATATAAATATGAACTGTGAAGAGTTACGCACTGAAATTCAAGCTTCAGGAATCAAAGTCCACCACCTTAGTGAGCTCAAACGAAAATCTATCGACAACAAATTAGTACCCCTTGGCATTTACGCAATTGAATTTAACCACAACCAAATTACAGAGTTGAAAAATATTAAATATTTGGCACACTATAAAGTACAATTTGAGGAGCCAAAGGACAAACACAGAATACCCTTCTGCGTCTTATGTGCCTCCTGGGGACATACCAAAAATGGTTGTAGAAGACCACCCAGATGCATGGGATGTGCTGGGGATCATTCCTCGATAAATTGCCCAATCACGGATAAACTTAGCACTAAACCGAAATGTGCAAACTGTGCTGGAGACCATCCAGCAAACTACTCTGAATGCCGTTTCACTTAGAGGCAAAAATTGGCCAGGCAACAACAACTTGAAAAACTCAAGCAGAGCAGAGAAAGACAGAATATCCAAAACCAACACAACAAAAATATATCTTCAATCACTGATTTTCCCCATCTAACAAAGGCGACAAATACAAATAACCCACCCTGGATTAATCAAGATAACAATGAAACAAAGAAACAACTCAAAATCCAGAAAATACAGAGAATCTTCAAACATTGAGCAACCAAAGCACAATTGGAGAATTCAAAGAGCTCCTCGACACCATAAAAGGACTCAACCTAAGAAAAATTATAGCAGACATTAAAACCATAATCAACATATTTAAACAACCAGGAGACATCACTACCAAAGCCTTTACGGCACTTGAAACCATTGCAACTCTTTTCTAAATGGCTCCCATATCAAACAGATTGTATCATATAATATCATGGAACGCGAATGGTACCCTTATAAAAGACAAAGTTCTCATCGATCAATTCTGCGCTGACTACAATGTAGCAATCTTACTACTACAGGAAACTCACCTATCATCAAACAGAAATTTCAATCTAAAAGGATACCACATCTATCGTAATGATAGACAAACTGGTCCAGGAGGAGGCACGGCTATAGCTATAAGAAAATCTTTACCCCATACGAGACTTCCAACACCCCAACTAGATGAAATAGAAGCTACCATAGTTGAACTCGGTACAGTTACGGGGCCAGTTTCCATCATCTCTGCCTACAAAAGCCCCCAAAAAACCTCTAACCACAAAAGATCTAAATGCCTTATTTTCAGATGATTCTACAGTCATTATGGGAGGAGACATCAACGCAAAACGTCTTGAATGGGGCTGTCACTGCAATTCCACAGCAGGAGACATTCTGTACCAATATCTAGAATCACATCATTCAATCTCTATTCTTCCCCCAACAGGCCCAACCTTTATCTACAGAAACACTCCTTATGAAATATTAGACTCATTATACACTCAAACTCACTCCTACCCACCACCCCGAGGCCACTCTTTGAACTGCGCTCTGATCACCTACCCATCCTAATAGCTATTTATCTAGGAGCTTTCCCCTACTCCATCCAAACTCCAACAAAAAGACCACAGATTGGCCAAAATTTAGAGACAGAATTGCCCACAAAATTAAACTGCAAGAATCTGGACCTCGCACACCTTTGGAAATAGAAACTCAACTTAAAGTTTAAACTATCATATAAATACTGCCTTTAAAATTGCCTCTAGCTCACAAGCAACTCAAGAAAAAGGAAGCAAATTACCTTCGTATATTCTCCAACAAATCCAACTGAGAAGAAAAGCACAGCGAAAATATTATCGATCGCGAGATCCAGCTGACAAAGCTATTTTCCAAAAACCAGAAGAGACGTTTTCTAAAATCCTTGCTGATTACAGATCAACAGAATGGGAAAAATTTCTCACTAAGGCAGACGTAAAGGATAGAAAAGATATATGGAAATTGCAGAAAACCCTGAAAAATCCAGCTCCACCAATTACCGCTCTAATCGATCAAAGAAATAATTTAATAACATACGATCCAAAAAGGAAGGCAGAAATCTTTGCTTCAATACTACAAGAGAGATTTACTCCAAATCCAACAAAAACCTACGTAAGAACCAACTATGACTTTGTTCAACTTCCAGATACACTACCCCCTTTTAATGAAATCATCGAAACTCTTCCATTTCAACCATCAGATTCTACTAACGAGGAAGATAATATCATTCAAGAAAATGAACTCATCAATCAAATCAAATCTATTAACTCCTAATAAAGCTTGTGGACCAGACTTTATCAGTGGTACAACGATAAAACATCTACCAAAAATAGCTATTAAATCCATTTTACAGATAATGAACGCATGCCTAACCACAGGGTACTACCCACAAATTTGGAAATCAGCATCAATCATTATGATTAATAAACCAAATAAAAAACGCTAGAGAGCCAATAAACTACCGACCTATTAGCCTCCTCTCGCACTTATCCAAAATCTTTGAAAGAATTCTACTTCCCAAAATTACAAAACATCTAGAAGCCAACAATGTTATACAGCCTCACAATTTGGTTTTCGAAAGGGCCACTCGTCAGAAATTCAACGTTTAGACTTGCCTTAGAAATCTCATCTTCACTTTCTCTCCATTGCTCTCTACCAGCCATATTCTTCGACTTCTCACAAGCTTTTGACAAGGTAAATCACAGAATTCTACTAGAAAAATGTATAAATTCCTTCCTAAACAAATATGCCTTCTTATCCATAGCTATCTCTCAATAGAACATTCAAAGTTATCTACCAATCACACCGATCCACCTCTAAACCTATCCTAGCTGGTGTACCACAAGGAGCGGTTCTATCTCCTCTACTTTTCTCACTCTATCTCTATGATCTTCCTCAATCCCCTCACGTCACAAACTATCTCTTTGCTGACGATGTGGCCTTCACCTCCAAATTTGCAAGAACAAAAGCCGCAGTTAGAAGACTACAAAACGCTTCCGAAGACTTCCTCAACTGGAGCAAATTAAATGGTCTTTCACTAAATACATCAAAATGTCAAGCAATATATTCACCTGGAGACATGAAACAACACCGGATCCAATTCAACTTCAAGGAATCACCATACCATGGAGCGACTGCATTACCTATCTTGGCCTCAAATTCGACAACAAACTCACCTGGGCAAATCACTGTAATATGCTTCACAAAAAATGGGCGCAAATATAGCCCGACTTTATCCTTTACTCAAAGCTTCCTCCATTAAGGAAAAAACTAAATTACTGCTATATACTATTGTGCATCCGCAGCGCTGGCACTTACGCCTGCATCTCCTGGGCCACAGCTGCCAAATCAAATACCAACTACTTAAACAGAGCAGAAAACAGATTTATTCGGATTGCATTCAAACCAAATCTCGGCATACCCTTCGAAACCTATCTAAAGAAACACAACACCCCAACTATCTCAACCTATATAATCCAAACCGCTTCTAAACAGATAGAAGAAATTTTCAAAAATCCCATACTACAAAACTCTTTCCATAACTATGTTCAATACTTCAATAAAAAACCCTCCCCTGGCCGAATCCACCTCCCCACTGATGCTCGCTTTCTCATTCCACCTTAATCTACTATAAATTCAACAATAATCTGCAAAAAACCCACATAAAGCCATCTCCTAAATCTTCAATAATACATCCACAAAATCAATAAGCAACTATTCCAAACTTCAATATCAAATCCTATCACACCACGTATCCATACTAACCCAAACAAGAAAAGGGCCGTACTCAATATTCATCTTTCTAATTATCTCTATATCAACTGCTAAATATTGAGTTTTCCAGGGCCTCGAACGAGGCAGGACTCACCCAGACGCAGAACCCCACAACAAAGACCACTGGTGGAAGAGCGCCAACCGGCGTAGGCCGCCTGCTCATCAAAATGGCCAACTATGGGAACTCGCACGGATGTCAAGTACCCGAGACATCACAGAAAGGTTGTTTGGCAAAATTAAGTTTGATTCTCTTAGAAATTATAATGTTGTCACACAAAAAAATAGCGCATGCAATTCGTTTATAATGTTGCTATATGGCATTCGTACAAATTTGAAAACTCGCTCCTAACGTCGCTCGTTTTCAAACATGTACTCGTGCAATAAAACTTAACATTATAAACGAATTGCATAAACTACTATTCCACAACCTTCTAAAGGAACTAAATAGACATTTGCCCTAAAATCCTAGGTCTAATTATTGGATAAATTTATCTTAGTATGTAGTAGTAAATGAGAATGTTAAAGAATTTTATTTTGTTAAAAACACATTTATTTTTATTACATTAAAATGAATTAACTACATTAATTTCTAACACACAAATTTAAATTAGGTGGAAGAATAAAATAATTATTTTTGGTCTCTTGTTAAATTACTGTTTTGAAGATATGAGTTATTGTTTCTTAAACATATACAGTTTATTTTTAGATAACCTTCCATTAGTTTCAATTTTTGTTATGAGTTTTTTATTCCACTTAGTGCCAGCACTGATGAGGTCTTATCTACAGAAGAGATGCTCGCTCTTGACTGAACCTTGAGAGTAATATTTAAGTGTACTCATATTTTTAAGCAAATGGAAACATTACAATTAATAATATATTTCTAAATAACTGTTCATTTCCTGAAACTGCTGAACATTTCTACAAAAACATTAAAAGATTTTTGTTGATAAATGTTCCATTCCATTGTTGTTCAATTCATTCTCTGTAATCTTAAATGGATTTTGTGCTTATATTTCCCTCTACCGATTCATTTTCGATTAATTTTTGAGGCTGGATAGTAAAAATTGCTTTTTACACAGCAGAGTATTGCCTTTGTCTACAATTTTTTGAGTTACTCCACCTCATCATATTCTTTATTGTCATTAAAAGTAAATTTTGCTGTCCTAAAGGGAATCCTTCCTAAATTATTTCATTGCATAATTCTGAGTGGATCCTAAAAATTTCTACATTTTTCGTTTTTTGGTCAAAAAAGAGTGTACAATTTATATCACATTTTCAATACTTTTTGCCAATACACAGGATGAAACGAAGGAGAGACTTTCCTTACAACAAATTTAGGCCTTTCCCAGCATTCTTTACTCCCAAAATATATTCCTAACTTACAGAAGACAACTCTCAGAATAAAGAACAGTAGGCCTACTTAATCAGTGATTCACTGCGATATAATTACAGGCCCTGCCAAAAATGAAGGATTTGCTTTTGAAAGTATACCATTTGTTACTGCCTAGTAATGTCATGTATCAAGGTTCCCCTGCAAAATATCTTATCTTTAGCTTCCC
>JAHLJT010008446.1:138062761-138126438 GCA_031308135.1 Acheta domesticus
CCAGGGCACTATCTGTTTATCCCAAAGGACTGCAAGTTTAAGTCTCTTCTATGGAATGTTTTTCACCTTCCAACTAGGTCATGGAGGCATAATCACCTCACATCTTACTAAATTATCCAAATTATATACTTCATCATTCATTAATATATAATAACCTAGAAAAAACTAAGAAATAAAAGGACTCTTTCAGAACTATAAAAGAGTCAGTATACCAACCTCTTCCCGGTTCTTCAAATTTAGTGCCATTTCTGAGTTCACAGGAACTTCTAAACTTTTGTACTGCTGCTTGTGTCCTTTCCGTAACATTAATATAAAATTGACACTTGACTTTGAAGATTCCTCTTCACGTAACTGATCTGTAAGAAGAAAAATTGAATCCATACAAATGAGAATAAGTCATTAACTTGCTAACATAACTTTTAATATAGCAGTAATACTTCATTTAATAATTGAATTAGAATCAATACTATTCATCCTAGTTACAATGTAAAGCAAGGTATAAAGAACTTAAAAGGCTGGCACAGACTGGGTTAAGAAATACATTATTATAAATGCAGTCATATGAAAATACTAAACCTGCAGCTAAAGTAACTATTAAAGTCTTAATTGTTGATGGGTATTGGCCAAGATCTTTTGTACAGAAATCACCAAATAAGATCGCAACATGATTCAGATAGCTAAATAAGTTTTTTGTAATACTGAACTCTTAACACAACCAAAGAGAGGAACAAATCTCACTCTTAACATCCTGCATCCACTAAGAATTTTAACAACCTGCTATCTGTTAGGAACAATAAAAACAAATGAGTTTTAGCTACAAATGGCATGTGTACTCCAATTCCAAGAGGAGATATTTCTTATTTCCATGATTTTTTCTAATAAGGTGGTTTTCTAATAAGTACATTTATTATGAATGTTGCTCATAATACATGGACATAAAATTTGCTCACTGGCCTAATGACATAAATAAATATAACAAAATTCTCAGCTGTAGAGACTCAAATACAAATGATAAGAGAAAATAAAATAAAAAGTAAAACATACCATAAGTCTTTTTAGCACTTCCTTTAATATGGAGAGGAACTGAGATATCAACTTGCTGAGGTTTCACAGTTTCACGCATACGATCTTGAATGTTGTCCGATACCATTCTATCAAATGCTGTTAAAAAGTCTTCATCTTCAGGACATTCCAGTAATTTTGGGCCATGTGCAATGCCATCACTATCTACAGGCAATGGAATTTCTTGACTCTGAAATAGATATTATTTCAATGTAACCTTTATTATGCAACACATTACACTATGTTATAAACATACAATATTTTTTTTGTAAATTAAGTTAACAATTTATCTCAATGACAAAAACATTTTCATGATTACAATTTAATTATCCATCATTTCATACACGAGAGATGTTTCCAATGTTCCAGGAATTACTCCTTTATCTTTCAGTAATAATCCTTTTCAATATTACAATCAAGTTTTTTAAAATAATTATTAAATTTCACATTTATTGGATTGATTGAATTTCAGTTTTGCCTTCATAACAAAATTTCTAAAGCATTTCAATATTGCCTTAAGGGAGTCCACAAGATTTATTAAATAAGGAATAAAGATCCGAAAAATGAGCATAGTTTTAAGCATTTAAAAAACAAAACACACTACAACACTGCAACTTCTTTCCCGAACCCCTTGAGAAAGACAGTCCTGGGTACTGGGCAAATTAGTGATGACCATGCAAACTGCCACGCCTCACCATTGGTAACTTAATTTTACTTTTTTATTTTGCTACTACAAAGAGACAACACCAGCGCCCCATTTCCACCAGTTTTTCTATCTAATTTTCATTTTATTGACAAATTGTTCAGAAGTCCACTGCCTAGTTTCACAAATTAAGGGGTGTGGGAAATTTGAATTTGCTATTTCCAGGAATCTGCAAAAATGATGCCTTACTAGTCATATTTTTTTTAAAAAATGCACACGCCCTTTTAACAAGAACTGATTTTTTAAAATGCATTTCATTTGCCACAAAATCTCTATCATCAATTCTGTACTTTTGTAGTGTTAATTTCTTTTGCAATTTTCAAAAATATAGAGTTCACTGAAAAGGAAGCATCACAGTTCTTTACCATTCTTTGCTACATATGAGGACAAAAATTAAAAGAAAACACAAAATTATGTAAAAACTACTTATAATTTCAAAAAATTGAATATGACCTTCTTTCAAGATTATTACCTGCTCCCTTCTTGAAGGAGGAAAGGGATTAAGAAAGCTCCATGAAAGAATGCTGTAGCTTCCCTCTTCATCACCACGTTGAAGGGTTAAGAATTACATCAATTTTTATACAAATTTAAAACTAGAACGGAAATGAGTTTGCCTTAAACACAAAAGTTAAATCCAAACATGTGCATTCCCCAGAGGCAATTCTTTATAATTATCATTATTCTCATGAACAGCAAGACTGTAGGTCTGGTGATTATTCCTCTAGATGTTTCTGAGCCATCCATCTTTTGTGGATCTTTTTTCTTCGCCCTATGGGTTTATACTTTAAAACTGCTTCAGGAAATCTTTCCACTTGCATTCTTCGCATATGTGAAAGCCATCTCCTCTGGTTCTCTTTAATGTCATCCACTATATTTTCTGTTTGGAGTTTTTTCTGTTTTCAGTGTTTCTTTGGCGATCTAAACATGTAATTCCTACCAGGTGCCAGAAAAATTTCATTTGTGTGGCTTCTAATCTCTGACAGTCTGTTTTAGGGTCCATATTTCTGATCCATACATTAACATTGGCTTAGATGTTATGTTGTGTATTCTTAGTTTTGTCTCAGCTGTAATATTGCTTCCTAAGTTTTTCTTGATTATTCCATTATATTTTAGAATTTTTCTTTCTTGATCTGAATTTATCCAATAATGTTTCCCAGACACATAAATTTTGCTACTTGTTCTATTACAACACCATGCAACAAATTTTGTTTAATTTTTTTGTTGTTTCTGATGCAGTATGTTTCAAAATACTATGTAAATACAATTTTTAATTTGGGAAATTGTTTTAGGGAAATGGCATCGATTTTCTTAATTTGAGGAAAATACATATAATTGAAACAATGAATACTTGTTTACATATACCCACGAAACAAAACAAAAGAAATTCTTAAATATAATGTTTGGAAAAATGTATATACAGTAAATATATATGATAAAAATGTTAAAGTACATGAAAATATTCACATATCACGTACAGTGTGCTTAAAAATATGTTGTCTTTCTACGTTTCCTCTTGTATGTTACATCACTCTCTGATCAGTCCCCAGATATAATCACCAAACATTCCCTCATTATACTGTCCCTGGTACCTTCTTTCAAACAATTGTAAGTCCTGATGGAACCTTTCACCCTATTCCTCTGCATATAAATTTATAAGCTATTTCTTGTCTATGTCGTTTTCTACATTGGATATTAATTTGCCCCAGGATTGTTGGTGGGCTTGTCTTACTATTTTACAAGCCTAATTACATTCCTCTTTATAGTTTGCTGCAGATTCATCTGTTTTCTTTTGTAAATACTCTTTATATGTTTTTTTTCTTTCCATTTAGGGCATTCTCTATTTCCATATTCCATGTTCTTAGTCATGTATTTTTGTTGGAGAGCGTTTTTAGTTGGAGAGGTGATCTTTTGGTTCTCGCCAAATACTTGACACTTCAAATTTCATTTTTCTGTTTTCTAGGCCTCAAGAGTATACTAGGCCTCAAGAGTGGATCTGCAACATCCACATACAATATGTGGTGCCCAGTTCTTGTCTTGGGTTTCCACAGGCATACCAAAATATGAACTGTTTGTTAAGCAGAAGGTGTTAGGATCCTTTATTCTCTATGCTTTACTGCTTTCGATTCCAGGAAAATGCCACACACATGACAAAAACAGTCTGTATTACGCTTACAACAATGGGAAGATGCCATTGTTCTTCAATTATGTGAATGTGAAACAGATAACATATAATTGGTTATAAAAAGCAACGAAACAATTATATAAAAGTAGGAATACTCAGTGTAGTTTAGTTGAGACCTTATTCATCCAAAACAAGCTTAAAATTCACTTAAACAAGCAAAAGGTTTTTTTTTTTTGTTACATGGTGTTATTTTTCCATCTATAACAATTTTAAACCTTCTCATTTCTTTGTCTTGCAATGCCATAGCTTTAGTCTTATTTGTTGAGATTTTCGTGTCATGTTAGGGCTATCTTATGAAGTTCATTTGCTGCCCTCTGTAAGTCATCTTCTGATTCCATTATTAGGATCATGCCGCCTGCGTAGAGAATCGTTTGGATCATTTGTCTTTTGTTTAAATATATACTGGTTTTCACTTTTTGATCCTGTGGTAGGAATATATGTTAAACAGGCATGGTGATAGCCCACACCCCTGTCTCAGTCCTCTGGTTGTTTTTAAAGTCCCTGGATTGTTTCCATCATTCATTCTTACTTTAATCTGAGAGTCTGTATACAGACCCTGGCTTCCTTTTATTATGTCTGTAGGTATCTCTTCATCTTCCAATATTTTCCACATTTTGTTTCTGTTCACCCTGTCACTGGCTTTCTCAGAGGAGGAAAATTGGAAAGTTCACTTCATTTCGTTTGTCCAGGATTGTCTGTACTGTGAAAATAGCATCTTTTGTACTTCTGCCCTTTCTAAATCCATTTTGTTCTCCCAGGAACCTCAGACTTTCTGCCACCTCATCATTCCATCTTAACCTCCGCCTGCCTCTACTCCTCCTATTGGCCATGCTCCCCACACATATCTATCTTCTTTATTGTCCTCTCTTCCTTCATTCTTATTATATGTCTAATCCATTCCAACCTTCTTATCTTGATGCAGGTAACTATCTCAGGTGTTTTTTATAGTTCGTCCAACTCTGCATTTGTTCTAATCCTCCAGATTTCATTTTCTTTAACTGGTCCAAATATTCGACGTAAGATTTTCCTTTCCTATTTGGCCAGGTTATTTTTAATTTTCTTCATGAGGGCCCAAGCTTCAGAACTGGGAACATACTACCGGTTTAATGACAGTATTGTACAATTTTAACTTAGCGGCCTTTGAGATCATTCTCATCGTAACAATTTTGTAAAGGTTGCCATAACATGTTACCTACCATTATTCTCCTTTTAATATCCTTTTCTACTTCACTATTTTCAGTAATATAGGAACCCAAATACACTGTGGCATTCACCCATTCTACATTTTTCCAATCTAAATTGACACATACTTTACATACTAATTCATGTATTTCCTTCCATTGAGTTTTAGGTCCTAACTTCATAAATTCTGACGCTATTCCATCCAACCTCGGGGCTTTGTTATTCTTTAATTTCCTTATTGCTGCATATGTTGTTGGTTCAATTAATTCCAATCTGGTCCATAAAACTTGATATTTTCACTATTTTGGTTTCCATTCAAAAGCTGCAGGAAATATTTCATCCACCTGTCCATTACCCTTCCTTCTGAGCCTATTGAATTTCCTTCCTTGTCTCTGCACATAAATACTTTGGTTGATATCTTCCTTTATAATTTTTAATTCTCTCATTAAATTTTCTAATTTCACCTCTTCTATTTAATCTTTGTATATCATCTAAGCATTCCTCTTCATATTGCTTTATGTCTGATTCCTCATATTCCTTTACATTCCCCCGCATTCTTCTTTCCAACATTTCTTCCTGCATCCTTCCCTCTCTTGTATCACTATTCTACATTCTTCATTATACGATTGTTTCCTTCTTTCTTTCTTCCTCTCCCTTAACATTTTACTTGCTGTTTCTATCTTACTAGTTTTAATTTTCTGCTATTTTCCCTCTACTTTTTCTTCTTCTACTGGTGGTATCTTTCCTGGATATTTTCTATCTCTTCCTTAAATTCTCTTGCGATCTTTATTGTCTTTAATTTTCCTGTATCATATCTCATTATCTTATCACAGCTCTTCTCTCTATAAAGTGATATTTTTTGTCTATATTTGGCTCTTATCAGAAAATGGTCAGATTCACAGTCTGGTTTCCTCAGTATTCTAACATCCATTATATTGCTTTTATGTCGAGAATCTATCATTATACGATTAATTTGTGTACATGTTACTTTATCTGGTGTAATCCACATACCCTTATGTATTTCCTTATGTGGATACCAAGTATTACTAATAGTCATATCGTTTGTCACCACGAAACCAATGGCTCTGTCTCCATTATCATTATTCTTGTCATGTAAGCTATATTGTCCTAGATTTGGGGAATATGATCTATCCTTTCCCATTTGCACATTAAAATCCCCTAACACTATCTTCATATCATATTTTGGTGTTGTTCTATATATTTGTTCCAGCTTATTGTAAAATGTGCTCTTTACATTATCCTTTTTATCTTCTGTGGGGGCCTGTACATTGATAAATGTGGTATTATAAAATCTCCCTCTAATTCTAACATGAATATTCTTGAGCTATATGCCTTAAAATCCATAATAGCTCTCTGTAGTTCTTTCTTGATTGCAAAACCCACTCCTCCAATTCTTTCTTTTGTGGCACTACTATTGCATATCACATATCCTTCCTGTCCTTTTATCTCTTCTTCTCTCCATCTCACTTGCATTGCCAGTATATCCATTTTGCATTTCTCCAATGCTTGTAGTAGATTAGTTAAGGCACCAATTCAGTTTAGGGACAAACCATTCTTGTACCAACATATAAATGATTCCTTTTTCTGTTTGCAATGTTGTTTCCTATTAACTGACCAGCTACCATTTTTAAGTTTCTGAACAGAATTCTATTTACAGTGTGGGTTGTTAGCCCTATGACCAACCCCCAACTTGGGGACCAGAATTTGTATTGAGTTTTTCTTTCCTTAGAGAGACTGGATTCTCCACGCCTTTCAAAGCTCTCTCAGTCCATGGATTTCTGTCAGGGTTTTCCTTCTCTTAGCCTTTGGAGATCCCTCTCCTCCCTGCAAGGCAGTGGGGGTTGGTTTGCCATCAGGGTTTCCATTCCTTATCCCAATGCTCCTGTTTTCAGGCGCCAGAGACTTGTCCTGCTCCCATTAGCTGCTCTCCAAGCTCTCACCTTAGAAAACACCCAGGGGAGGAGAGAGCAGGACTTGCAGACTTTTGACCCAAATCAGGTATTACCATTACAAAAGGGCATTATTAATGTTTTAATGGTGTTTACCTGTGGTCATAAGTAAACCCTTGCCAGACCAGAGTCAGCCCTATGACTCCCTCCTTAAGATATTAGCAAAAAGTTTTGATACTGTAGACAGGAGAGTAATCCCTCCATAGTTGTTGCAATTTGTTTTTGATCCTTTCTTGTGTAAATTTATCACTATACCTATCTACCATTCTCTTGGAAGAGAATAATCACCTCAAGCTTTGTTAAGTAGTTTTGTTAGGATATTCTTGAGATCATTTCCTCCTACAGAGGCAATTCTTGAAACAATATTTTCATAATGTTCGCCTACCATCACAAGTATATTACAGTAGTATACAAATAAATAATAAACAACAAAGTTGTAAACTATGAACTAAAAGTTGATATTTGGGTGGTACAATTCTAATGAAAATTCTACGTAAGACGGCAGAGAGCATGAATCTCAGCAACGTTTTTTTTCTTCAGTGTCCTACATCGCATACTGAGCCATGTCATCTGGAGAGTACAATTTCAAGCAACTTTGTCATTCATCACCTTGGTCACCAAGGTGCCACCTCACTGGTAGGAAATGAGCTGTCAAAAGGACAGCTGCTGTTTGGAGCTCTGTGGCCCCGGAAATTTCAACACAGTTCAGAGAAACTCGATAGGAGAGGAAGAGTATTAGAGCATCTTATAAACAAATTCAAGATGTAAATTATTAACAATAGCAAATTATAATGAAAAATGGAACTATATTCTATAATGAAAAAATGTACAATAAAAATAAAAAAATCCCAGATTTCTAACAATATTCCCATGACTTTTCCCAGTTTCCAAGAAAGTACTGGCCAACTTATGTTATTGTAAGACTCAATTGTGAATATTTACTGAAGATGTTGAAAAACAAAATCAAATACACTTACCTTTTATGAGACACAGTATATGCAATATGTCAAATAAAATGCATTTCTGTTGCAAGAGTAAAACATAAACTAACCTGACTGTCTCCTTCTGACATATGTGAAGCAGCATCACCATTTCCAACCCAATCCATGTCACCATCATCCATGTCCCCAGATAAGGGTTCCGTCAAATCCTCATCCTCATCATCATCAGGTTCTCTTTCAACATTGTCACCACAAATACCATCTTCTTCTTCTTCATCCTCATTTATATCATCTTCCTCAGTTTCATTTTTAGAGAATGCTGAAAGCACAAAATACGCATATCATTGAAACTCGAGAATAATCTTGATCAAAGAACTAATGAAAAGTAAGCTAATTGGAACATATATAAATATATATTTATTTATTTATATTTTTTTGCCAGAGTATACAAGTACATTGCCAGAAGCCAAGAAGAAAAAGGAATTTGAGCTCTTCTAGTCATATATACTATATACATAGTCATACTATATATTTATATGTATTACCAGTCTCTTCAGGAATAGGACTGCTTGATTCTTCTGGGGCAATCACAATATTTTCTTCTGATTCTTCTTTTATTTCAGCAGCTGATGTTTCAGATTGAGGAAACAAAGAAGTTGATTCTTCTAACTTGAGTTTTGCCACAGCTTCCGTAGCTTCACTGTATGAAGTGATCAGATGAATGTTGGGTCGAAGACTAGTTATTGTGTCTTTAAACATGTAGTTAATTCCAACAGGAAATGGCGTCTCTGCTGTCCACACCGGATCAGAGTATTTGAACCAGAAATAATGCTAAAAAGACAAGATATTTCAAAGTATATCCTTGATACCCTAAATGTAAGTTGTAAAAGATACAAAATAATATGATCATGGACATTCAATGTTTTTTTAAATGCAGTTCTACAGCCTACATTTTGAAAACAAGAGAGCGGGAAAAAAGGCAAAATTAATTTAGGAAATTAATGAAATCATTTCAAAGTACTCGACAAATTTTTGTGAGAATAAAATACAATTTAATTGCACTGGACAAGCTTCGGGGAAGCACATCTTATTTGTCAAATTTAGTTTCTCTTGTGCCCATTGTGAACATTATGATCAGAATGCATTTTAGTTACTTTACATTTATTTACTTATAGCAGCCGCACCAAGCTAATACATACATTTCACATGTATGCCCATCTCACGTTTAATAAAATCCATTAATTTGATTAATCAATACAAATACAGTAAAACCCCGTTATAAGAGAATCCCGCTTATAGGAGACAAAATTCACGGTCCCGAGATCAGTTGTATATAAACAATGCATTTGTTTCCTGCTTTTAAGAGATTCCCGCGTATAGTGGACAAGATTTTATTCCCCGCCATGCGTTTCTTCTCGCTTGTAGAGACAAAGCGTGGGATTTTCCTCCAGGTGAATCAGGAATTTCCTCAGCGTGGTAAGGGTTAGGACAGCTCCTGCTTAAAATAGGCTGGAGCAGGGGTTCGCAACACCAGTGCCCGCGGGGGGGGGGGGGGGGAATGTGCGAAGTTCTCGTGAAGAAAGCTCATTCAGTTCAGTTCAGCTTCGTGTCTTGGCAACAAGGAAGACGCCTATAGTGCGACTTTTGTAACCGTGCCTCTAGAAGGTATCATCTGTTTACGGTTTTATCCAATCAGAAGCTTCTGTGTCGCTAGTGACCTCACGATGGTGACTTTGAAGCTCCCGATTGGATGAAACCATCAGCAGCTGATACCTGCAAGAGGCAGAGTTGAATAAATCACAGCATTTTGCTTTTAGTGTTTTGACCAGTGTTTCCAATTGTTACTTTCTCGTATACGTACATGTAAATGTAACATAGAGAAAGTAATGTAATGCTGCATAAAATCGACTACGAGATTTTATCAGAATGCATGTTTTGGGGTCCCCTGATCCCTGATACCGAAAAAGGTTAGTTTTTTTGTTTCAAAACGTCCCTTTGTCCATCAGTGAATAACACTAGCGCCAAAACTATTCGTACATTTTTTTCCAAAATGAATATTCCGCGATCGATTTGGTTTCACTCGAAACTCTGCGGTTTTGAAAAACATTCTAAATTTTTGTGGGTACTGTACGTGAAGCCCGTGGGACATTTTCAAAATTTCCCCAAAAATGGCCCCAAATTTTTTCTTTAAATTTCTTGTAAGAATAGAGTGAAATTCACTTACAGAGGTGGCATTGCTAGGATTTTCACTGTTAACTAAATTTTCGAAAAGTTTTTTCGGTGTTTTTCTACAGCTACAAAATTGAAGATAATTTATTATAAAAAAAAATTCTTTTTTCTCTCTAATTAGGTCTTTCATTAACATTATGTGCTAAAAAAAAGTTTTCACGTAATATTGAGTGAAATAATAAACATTTACAAAAACAAGGTTTTCTCAAAAACAGCTCCAAATTTTTTCTTTAAACTTTTGGTAGTGATAGTTATAAAGGTACTTCATAAGACTCTTAACATCATTTTCTCTATTCTTTTGTTTTTTCAAAGATTATACAAATGTAATTTTTTTATAACTCTCGTGTCAATATTTACATTAGAGGCGATTTGTTCACATAATCCATTTATGAGCACATGTGCTTTAAATGTCATAAAGTTCACTCAATAGATCTGGTTAAATGGGTTCTGGACTCAACTAATTTATGTTTCCTCAAGTTTAAAATAAGTGTACAAATCATACTAATCCACTAAAAATATGGTAACATCTCATTAAACACGTCAAACAAGCATTTCTCTCTTATAAGAGTTCCCGCTTATAAGAGACAAAATTCCATTCCCCCAGGTGTCTCTTATAATGGGGTTTTACTGTATTTTTAATATAATATAAAATAACATAATAATTAAAAAAAGTTTCATTCAAAAGCTAGTGGTGTTACAACAGGAACTCTTAGAAATAACACATTTCTAAGAGTTATGCATTATTTTTATAAAGCATAGAATATTTGAAAAAAATATATATGTAAACTTTTAATTTTTTGGAAATTCAAATGTTGAAATGAAAATGGAATGTGTTGAACAGAATTCTGTGTAGTCTGCTTTATCATTACAAAAAGTTGAACTCAACAATAGTTGTGACCTAATATTAAATATCAGTAGGCCCTGCAGACTGCACATAGCCAAAAGTGGATAAAGGCAAGGTAGAAAAATCAAAATAATCTGGATATAAAAGGAACTTACTTAAGAAAGGCTCTGGAGTCTTCAAATATTTTAATGATAAGTTAAAAAACAATGGAAGACCAATTTTGTATCATATGTATTTTGAAATGTTTAAAAATGTTCATATTCGTGAATTTTTTAACAAATTGAATGAGATTACTAAAATGACATAAACAGTACACCACACATAAGTTTACACATTTCATTCCCTTTACTTGCATATTTATTCTTCTCCTTTTAAACATATTCTGAGGTAACACCAGTAGTCACGCTAGACTTCAGCTGCTTATAGCTCCAATATCACTGCACTGATCAAACTGACATAAATTTGTAAAACACTATTCTTTGTAAAAAGGGACTGAAGTAATGCAATTCCAAATGTATAAGATATTCAAAGGAAAAATAAAAATAAATTGTAGTCTGAAAGTCCACCTGTAACAACAGCCAGGTTAAAGAAAAAAATTGGAGCAGTTCTTAAGGAAACCTTGTTTACAAATTTGTGGAAAATTATATTTTCAAAAAATTAAACATGATTATTTCATTTTTTCTTTTCATGATTTCATTAACCGATGAACTCCCAAATTAATTTTGTGGACATAGTGCTTGTCCATTGTCATCACGGCTGTAACTGCAGAGTCAATGCTGAGGCTCTTTCGTAGCACGGTTTTGCAAATTATAGTGCTAATCCATTGTTATATTGCTAAATTATACTTCTAGAATGCCCCAATGTGCCAACAGTTGGTTATATGAGCATACAATGCTCCAGTACTCTAAATCAACATTAGCATTCACGGTTGCTAAAACTTGCTTATATGTTCCAAATAGAATGTCTACATCTATTAAAGAAATAAAATTCATAAATTATTTCAAAAGTAACAAATTTGAGTTGATTAAAAACGTGTATTCTCAAATGAGGATACTGGATGTTAATGGATTATGAAAAAATTTCAATCTTCAAACATGTAGTTGTACAAAGGGGGGTCCAAATTTTGAACTCTTGCAGTTCGCAAAAATTTTAGTGGTTTCACTGAAAAGAAAATGTTAACCTGAGTCATTTATGCAAGTGTACTTTGTTCTATTTAAACAAAAAATATTAAAGAAAAAAATCTTAGCAGTTATTTTTCAGAAAATTTTGAGAATATCCTAGGGGTTTCATAAAAAGTACCACCAAAAACATTGTAAGTCAACCACATCAATTATGAAATAGACATTTTCATGAAAATTCTGTGTTACATGCAAGTACAAGTAAGAAAAAATCCACTTTTTTGGTATTAGGAATATGTTTTTCTGTCAAAATATCAACACATTTTCAGCTGCATTACACCATTTTCTCCATTTAAACAGTATACAAGAAAATACAAACAAAAAAGATTTATTCGGGAAATGTCTTTTCACATAAATTGCAATATGTAGAATTGGAAAATGTAATTACAATGCATTAATTATAATTTCATTTGCTGATTGATTGATTAGTTGATTCCAGGCATGTCAACGACTAGTCATAAGTCCCGTAAGTGTAGTGCCGGTTTTAATGTGGAAGGTAGCGGTAATCTTCTGCTGTATGGTGACATATGCCAGCTTGCAAGGATTTTCCCCAAGCACGGTATCTCCCACCAGTGTGGCACCGCCCTAGCCAGAACAAGCTCTAAGCTCCCGACTGATCTCCCGACAAGTGTGATAGTGTATTGCATGTGAATGTAAGTAAGGGGTGAAGATAGGAGAAGGAAGAGGAAGGAAAGATTGTATGCGGTCCGTAGCCCATTTGTCAGGGTACTGCTCTGGCATTCGCATGGTGTTGATCAGAGAAACCATGGAAATTACCGATCAGAGCAGCCAGCCACTAGAATTGACCTATCCAGACTTGACCTATCTATCTATCTAGTGTTGAAAAGCCTGCCACTATCGAGACTCGAACCCTTGGACCTCTCGGTAAGAGGCACTACAGTGACATCAGTTGAGTATCGGTATTATTGAGCCACCTTTGCCAGTATTGTTTCATTTGTAATGTTAAATATTTAATAGTGAATTTTGAAAAAAATACAGTGAATCCTAGCTTAAGCAGTTGCTATTAGTTCTGTGAATAATGGCTCTTACCAAAGGTGGCTGCTTAATGGAGGTTTTGAGAATATGGGAAGTGGACATCCATTATAATTTTGCTGCGTGTAATGATGTTAAGTATACCATACTTCTTAACATAGTATTACTTTCTCCTCTTGTTTTCCAAGAAGAGAAAGTATTGTAATTGTGTGCCGGAAATTGGCGTTTCGACAGAAAAACTCTTTTTTGTCGGGCCCTGGTAACAAACAAGTGGATGAATCTTGTTCCTATATCTGGTAAATTACTTCCCCAAACACGTTGTGTAGTTAGAAATAATGTTTTGTGTGCAGCGCCATCTTTGTGCACATGCTAACGAGGCTCACGCCTCAGGTCCCAATGATAAACACTAGAAAGATGGGAGCAGTCATTTTGACTGTTTGGAAGTTTTAGTTTCATTTTGTGCTTATATTAATAGATACGTTTTTACATTTTGTGACTTTTAAAATTTGAGGATGTTCTATAAAATGCCAATATATAATTGTTTTAGCCACCTTAGTTTTCAAGATATTAGCTAATTAGTCATGGTTTACCTTCAACGGTGGGAAGCAGTCAAAATATCTGCTCGTTTTAAATGGGATTGCGATGACGACAAAAGGTGCGAACTCTCACAGTCAAATCTTCATTCAGACGCTGGATTTTCCAAGTATTTCATAACATCATTGATTTAGTTGGAATCAATTCCAGGATTCTGTATGAGGACTCTAGGAACAATCTTTCGCAATGTCCGTATTTACTTAACTTGGCCGAAGATCTTTGTGCCACTGATATAGACTCGAAACATTTCAAGAGGACATCACTTGTCGCAGAGTACTTCAAGTACCAACAAACGAAGGGATGAACAAGCGTTGACAGTGTCAAATAGGATATTGTAAAAACAATAAGTCCAATGACACTTGCTCTAGATATGAAAAAATAGTTTTATGCAAATGTGACGACATGAAAAAAAGTAGTTGTCTTTTTGACTTGTAAGCCAAAATAATTGTATATATGATTTACTTCAAAATATGTTTCATTACCCCAAAATGTACTATGGGATTTGAATTATAACAAAGGTTTTTCAAAAATAAAAAAAGAATTATTTGAAACAGTCATTTTGACTGTTCACCTTCATTGTAGGTAGAATAGCATTGCTGTAAGGGTGTTAAGGGGCCCCAGAGATGTTAACAAATTATCAAAAAATCCCTCTAATGAATTATAGTTTTCTAATGGGACATTGAAAAAAGCCATATCCAAAGCCAGCCATATCCATATCCATAGCCAAAGCCATCATTTGAATTCTATTGAGGTTTTAATCCTATCCCTCAAGCAATCTTTATACATTTTGTTTGCTTACCATCAAAGGAAAGATTAACAAATATTTTAATTTTTATATTGACTTTTCACAATAAATTATGACAAAATGACATAATACATTTTTCAGACAATGCTTAGGAGCCCCAAATCTCTGAGAGCCTCTGGGCCCCTCTGTCTAACTGAAAGACTGTCTGTGTGTCCTGATACAGAAAAATCGACTTACGGCAAAATGTCCGTCTGTCTCGCCTTGGCCAACGCTAGCAACTAAACCTTTCAGAAATTTTCTCCAAAATAGATATTCCCCGATTGGCCCTGCAAGTTTGAAATGGATATTTTGATTTTTGGAGGCTTTTTTACACCAAGCCTCAAGATTTTCAAAATTTCCTCAAAAAATGGTTCCCATTTTTAGAAACTTTGTCCTCAAATAGCGTACACAGCAGTTAATAGAATGGTGCAGGTCTCATTTTCGTTGAAATCTCTTGTTTCTCAAAAATTGCTTAAGTGTCAATTTTTTCTGTGTTTTCCTACAACTATAATATAGAAGATAGAGATTCCTTAATTAAATATGTTATAAAACACATCTTGAAACTGACATGTATAGTTTTTCGAAAATATGAGTAGTTTTCATGTAATTTTGAGTAAAAGATAGGCAATTTTAAAACAACTATTTTCTCACACACGGCTCCAAATTTTTAGATAGAGCAAAGGGCACTTAAAAAATGTCCCACATTTCATTTTCATTGAACTCTGTGAATTTTCGAAAATTACTAAAGTTAGAAGAAATGTGAGAAAGTGTGTACTGTTGTGGCTTAGTTAACACTATTATGCCCAAGCCTGAGCTCAATTTGGGACATCCCTTGTACCAGCATCTCAAGCCAGAGCACAACTCGTACTTTTTTCACTTTTTTATAGAGCTAAAGCCCTCTACTTAGGTTTGGACTCCATGAGGATGTCCAGTGCATGCTGGTATTATGTGTCAGATTTCTGAACTATTTTGAGACTAATGAATAAAAGTTAATAAATGAAGTGCGGCATAGTATATTGCCTGGACTCAAGTGGCCATGTTTGTTGCATTTGTGTTTGACTGTGTGATTTAATTCTATGAGACTACGTGACAAGTTGGCTCTGTAGCTCTCTGCGTGACAAACTGTTTCACACCAAAGCACTGATTTTTTTTCATTTTAATTTTGAGAAAATATCAAATCAAGCAGTGTAGCCTTTGCAGAAATTGTGCAACATTTCAGTACCTTTTTAAAGCCTGAACCTTCCTCTTTTTGAAATGTATAAAGCATTGATGAGCTATGTATGTATAACACGTAAGTTAACTTAAGATCAGAAATGCCTGGTATGCCACAGTATGTAGGAAGTGTGAAGGCCAAGATGCGAAGTAATAATTATACTTTAACTACAAAATACTGGAAGCTTGTTTGCACTACAGAATGTGTTAAACAACTTGTATAAAACATTAAATTGTAAGTTTTTCCTCTCTTTCCCTTTTCATTACTCTAATTTTCTTTCCATTCCTGGACTGCATACATTGAGAAAACATCAGAACATGCATGAAAATCAACTAATATTGATTATCTGATTATCTTGATTATGAGAAATAGAAATTAAACCTGTAAGAACTCTAATCTCTTTTGTCCTATGCCATATGATAAGGTGCTTCAACAAAAGAAAGTACTGAATGAACAGTAATCTCCAGTGCTTCTTTTAGTGTTATGGTGCCAAATCACAAAAGGAAGTTGCAATTGTAGAACAGAGGTAAATGAACATCAGTACATGACCACTGACTGTAAGGAAAGGTAACGACATAAAAAAAGGAAGAGTTTCATGTGTCTTATGGAAAAATCAATCCGTTGTCTGAAAAAAACAATCAATGAAGGGGACTGCTTAATCAACATCATTTTTGTTTCATTGTATTCAACATCATCTATGTTTGTTTTATCGCTGTTATCTTAGGTTTAATTGTATGTTTGAACTGATGATGGCATTTCAATTATTTAACCCTAGAGTAGTTGCGGCATATTTTGAAACATCAGTAGTCTCAGTGGACTGTGATTCCACACTTAGCTAAAAGTGGATATAGGAAAGTAGATTAGGGAATTTATTCTCTGTATAAAAAAAATTGCAAAGAAAAGGCAGGGTAATGTTAAAAGTAATTTAATGAAAAATTAATATCAACACAAAAATAATATATTAACCTGCATGTATAGAGAGTGTTTCAAATATTATGTATCATATTCGTGAATTTCAGAACAAAATATTTTCACTCAGATTGTAAAGAAAAAAAAACGCCCTACACAAAAAAATTAACACTGCATTAATAAGTTTCCACTTTCATTCAATTTTTATCCATTTATTGAAACTAAAAGCAACAATGCAATGCCAGTGCTCACATTGGACTGAGTCTACAATTGCTAATTACTCTGAAACGACTACATTAGTCAAAACCGAAACAAAAGAATGATTTAAAACAACTGTTTGTAGGAAGGTACTGAAAACATGCGATTCTTATGAAACATGATTCTGTGAAAATATTAAAAAGTAAGTGAAAAATAAATTGGTGCAGACTCAAAGAGTCTGCATGTGAGCACTGCAGGGCTAATCATGCATTTACTATACAGTCTCAAAACTTCACTTACTTGAAAGTACACCAAGAATATATCTAGTTTCTTCTTGCTCATACCACTTATAAAATACTGTCCACAAGTTTCCAACAATACACAAACTAGTCTTATTCGGAACAAATTATCTGGTGGATCTAGAGGAGATTGATGCTCATGTTCCCAAGTGACACCAAATGTTATCAATGAATAAAGAACCTACAAAGAAATACATATAATAAATTTCACGGTAAACCACAAATCCCAATTTCAACAGTCTTGAAATTCTAATATGTCATAGTTTCCTCAAGAGCCCAGGTATGTAATGCACCACAATTAATTTGGAATGTGAAATAAAACAATTGATTTCATTGATATAATTATTTTTTCTCAATAATTAAAATTAGGTTTTGAATTTTTATTTCACTGTTTGTAATGTTAAATTTAAATATAAAAAACATATAGAAACACAATAATTAATGAACTGAAATGTATTTCAAACTTCAAAGACTAACAAAGTACCATAAAGAATCATTAATATACATTACGATCCCTGTCCATTTCAGCAAAGTTGCATTGCAGAAGCTCTTGCTGGAGGCTGGCACTTCTTACATTTTTAAGAATAAACCTTTGTAAGTTATAGACAAAACATTATAGAAAAACTGTCATTGAAATCTGAGGTGAAGAAATTTTATAGTACTATTTCCCACATCTGTTGATTATGCACTTAAATTAAACTTGTAGTTTTAAACTTGTGTAAAACATGGCTAAGTAGGATTTCAGGGCACAGATATATTCTACATAATGAGGTGTCTTACATACCTAGTTTCTCATTTAAATTTAAAAAGAGTTCAGCTCACTTACAGAGGAATTCACTTAGGCAGATTAGAATCACATTTGTTCAAGTTACAAAAGTGAATGTTAAACAAAAATTCAACACTTTTACAAAAAATTGTATTCACAAATGTGTTATGCATTTCACTGTTTTACTCCATGTAAACTGCAAGTCAAAAATTAAAATAAAAGAGTTGATTTTAGCACATCACATTCTTTACAAACTTCATGCGTCTTGTCTCTATCATATTTTCACGGTACCTTTAATTTTTCATTAACTAGAAACAAATTTAACTTTCACTCCATCATTTGCAAGATGTGTACAATGGATTGAATGGTGTGTGTTTCTGTGAGTTCTGCCTACTGGTCTTCAATAGAATTTTCGGTAAGGATTATTACATGTTAAAAAGAATTGAAGAACATATCAAAACATTAAAAAAGTTTGGAAAATACTATGTTTTTGAGAACCCAAGAATATCAATTTCTCAGTTAGCAAACACAAAGAAAAACTTGCACTGAGAAATCAGTCTTGGGTAAGATTTTACATTCTGACTAAAACTGGTTGTTTCTAATTAAAATTTCAGTACTTCATATTAGTCTCACTAATTATGGTTTTCCTCTTATTCAGGTTCAACAGTATAAATAAATTAAGAAAAAATAAAGCTACACATTGAATATACATAATTACTACAATAAAATTATTGGAAAAAAAAACAACAAACAAACACCCACACACACACACACCACAACAACACCTACATCAAAATCAAATAGAAAATGTTCATTATACATCACCAGAAGTATCATTTTTATTCAATTACAAACGTTATTTTTATCAAAATATAAACTAACCTGAAATATGTTACTGCTTTCCAACATTCTGTAATTGTATAACTCTCCCAAATATTTGATCATGGCAACTCTTCTTTGATTGTATTTTGGAAGATTCATTTCCATTCCCAATCTAATATCTTCAAGGACACCATCTACAACTTGTGCACCAACTGCTTCCTTTTATGACAGAAATTCATTTTAAGATTTTATTATGTCCAATCTTATTGCATATCTGTGTAATTTACAAGAACCATTAAAAAACGGCTTACTTGGTGGGTAGCTAGTCCAGCCAAAAGACTGGCAAGACAGCGAATATTGAAGTACTTTACTTTAAAGGCATATGTTAAACACTTCACTGCATACGAATGAGTGTCAGCATTATTCCAATCTAACTTTCTCATTAAACGCAGAACTTTGTCAGTATTTGTCTTCATCAACATCTGGTATAAGATTTTACGAATAAATTGATGTTCTACAGGTCGTTCTTTAGCCACACTTTGAGTTGATTCAGGAGGATTTACATAATAGTAAGCATTTTCTATCATGGTTACGTATCGTGAATCTAATGCCATGACTGCTTTCTTCCGCATCATTTGATCCTTGGAATCAGAAATAATAAAAAACACATCACAGAAATGTTTCAAAATGTAAAATATTCCAAAGAGTACAAATGTATAATGTTTTTACCAAATACACTTTCATTCTTTGATGACAGTCTGGATGTCTAAAGAAGAATCTACCACAGGATTCCAGAAGATTACAACACATTTCTATGTGATGATGTGTAAAGTCCTGTACAAGTACTTTAACGCAATACAATCCTTCAATTTTTGAATACATTCGAAATTTCACTAACTCACCAATAAAACGAACGATTTTTATTTTTGATTCAATATTCATTTGGTCCTGAAGGCAGAAAACAAAATATTAGAAATATTCTTTAATTGAGAGACAAGATAATTTATAACAATTTGTTTAGTCAAATGACAGCACTAGAAAGACCATAGCATCAAAATAACACAGATACAATTTTTAAGATACTCCATTCCAGGTTTTGTGTGAAGTTATCAAAAACAGACAGCCATACAACATGAACAAGTAATTTTGCAGGGTGAAGAGAGTGAAGCTGGAACAGACCTTCTGGCCTAAACTATGAAAGGACAAGAGGTGGAGGAGGAGGAGAAAGAAGAAGATGGAAGAGGAAGATAAAGAAGAAAGAAAAGAAAGATTTATCCACTTTCTCGATACCGGGGACCCACAAAACAAGCTTTTCTGTTGAAAAATCACCACTTTCTGCTGCAGCATTAAAATATTTTTGTTTACCATGTTTGTACATAGTAGGCACAAAGGTAAAAATGGTTAAACAAAGATCAACAATTTCAAATTACCAAAGAAGGATGTTGCTTCTCTACATGTTCCAGACCACAATCTGTGCTTATAGCTTTGGTATGTGAAAATACTGAGAATTGACAATGTCCACATGAATGATCCATGGATATAGCTTCCCCTCAACTTTATTTAAAATACACTTACAGGGTGCTTTAAAATCTTGAAAAGTAAATGCAGTGACATCATTATACATACATCACCCAAGGTGGTAATGCTGGTTTCCCCCTGTTAAAATCTTCCATGATAAAATTCCCCCTTGATAAAATCTGATAAATTATTATCCATATTTGTTTTCATTACTTTTTTAAAATTATTTTATTTTTAGCTGCATCAACATTGCGGTTATTAGCAACTTACTGTTACAGTTATAATGCAATTACAATACAATTACAATGCAGTTACAGTTACAATACAACAGTACAAAACTATGACAATTATATTTCCAATCATCTAACAATAGTAATAACAATTCAGCACAGCAGTTACAGTTCATATGAATCCTTTAGATTTAAATGTCCAGAAATATATTAATGGCTAAACAAAATTTGATTATTTTTTCTTGGTCTTCTTTAGAATGGATTGGTGGTTAAATACATTTGATTCTCTTTGATTGTTATACCTGGAATATACTTTGTGATCATGGTTTAAAGGTGTATTGCATATATCACATGTGGGGGAGGTGATTTTTGGATCAAATAGAGATGGCTCAATTTACATTCTGTTCATTTTCTTGAAAGGACTAGTTACTTCCTGCATTGGAATTTTGTAATGGATGACATTAGGAGAGTGAAGCTGGGGGATGGATTGAAGTTCTGACATTAAGGCATTGGATTTTGTAGTTTTATGGCTGGCATATTTCTTAAGCTTGAACTTAATAGTGCTATCAGGCATGCATTATTTTATTAATACTGTTTCATCACTATTATCTGATTGAAAAATTATTGGTCTGTATTACTTTTTAAGTCCAGCAGTAGTTACTTAAAATGCAGGATATATAATAAAGTATTCATGGTAAATAATCAATCATCTTATTTTTTAAAAAGTACAATATAACCAAAATCTATAATAATAATAATAATAATAATAATAATAATAATAATAATAATTATAATAATAAAATAAATGAGAGACAGAGTTGTTGTCTACTTTATTATTTTTCTGTTTTGTGCAGTTCAATAAAATGTATTTCTAATTCACATCCTTTCTTTCTTTCTTTCTTTTTTAATTTCCATTTTTCTTCGTTTTAATGCTGTGGATCTCAAAAGGAAGGAGTTAAATGTTTTTTTTCTCAATTTGAAGGTAATTTGTCTCAATTTCAACAGGTTTGATCTCAATTTGAACAAGCTTGTTCCCAATCTGAAAGTGTTTGTTCCCAATCTGAAAGTGTTTGTTCCCAATCTGAAAGTGTTTGTTCCCAATCTGAAAGTGTTTGTTCCCAATCTGAAAGTGTTTGTTCCCAATCTGAAAGTGTTTGTTCCCAATCTGAAAGTGTTTGTTCCCAATCTGAAAGTGTTTGTTCCCAATCTGAAAGTGTTTGTTCCCAATCTGAAAGTGTTTGTTCCCAATCTGAAAGTGTTTGTTCCCAATCTGAAAGTGTTTGTTCCCAATCTGAAAGTGTTTGTTCCCAATCTGAAAGTGTTTGTTCCCAATCTGAAAGTGTTTGTTCCCAATCTGAAAGTGTTTGTTCCCAATCTGAAAGTGTTTGTTCCCAATCTGAAAGTGTTTGTTCCCAATCTGAAAGTGTTTGTTCCCAATCTGAAAGTGTTTGTTCCAATCTGAAAGTGTTTGTTCCCAATCTGAAAGTGTTTGTTCCCAATCTGAAAGTGTTTGTTCCCAATCTGAAAGTGTTTGTTCCCAATCTGAAAGTGTTTGTTCCCAATCTGAAAGTGTTTGTTCCCAATCTGAAAGTGTTTGTTCCCAATCTGAAAGTGTTTGTTCCCAATCTGAAAGTGTTTGTTCCCAATCTGAAAGTGTTTGTTCCCAATCTGAAAGTGTTTGTTCCCAATCTGAAAGTGTTTGTTCCCAATCTGAAAGTGTTTGTTCCCAATCTGAAAGTGTTTGTTCCCAATCTGAAAGTGTTTGTTCCCAATCTGAAAGTGTTTGTTCCCAATCTGAAAGTGTTTGTTCCCAATCTGAAAGTGTTTGTTCCCAATCTGAAAGTGTTTGTTCCCAATCTGAAAGTGTTTGTTCCCAATCTGAAAGTGTTTGTTCCCAATCTGAAAGTGTTTGTTCCCAATCTGAAAGTGTTTGTTCCCAATCTGAAAGTGTTTGTTCCCAATTTGAAAGTGTTTGTTCTTGAGCTGAAAGTGTTGAGTCTCATTTTGAAGTTGAAAAGGTGTAGAATATACTATAGATCAGTTTTAAATATTTTCTTCATAATCTATAAATATACCATTGATGACACAATAATTACATTTATTGTAATAATTTATACATCACAACTTTTTAATTTAGTTATATTTTTTAATTGAATTTGTTATTATTTTAAAGTTTTAGTATAAGACTGAATAAAATAAATTATTTCAGTAAATGTTGAAAAATATCAGCATTGGGTAACACTAAACTATGACCTCCTTACCCCTATGTAATGCAGTGTAATGCTACCTCAAATCCCCTCCCCCTCTTTACCGTTGTAGCGTCGTGGCGCGCTCAAACGGTGCCTACCTGCACAGAGCAGGAAGTTGAACAAAGGTGCAGAAGATGACGCATTGGGAATTTCTGCCTGGCGCGGAGGCAATGGGGGTGGTGAAAGACCAATATAATGGGCAAGAGCAAGGCATCCCTTCTTGTTCTCAGCAGCGTCGACAGGCAGTGGTGCATAAGTTTGTGCGAGTGGCACACGTGGGCAAGGGGCCAGCAATTCATTGTTGTGATGAGCGAGACATGCATTAGGTCTTAGATGTAGAGTGGTGTGGTAGCTGTTCGATTAAAATCTCTCCTAGTAGTGGGATCTATTTAGTTAGTTAATTGTAAGCAGTGAAATTTATTATTTGTGACTACGATCTAGTTTATGAATAAACTCACTGTTATTACAACCCACTCTCGTCTGTGTTTTGATTACACCCGTATGACGTCACACCGTTATGTTATTTATGGATGACCTCGTACAAGATAGGTGTATGGTTTGGAGAAAACTGGGAAATGTTTCCTAGAACTGTTAAGAATTGAATAAGAATAGAAGAACATTTCCGTTGACTCTTTGTTGTAGGTCATAAAGTAAATTCCGTGGAACTTAACAAATTACAAGAGATTTGTTTTAAATAACCATGAAGAATGCTACCCTCAAAATAAATAGGAAAAAAAGAAATAATAATCTGTTTAAAGATGAACAAATGTTGGATAGAGAGTAAATATATTTTCAGTGTATTATACTTTTGAGACAAAATTATTTCTAGTACCTTGAATTTTCAAAATAGACAATTCATGAACCAAAACTTATGAGTGGTACTAAAGTTATTTTTGAACTATTAGATTAAAAATTAACAATGAGTCAATATGAAAAATTAAAATTTTGTAAATAATATTTGTCACTAAAAAAAGTTAGGATGCTTGGTTGTCACCACTGAAATGGTGTTACCTGAGTGGGCCCCCCTCCATACTTGATGCCACTACATAAATGTATGGGAGCAGAAATAAATGGAAATTGGTCATATAGACTTTATGAACTAATTAAATTTATAACTATTATTTTAAATTCAAAAATAAAAATTATGGTATTATGCCTGCCCATTATTATTATTATTATTATTATTATTATTATTATTATTATTTATGTATTAAGCCTATATAAATATTTTTATCTAATTTAGCAGATTAGGTACCTAATATAGCATAAAAGTACTTAATGTGCGTATTACATTACCTACCTTTTTTCGAATATGATATTTGAAGTCTTGCTTAAGCATCTGAGCTAAATCAGATGCAACATCAGGCATTACAGGATGTAAAGTTGCAACTAATCTCGCATAAAATGGAAGAAGATCAAGTCGAATGCGTGGTACATTGAATAGCGTTCTGTAACAAAATAGAATCATTTGGTAATGTGTAACAAATTTAGATTTATAATAGAAATACCTAGAATATGAGGAAAACAAGGAAGATTTCAGGAGAGTTTGGTATTTATAATTCTTTCACAACTAAAAATTATAATTTACTCTGAAAAATATTAAACAGCAGCATAATTTGACATAGACTCATTTTCTTCATCTTTTATAATTATTTTGCTACAAAGCTAAATAACATATTGCCTCTGATGATCTTTGCAAGTTTACTTTGAAATGAGGTCTAGCAATGCATGCAAGTCTGATAGCTGCCTTGTGGGTATCACAGTTAGTAATATTGTAAACTGCAATACACTTGTTCTTCCATCTTGTTCAACCAGTTGTAATAGTATGTGCCCACCGAATAGTAACTTACAAATTTAAAAAAATATTTTCCTTTGCCTTACTTATTGTAAAAACTTACATATTTTTACTCAGAATAGAATGCCCTTTGGATATCTTTTGAAATATAGAACATATGAAGATGTAGTTTTCACAAAACCAAATTGATGTAAGCACTTCAGCTGGATCAACACTTTACTAAAAAAAATTACTATAAATATAACAACTTTTATAAATGGAACAACTGTTGATAGTCATAAAATTTTAAGAAGAAACAAATTAAATGATTGGAGCAATGTTATGTAAAATAATTTCTTATAAACATATATTATAAAAAGCCCATCAGCAAGCGTCTGTTCTGGTCCAGTGTGCATTATCTGCTGAATGAAACATTGTAATAAAGGTTTCAACACCATCTTTGAGAATCTATCACAGTTAACAATCTCTGCAAATGCATGGGGTGCTCAGATGGAATTGGGATGCGGTACTGTAACTACCTACCACTACACAGAGAAAATGACAAATTCCATTAAAACAAAGTCGTAATAATATCTTAGTGATAGAAAGAGCTTCAGATCAATGGCTTGTAATATTCTGTGAGTACCTTGCATTGACTTGCTTTAGTGGAAAATATATCCCAAAACATTCAACAATTAAAAAACACAATTTGAGTGGAATATCTTGTGTATTCCTAACTTACATTGTACTTAATACACTATTGCTTCCATACTTACCTTTGATACTTCTTAGCATGGTAAAAATCATATATTTGCAAGAAATGTGAGTTTGTTTCTTTCCAATTTACATTAGAAATATTAAAAATGTTCATTCATTTGTAAATTTAAAAAAAATTATTTAATTGTAGTTCATAATGCCTGCTGTATTGTAATATTTCCCTTTATGATTGCATACAGCTTCCAAGTTCACTATGGCGTGTACAAAAGAACTCAAATCCTCATTGTGCAATTCTGATTCCACTAATTCAATCCCATATTTAACTTACATTGTAAAGAGAAAAAAAAGAAAAAAGGAGAGAGAAAAAAAAAGGAAAATATTTCAAGCTTATTCTTTCATTGGAATTACAAAAATATTTTTCTACTTTTTAGAGGGCCTTAAAAAGAAAGATACATAAAATTTTTGATGATGATGATGATTGAGTTTAAGGGCACTTCAACAGCTAAGGTCATTGGCACCCATTTGAAATTATTTTAAGATCAGTATACACTGCAGCAGTGCCGAGCTGAAAAAAATTGTTTTGAATGGAAAGTAAAAAGTAAGTAAAAACTGAAAAGGAACATGTCCAATTAAAAAAGGGTTTGGCAGAAAAGAGCCAGATAAATACTTTAAAATCTCCAACTAAAAGCCAAATAATTGGCATTATCCTCTCCTCCCTGATAAGGCTATATATGTAGGTCTCTTGTTAAAAGCTAAAAAGCTTGCAGAGAGAAGATTCATCATTTCTAAGTATTTTCAAAAGAGAGCTAGCAAGATGTCGCTTTTGGTGTCTCTCTCTTATCTTAACACAATGCAAGAGAACATGCTCCATGGTAAGATCGGTTTTGCAGTCATCGCATGTAGGGGGTCCTCGTGGAGAAGGTATCCATGGGAGAAATGGCAGTGACTGATCTGAAGGCGTGTTATCTCCTCGCACCTAGCACTACGAGATGAAGAAGACCAAGGATTTATGGAATCCTTGATTCTCGTGAGCTTAAACTCTGAGTTCTGCTACTCTGTTTGCTATTCACTAAAAATAGAGCGTTTGATAAAGAACTTTGGGGACTGTAAGGATCTCCAACTCTCTTTATTTCATGGTGAACATTGCTATCTGGTCAGTTATTCCGTTTCCTACTTTCCCCAAATGGCCAGGGAACCAACAAAAAACTAAAATATAATGAAAAACAATAAATGATAGATTTTGTGTTGGATGTTCATTGTCAGAGGGTCACAAGATGAGAAGGAAGAGATGGATTCAAGAGAGCTTTTGGAATCACTGTAGATCACTACTTTCCTTAACATCGATTCAGCAAACGTACATGCTTCCAAGAGCGCATATTTCTCTGCAGTATAGATGCTGCATGAAGAGTCTAGTAGAAAACGTGACAATATGGCAGTAGCAGGCACATCCTACTTTGCCATTTTGGGAGGAATCATCAGTGTACATGAAGTTACAGCCAGGATACATAGATTTGATCACCTAAAATTTGTTAGAAATGTATTGGGGGAAGTTGAGGATTTAAGCAGGTTACACAATCTAAGGTCTATTATGAGCTGGAGACGTTTCCAAGGTGAAACAAAGTTTTGGGGGGGTTTCACAGGGTTGGCCATTTATAGTAAGCTTCTGTAAATGAATACGAAGAAGTATTGCCAGAGGATGGGGTAACTATGCTCTAAGTGCATATGATGTCCGGTGGGTTGGATGAAGGACTGCTTGGCATGAGGGAGTATCCACAGTGGATAATTTCGCACCATATGAGACAATCAAAATATCTTGCCTTTGGCTCAGAGATTGTTCTCCAGCCTCGGCCAAGAGGCCTTTGATGCGACTCTTGTGATAGGCACTTGAACTGAACCTTATACTGGCATTGTGAATGGTATGTGGTGCTGGATGGTTAATGGAGACTCTAACCCATACACAATACATCAACAATCCCAAATAGGGCAGATGAAGGTCCCATACAAACGCAAGAGACACACACTATCTGTGCCCCAAGAGCTACTATTAAGGGTGTGAAGAAGATTTAAAGGTGATACACATCAGCCCTTCAATTTATGGATGTGTCTTTACCAAGTGAAGCCCTTTTCAAATGTAAGCCCAAGGAAAGTTCCACAAGCCGATTCCACAAATGGACGATCACCCCCAAGAAAAAGATGAGGATGGTAAAGGAGATGTTGAATCCTGCAGAAGTGCATGCAGTTGATGTTTGAGGTGGAGAACTTGAATCCAGTATCATCACTCCATTCCTGCAATCCGTTAAGGTCAAGTTGTAACTGCCACTCAATGATTTGCATGCTCTTGAAGGAACAAAAGCTGAGCATGGAAAAGTCGTCAATGAAGAGTGATGCTTTCACCAGCTCTCGAATTATCAATGCTATACTACCGATTGCAATGGCAAAAAGAGTGACACTCAGAAATGACCCCTGAGGGACCCCATTTTCTAATTTGTGACTAGCGAATAGCCTGTTACCAGGGCAGATGCTGAAGTATCTTGATGAAAGCAATGCTACTAAAAAAAGTGGCAGCCGGCCCCTATGATCCCAAGAATGGTGCAAAAAATGCCATACCTCCAGATGGTGTCATATGCTTTCTCTATATTGAAGAAAATTGCTACCAGGTGTTAAGACTTAATATGAAAGAAGTAGAGATCTATGTGGCAAGGGTGACTAGGTGGTCTGTGGTTGACCTGTTCTTCCTGAAACTACCCTGAATGGGTGTAAGTAGGTTTCTCTGTTCCATAAGCCAGACCAGACCATTAACTCTAAAAGCTTGCAAACACAAATTGGGTGGTAGGTTGACAGGTTTGTTTCCATCATTACCTTCTTTGAGAATGGGAATGATAATCACTTCGTGCCAAGTCTTAGTTAAGGTATGCATATCTTGTTGATGACACTGAAGAGGGAAAAAAACGTGCCTTTTCCAGTAGATATTTCAGCATTTGCTTGTGTATCTGGTCTGGTCTTGGAGCAGAATCTTTCCCATGGGCGAGGGCAAATGAAAATTTATCCATGGAGAAAGGAACGCTATAATCTTTCTCCAGGCCACTTGAAAGTCCAGTCTGCCATTCTCCATTCTTCTCTTCGTTTTCAAGAAGCTAGGGGAGTAGTGTAAATAACTGGATATTTTCGCATAGTGCCAGGACAATTCCTCAACTACGTCTTCTGGAGAAGTGAGGAGATTTCCATTTGTCAGAAATGCTGGGATTGTCAATGGGTATAGTCTTCCTCTGATCTGTCAGACTTTTTGCCATGCTACTTTAGAGGGATATGGCAAGAAAGAGAAGAAATGTATGCTCTCTGGGAAGCGGTCTTACCATCTCATATTACTAATCTAGCTCTGACTCGCTTACTTTTATAATCAATCAGATTTGCGGTGGTGGGGAACCTATCAAGCTTTGTCAGTGCCCGTTTTCCGTCACACACCGCGTTGCCACTGTCAGCATTTCACCATAGCACAGGGATGTGTTGTGGCTGGCCTACAGAATTCGAGATTACAATGGTGGCTGTGCGAAGAGTGTTATTGAATTTTGCCACCAAGGCATCGATGTCATTTGAATAATTGTCTGATATTCTAATTTCCTTGCTGAACGTATCCCAGTCAGCTCTTTGGTTTAGCCAACGAGATGGGTGGGTAACATCTAAATTAGGAATATCAAAGTGGACCAGAGTAGGGAAATGGTCACTCCCATGAGAGTCATGCACTGCAGAATGTCAGAATGAATGACAATGATGGTGTTCTGCAGTCAAGACTGCAGAACGCCAGATCGAATGACAGTGTTTGAAGGCACAGAAAAGTGAGTACAATTCCCAGAATTCAGAAGAATTAAGTTCTGTGGGCCAATAATATTTTTGAGAATAGTACCTCTCGGACAGGACCACCCCAGGCTAGAACGTGGGCATCAAAAGTCTCCAACAACAAGGAAAGGCTGGGGCATCTGGGAGATTACATCTTCAAGTTGTTTCTGTGATACAGTTTGTGCAGGTGGAATGCATTTACTGCACAGAGTGAGCAGAGACAAAGGTAAATTCAGCCATATGCACACAGTCTGGAAATTGGATCAGACAATGTAATCCTCAGAAAGCAAGGAGTTGCGGATGAATACCGCTACACCGCCATGAGTGCGAAGCCAGTCATCTTGGTCAAACCGATAAGTGTAAAAACCACAGAGAGGGAATGATGGAACAGAAGATGAGTTTCCTGCAAGCAGATAATAAACAAGATATGACGGGAGATAAATAATCTTAATTCTTCTAAATGAGAACAGAAACCGTTTATATTCCACGAGAGCCATGGTTGAAATTTAGATGGGTTTCTTCTTTTTCTTCTTCCTCACCTTCTGAAAAGTGCTTTGAGCACTCGCAGGCAGGACCTCGTCCACAGCAGAGTTGTCCTGACTACTGTTAGAGAGGGCGGCAAGTGTTGAAGAGGGATCCTGATCCCTTGAGATGAGTGACCAAAATCTAGAGATGGATTTCGTTGGCGCACGAATTTTGTATTTGTTGCTATAGATGATTTCTTGTGAAGCTTGATTACCAGCAGAGCAGTAGAGACGGTGATTTTACTAAATTCAAGGGAGACCTGAAAAGTTGCGTCGCACATAGATGGTAAAGTTTTTGGAGTTTTGGTTTTGCAGCTGAATGTTGACTTCTCAGGCTTCATCATGGTACTGGAGAAAGTCAGATCTACAGGGTTTCTTGCCAAGTAACGGCGTTTGGCCTTGGGAAAGGATACCTTCTTGCTCACTCCGATCTTCTGGAACTCTCTCTACTTTAAAAGGGTAGGACACTTGTTGAAGTTTGCCATATGGTCTCCTTCGCTGTTCCAACAGTGCAATATAGTAGCGCAGGGTTCTACTCCGTGTTCTGACCTGCCACAATTAATGCTTATAGGGCTTATTGCCACACAGCATAGTTGCGTATTTAATGTAGCGCAATGGGTTCGGGACATTCTGCCGCACATGAAGATTGTAAAATCCGCAGATCATTTCTAGTAGGGCTGGGAGGTTGAATGTCAGGATCAAAAGAAAGTAGGGATCTCTCTCCCATTCTCCTTCCTCTTGATCCTGAACACCTTGGTGACACTGCTCGAAGGAGAGCAATTCCTCCTCACTTTCAGACTCAAAATCATCATGGTTGACCACTCTCTTACAGAGGTTAAGGTAGGGTGAGTGGTCACTTCCACCTGGCAGCTGACAATCTGCTTAGTTTTAAGTAAGTTCTCGATCTGCTCGTTGATGCACACTTCAAAAAGAATGATACCATTCCTTTGTCGCACGACCGCTTGGAGCTTTCTGAAATACTCTTCCATTTCTCACGCAAGAAAGACCTAGCTCACACCCTAGAACGTTTTGTCTTCTTCAGTGCAGGACTTAAGAAGAAACCATGGATTCTTTGGTCGGTCCTCTTCTCTCAGGAAAAAGATATTCAAGTTGACGGTTTTTCCACATCACCTCTTTCTTGTGGAAGAGGGCAGGGATGGTGGTTCAGTATACATACGATGGATAGTAAATCATCTCCATGCTCCCAACGCACCATGGAGTCCAACAAGGGTACATCCCCTGGGGTGCCAGGATTGACATGGAGATATAGTAGGGGGACAACCCGCCGTGGATCCCCCTGCTCACCCTGGAGTTCAGTACAAGACCTAGTCCAAGCTGATTGATCGGGAGTGGGTTAGCTCCCGACCCCCCTTCTAGAACAGTTCGAGGCCAAAGTAAGTGCAATGAAGCTCACAAAGAATGTTCCCCAAAATACATAAACAACATATCCCTAGGTGCAAAGCAGAACGTAGCACTAGTAGTAGTTGAGAAACAAACAAACCTCTCATCTGCCAGGAAGCGCATTCCTTCTGACACAGGTCGGCCATGCACAGCAAACACATGGGTGGGTGTTCAGCATAGGGGGGGGGCAGTGAAATAGAAAGGGTAGAAGACAGGACGTTATAAAGAAATGAAAATGAACAATGGGGAAAGATAAAGATGATTGGTGAAAGAAGGGAATACTTGACAGCCCTCCCTGCAGCCCCCCATCAAATGCAATTTTGTCATTTAACCTCAGATGAATTGATTATGTGTAACTCATTTTCTGTGAATTCTGTGAATGTATAAGACATCCATCTCATTTCATTCTCTCCTTTACCTCTCTAAATTTCCGTTTCTTTTGTGTGTTCTGGGATAGATTGTCATGTTTATCCTAAACTGTAAAATTACTACTGATTGTATTATCTGAGTTACGATTACATCTCCAAGTTTGCCATGTTTTTTTGAATAACTTTACTTCATTATTCAACTGGTGAATATAACTGTTTATATAATTTTGATAACGACACGGCCAAGAAAAAAGGTAAACGAAATGGGATTATTTGTAATTTAAATATAATGATTTGGAATGTTCGAGGACTGCATGCAAAAGAGGAAGAAATAATAGAAGTTATGATCAGAAAGAAAATTAATATTGCTGTACTACCTGAGACAAAAAAGAAACTTCACGGAACATCAGATATTAGAGATATGGTTATGTTGTGGACTGGGGTAGCTCAGACAAGGTACGCTAGTAGTGGTGTAGCTATTCTTATTGATAAAAAATGGAAAGGATACATCAGAAGCTATATATTTATCAATGATTGAATAATATTGTTGCGTTTAAAAGTACCACGTGGTTATATAACAATAATTGGAACATATGCTCCGGAAGAAGGTAGAAATGATGATAGTGAAGCATACTACAAAGATATGCAAAATGTGATAAACACAATTAATAAACATGATTATGTCATAGTTGCAGGAGATCTCAATACAAGAGTAGGATCACAACCTGTGTCTGATGTTGTGGGAACCTTTGGTGAAACAACAGTTAAAAATAATGGAAGGTTAATTGATTTCTGTGTTTATAATGAGCTAAAATAACGAATACATTCTTCCGGAAGAAAGATATTAATAAATTTACCAGGGCAGCAAGAGGAACATGTAGCCTCATTGATTATATTATTGTAAATAAGAAAACAAAAAAAATCTGGTTAAAGATGTACATGTGTTCAGAGAAGAAGATATCAATTCTGACCATTTTATGGTACGAGCAAAAGTGAATATCATGGCTCCATGGAAAAGAATGGGTATAAAAGGAAAGATTCAGGAGAAACGATGAACATGTAAAGTAAACTTATTAAAAGATGAGAGTATATCATATTTATATAAAAATCGTATTAACCATCATTTGACAATGAATTTACCAAGCATTAAGACAGAAGAAGAATGGGCAAATATAAAAAGATCTGTGGAGGTGGCAGCAAAAGAAGCCCTTGGCTATAGGTATAAAAACTATTGAAGAAGAGGCATCAAAATCTCGACAGAGGATCTTGAGGAAGCTGTAAAAGAAAAGAAAAATGCCTACAAAAAAATGCTCCAGACTCCATCACAAGAAAACAAATTTGATTATAAAAGAAAATGTTCAAAGGCAAAGAAAAAGATTAGAGAAGCTTATCGGAAAAGCTGGGATTATTATGTAAGTTGTATTGAAGATGATGCTCATGGATGGCAAGAATACACTTACAAAGTGCTGAAACATAATAATGAAGAAAAAGACACAGCCAATATCAATGTTATCAAAGAACAAGATTGGTTGCAGTACTACAAAGAATTGTGGTGTGATATAGAGGACAATGGAGACATCCAAGAAAATTACATAAAATTACACACCAGAACATATAGATCCTATAAGTATGAAAGAATTAGAATGTGCATTGAAAATGAATAGAAATAGAAAAGCTGCAGGAATAGACAATATGAATATTGAATTATTGAAATATGGTGGCCCTACTTTGATATCGAGACTGTTGTACTTCTAGATTAACTATGCTGGAACTATTGTCAAATATCAGACGACTGGAAGGTGGCTATTGTAAAACCCATTTACAAAAGAGGTGATAGATCAGTCTGTGGAAATTATAGAGGAATATGTTTGCTGACTGCTGGTTATAAAGTATATACTAGAATACTCTCTGAAAGACTGAAACCAATAGCTGACACCATCAGTGAACAACAAAACGGATTTAGAAAAGGACGATCTTCTTCAGATAGCGTATTTACACTCAAAATACTAATAGAAAAAGAAGAGAACATAATCTTGAAACATACATAGCCTTTAATGACTACGTGAAAGCATTTGATAAAGTTAGACGACCACTGCTGTGGGAAATTTGAATAAAGAAGGGGATACCTTACCATCTCATCCAAGTAATTAAAAGCCTGTATGCTGGAACAAGAATATGTATCGACACTGGTTTCAAAATGGGCAAAACATTTCTGAATATAAATCTGGGAGTATGACAGGGTTGTAGCTTATCAGAAACTCTGTTTAATCTGTACATAGATGAGATACTGAATGAATGGAACTGTCATGCCTCTTGTGGTATTGAGATTGCAGAAAACTGTTTTTTAAATTCCATCTTATATGCAGACAATCAAGTTTTGATTGCTGAAACAGAAGATGAACTTCAGCTCAATATCTACAAACTCAGCAAAATAGCCAGATATTATAACTGTGAAATATCCACATCAAAAACCCAAATTATGGCATTTTGCGGGAAAGATCCAATGAGATCTAAGATAGTGGTAGAAAACCAGGTTCTGAACCAAGTGAGTAATTTTAATTATCTAGGAAACGATGTATCATACAACTACGACAGAGACTTAGAGAAGAAACTCTCGCGGTTCCAGTTAATGTGTGGAACCATAAGAAGAACCCTGGGTAAGAAAACCCGAACAGAAACACAGTTAAAATTCTACAAGACAATGTACCAACCCTGCTATAAGGTAGCAAATGCTGGGTTTTGAAACAAAGAGAAATGAGCAGAATACAGACTTTGAATGAAGTTTCTGAGGGCAGTAAAAGGTTGTACAAAAGCAGATCACGAAAGAAATCAAGATATTCGAAGAGTTAAAAGTTGTATCAGTCCTCGATCAAATCCAAAAATATAAAAGAAATGGACCCAACATCTATACAGAATGGAGAAGCAGCGCCTTCCTCAAAAGGCATGGAAATATCGACCTCTTGGAAAACAAGATCCCGGGAGACCAAGAAAACAGTGGACCATCAAACCGGAACAGGCCATTGGGCCTAGACCATGAAGATGATGATGATGTAATTATAATGATTTAAATTACAGAATTAAATATTAAAAATATAAAAATCAATAAAGAAATGATAGTCAAAAATGTATTGGAAGATTTCGTGTCTGCAGTAAGGGGGTTAATCACTTGCGGTGATAAGAAACATGACATTGATTTCTCTTCTCATAGTATCTCAACATTTGAATGGGACTGATGTACTTTCAAAATTTTCAAATTCAGGGACTTTTCCAGGTTTCCTAGAGGCAAAACTCTGATTTCCTAAGTCAATCTTCTACACCATTTTTCTAATTCATAGCTGTTATTTGAGGGACAGAACCAAAAACATATTTATTTTTTTCTCAATTAATTTGCAAAAACCAGAAGCGTTTGATGTCTATACTTAGAACAATGTAAATTCAGTTTGCACCACAATAAATAGTTTTGAATTAATTCCAAATCTATAGCTCAAGAAGTTATATATTTCCTTTTGGAAGTGGACATTCATTGCGAATGATCCTCCATCTCATCCAGGGCTTTGAAGCTTTTCATGGCCATCCTGCAAACTGATGTGATAGGTAGCTGAACTGCAGAGCCTATCACTCATTTTCAGTCACTTCTTTTGTCACCACAGTCTTTGTCTTGTTCAGAGGAGTTTTTGAATAACGATTTCATCTATACCCCTGTACGTTTTTGCATTAGTTTCATTCATATTTAGTTTACAATATAAAAGTGAATATTTTGTTTAATTGCTGTCAATGAAAGTATTGACTAGTCTTTTCTTCTAATTTCCTTCCTGTTGGAGTGGAAAATATAAGAACACTTTTAGTTGACAATAGTTTCCCTTTACCAAAAATTGTATTTACAGTGAAGTCAGATAAACTAGTCACTTCCCTTGTTGTCAAGATAATTTTGGCATTTTAACTTGAACATAATTTTTAGGTTCTTAAAATATTCATGAAATATAAATGATTTCTCATGCATGTTTTCTAAAAGGTTTGCCGGACACAGAGTATGACATAGAAGCAACGATGCACACTAATCACTAAGAAAAGAGTTCAGAATTAGGCCAACACCAGAAAACATACAAACATGCTGAACTGAATATACATGCACTTCCAAAAAGTCACAGTAATTTTGAATGAGATGACTGAACAACTGGAGTGAATTTGAGGATCAGTTATTTTTTACTGGACATCTTTTCTTTTATTAGGTGTCAAAGATAATGGTCACTAAAGGTGGGCTGCCAGGAAGGCCAAAGGGCCTAACCAAGCAAACGCATGCATATGCTTGGGTAAGAGGGGAATCGAAGAGAGTAACGGATGGAAGCCTCTCTCCCCTCTGAAATCCCTGCATGTGCAGTTGGAGGGAGCTTTGTTAGTTGTTCACCTACAGTGGGGATGCAGCTTTCTCATATTATTTGTAACTTTTGAAATTACTGAAAATTCAGAGATTTAAAAGAAAATGAGACCTTCCCTGTTTTCTTTCTTTCTTTTTCACTCTGTCTAAGGGGAAATATTGAAGAACTATATATATTCAATCACAAACTTTCAAGCCATTTTACAAAAAATTGAAAATGATGGAATGTACCCCAAAAATTCAAATATCATTTTCAAACTTGCAGGTCCTCAGGTTCGTCCACAATGATTGGGGACTATTAAATTTAAAGAAAATCATTTGAATGGTTTAGGCATTAGTGTTGACCACAGACAGACAGTTGTTTTGCCATCTACCAACTTTTCAGCATCGAGGACCAAAGTGAATTCTGACTACACAACAGAGGAAGTAATTTACTACATATAGGAACTGGAGTTTTCCACTTTCCAGATAAAAGAGTCCCATAGTATGAGTTTTTGTGTTGGAAAATCACCAATTTTCGCCACAGCATTACAATACTTTCTCTTTACTACATAAGTACATACATAGTTAGACAAGACAGTAAAAATAAACTGGTACAATATTTTTAATACAATTCATGCTTTTAATTTTAAATTGTGAATTAAACCACTCAAACTAGGAAGTTTGATAAAGACCTTACTCATTCTATGATAAAAGGTAAACGTATGATGTGAGCATATGTCATTTGAAAGGGATTCTATTTACTGGCCAAGGCAAGTTCAATTGCAAATCCAGATATCCTATAGAAAATAATGTTTTGAAACCTCTCCTTTCCCTTACATTTTTTGATGACCAGATATTTAACTTGACTGTGATAAAGTCCAACAAAAATGGTGTGCAATATTTAACGATAGCAATGTAAGTCTTGGTACACAAATGAAGTGCTAGATATACTTCTCCACATGAAATGTGCTAACATTTCAGCATTGTCATGGCTAGTGATGTAGTCATCAAGTGAAAATCATTGAAACAGAAATGTTCTGTTGAAATATAACATTTGGCCCAAAACCATGACCAGAAATCTGTTTCAGTTACTCATACATTGTGTTCATCTCAAAGCCAATTTAGCTGCTGAAGAAGGAGATAGAACTTACAAGTTCCATGAGATATCAAATTTGTTACGAAAGAAATTTTGTACAGAATATGATCCAGATGAAACCGTCACCATAAATGAAACTATGGTGTCATTTAGAGGGTGACTTTAGTTTCTACAGTGTATACCAGACGTCATAAATACAGTGTTAAAATCTTGAAATTGTGCACTAGTATTGGATACATCTTGCACATGGTAACATATGCAGGTCACATGAATGTGATAGGAAAAAAAGAACTGGCAGAAAAAGTTGTCCTGGAGCTCATGGGTGATTATTTTGGTGAGGGCTGAACTGTTATTCTTCATAATATCTGCACAACTTTTCTTGACCGATGGCTTGAATAGTTTCAGTAGAGTGAGAGGTATTAGTAAAGAAATCGGCCACTAGTTTTTATGAAGTAATGCAAATCTCTGGAAAATCAATCATGCTTATGCAACTTTCTCAATAATTTGCGTACTGACATTCTCAGGAGTTTGAGGCATCTCTGCTGAAGGATCTGGACCAGCTTCAGCCACTTCTTTAAATTTTTTTGGAGAGAAACACACAAATAAGTTCTTATCTTCAACAGCAAATAGTTTCTATTACACTTTAATGAAGATGTACTTGGAATGTTGTTATCAACTCTCACTGCAAGCTTTTACCATCAACTGTTTATTGTGTCAGGGATGGAGAAGGTAGGCCATTGGACAGGAAAAGTTGCACAGGTAATAACTATTACACTAGTTCCTCTTGCAAAATAACTCCTTGGCAAGGAAGCACATTTGGTAAAGACACTGAAAACCAAAAGAAGGCATCTTCCACCTATTATTAAAAGCAGTATAACAAAGAGGGAAGTACAGTAAAATCTGACTAAGCCAGAATTGATAGGGACACAAAAAAATTCCAGTTTAGGGAGGTTTCCGTCTTATGCAAGGTTGTCCATTTCACAACACTTGTGTTACTGATATTCTGCCCAGGAAGTAGTAAATTATGTGACTTTATTATAATTATCAAAATACATTAACATACAAAGTATTTATGGAAAAAATCATCAATAAATGAATTATAAACATTCTTCATTGATAGCTTCTGAGTTGAAAAATACACACCTTACTGTCTGTATTTGGATTGCTTGTTGACTTTTTCAACGCACAATGTGTAACAACCCAGTACTATGACTTTCTGACACCCTCACATAACCTTGAGCAATGCATCCATGGTCAAGGGGTTAGGATTTTCAACGCAGGGCTGGGAGACGCAAGAATAGAAGCTATGCCCATACACCTTCCCACGCTCAGAGAGTTGGGAGAGAGGAAACTCCCCTACGGCCTACGCCTTGAGAGACAAGTGATCCCAAGGTTGAATTCTACACTATCAGCCCCTCTCTCCTTCAATGTTTAGCTGCCACAACTAAATCGCACCTCATAGGGATAGAGAATTTAACCCGTAACTACAGGCATGGCTTTTTGTTGCGCTAATACAGGTATGCAGTCAGAGAGCTGCTGCTGTAAATCAATTAATTATTTTCAAAAACTAACCAATTAAATATTCTAAAATGGTCTATTTCCATTATATAAGATATTTATTTATTAAATTCAATAGAAAAAATATTTTATTATGGCTTTTTGCATGATAAAATAGTTCAAATTTAAACAACTGCAGTTTCAACTTTCTTACAATACATTATCTTACTCTTCTTTCAATTCTAACAAAGGAATTGATTGAAAACAAAATTTTTTCTTTACGTAGTTAAATAGATAACAAACGTTGAGAAACAGAATTAACTCAAAACAAAAATATGTTTGTAGAAACATATGTGTCTACCATAGGGCTAATTGAGACCACTAACACAGGCATGCACTCTACAGAACAGCTGCAGAAGTTCAGAGTGTCACGAACATCTTCAGTTGAATCCAAACAGGAAACTGATAATTGTGATTGTTGAGGAGCGATGAGATATGAAGGTAGCAAGAACGACAGTGTCGCCACACAGTGGGAAATGATTGAAATATAATCTTGAAAATTCGTTGCGGTCTCCCAGACTATATGCCTGTAGTTATGGGTTAAAACAAGCTTGCAGATGCATTCATTTTATTAAGAACATCTCACATCTCTCAGAAAATTCCATTAAATTCACAGGAATTTTATTTTATTAAGATTTTTGTCCTCTTGCAGGACAAGAAAAATCATTCCGTTTCCATGACGAAAAGGTTTTTATGTTGAGTAAAATGCCATTTAACTTCTTGGGCCAGAGACATTTTCTGGTTAAGGCAGGTTTCCAATTTGTACAGGATCTAGTTTAGACATATTTTATTGTAGTAAGAAAGGAGCCTTCTGATGGCACTGTAGTTGGAAAATGGAAGGACAAAAGAGAAGTGTTTTTTCTGTCAACAAAACATAATTTAGATATTGTTCCATCTGGTAAGAAAGACTGAACTGGAGTGAAAAACAAACCTGCACTGATTGTTGAGCATAACAAGGGAAAAGAAGGAGTAACATGGTAAACAAAAACGTAAAAGTAGATATTTCTGGCCAAATGTCTAGTTACTTTTCACACCTAAGAAAAAACATTTGATGGTACCATGAAGTAGTCTTTAAATTTTTGCACTTGTTTAATATAATTAATTTAATAGAAAGTAGTTTAATAGGTTGTTTAATTGGTTAGTTTAATAGAAGGCACTTGTTTAATAGAAGGTTTAATAGAATTTTTCCACTGAGTAGATGCATCTATATTATTTAGAAAACTAATAGGAATGAAAATGCAAATAAAGAACTTCAGGGAAGAAATTCTAGAACATTTATTCGGAGTTTCAGTTGGACATATTACAAGAATCTAGATGTCAGTAAAGATCATTATTATTTCAGAATCAAATGTAAGAAAATAGGCAAAGTCACTGTGGGACACTTACAGGATAGAGAGATAGAGATAGATATAGAGAGAAAAGAAGGGAAATGCAAAAAAGTTGCCACGAATGATATCTAATGATTATTAAATCAGATGGAAGAGCAGAAGCTTCGAAAAGAGTGAGGAAAGTTGTTACACTTTGTCAATATGTTATTGTTATTCCAAAACTCATTATTTCTAGCTCACATAATTCTAATAGTCTCACCACTATTGCTCTCTTGAATCTATGTTGTTGTTGTTGTTGTTGTTTTGGCTTTATTTATCTATTCTCTTGTTATTTTAATGGCATGCTTGGCTTAGGATGCTTTTACTGTTACAATTGAGCTGTGGCAGCGAGCGTCCTCGTGGCGGTCAAAACTAGTTCCATCCAAAAACCACATTTTCACTAGTTTCTTCAATTTCTTTTCAAAATATGTGTTTCAAGTGTATGAATTGAAATGGCAATAAAAAGGTGAATGTGAGAATATCATGGGAGAAGAGCAGTGTGGTTTTCGTAAGGACAGAAGCACTAAAGATGCCATCTTAACATTACAGATGATAATAGACAAAAGAAGGGAAAAAATAAAACCAAACTCAGGAAGACATAGAAAACAAACTTAATAATTACAATAGAATATACAGACTTGTGGACAGCTGGCAGACAATCGGAAACAAAACAAATTGCACAATATAGCTTCTAAACCTAGAATCAGGTATGGCTCTGAAATGGGTAATGAAAGAGTAAGACAAAAACTACAGGCAGCACATATGAGATTTCTATGACACCTCATGCGAAACATAAGAAGAGGCAGAATGAGAAATAAAGACATGAGAAAGAAATTGAAAACCAAACCTTTAATAGAAGTGAGAGAACAGTCTCAAAGGAGATGGAAAGATCATTTACAGAGAATGAACAACAACAGATTCCCAAATTAATCTGTAATTACAAACCAAGAGGGATCAGAGATAGAGCAGACCATGAAACAGGAGGCAAAAGCAGTAACACTTGGAAGACTAATAATATATCAAGAATACTGTAATAAACAAATAGAAACAGGCTGTAAAGCCTAATTTCTGGCCAGTTCATGATCATGACAATGATTATGAATAAAATGTTTTGTATATTATTTCAAGAACACTTATTTTTTAGGTTTTGGTGTAGTACTAAGCCAGCTGTCTATATGTACTTGACAATTGTATTAAAGAATGAATCATCCTCAAACAGATGATGTTTCATGAACATCAACAGATGATGATTCATGAACATCATCAACAGATGGCTAACCTCTCCTTTGTCCTAATGGGATACGTTTGTCGTCATAAACAATATTTTGGTTTAAAACCTAAAAGATTAAAAAACTATCCTTGAAGGAAATCTGTTCAAGCACAGTCAATGAAATTATAATGCAGTCGTAATTGGTTGGCTGGTCAATTGTCACGTAAAAGACACCTAGCTACAAAAATATATTAATTATAATTTAAAATAAATTGAGTTATTATAAGTGTATGGACAATATCAGAAATGCTCTCCGGGTTCTATATGAAGAGGATGCTATTATACAGTGGATGTGATTTAAACAAAGGAGATATGGGTCAGGGTCAGGGACTACATTGCCTTGACACTGTGTGCTGTATGAGGTAATAAAAGTTAATGATTAAAATATACATATTGCTAAGAAATAAACAATTTATTTCTGGTTCAGCAGTTGACAGGGTGGCAGCTGAAAGACAAGATGATATAAAATTCACTGAACTCCTCTTTTCTTTTATTCATTTCCTTTTTCACCTTTCTTAATATGACAGAGATAACAATCTTCATCTTAGGAACTTGTGAACATCTTTTAAAATACTTGAAAATATTAACAGAAATTTCAATAACATTCTTGGCCACAACAGCTATCTTGACTGAGGGACACTGTGATCATTCCTTGTACGAAGACAGTCAGCTCTCCATTCAACTGATCCTTAAACCTAATAAAACAAAAGTTCTAAGCCCAAAGCATTAAAGCAATAGATAATGAAATAATCTTTCACAATGTAAAAATGGATATTTTCTTTACAAAAGTTACAAATGTTTTAAGGATTATTTTACCTTCTTCAATGATTTGCCAATTAACCTAATGTAAATAACATTACAATATTTTTTAAAATCCCTCACAAACATGATACCCTGTTCATGTGATCTCTTGCCATCTTTTACAAACTGGGAAGATTATTTCATTGCCTATTTCTTCAACATGAAATTGTACAAGGTTTCTGTCAAAACCATCAAAACAGTACATTAAATTTAGGTAGTGCTCACAACGCAAATATTCATTACCTATCTCAACAATAGATTAAATTTTTTTATTAAAAAAGTTGAGATGCATGCTCATTTCATAATTCATTCAAAATTTGACTATATTAATTTACAGACCTTTACAAAAGATATGAGTTGCATAGATACAAAAATTATTTACATTTAAAAAGTTATTACGTACGCAATTTTATTTTTGTATGTATTAGATGTCTTGTTTTAGCATGACAGTTGTGGTCTTCATCAGGACAATGTACTATTAACTTCATAAATCATTACAAAAACCTTAAAAGAAGCCCAAGAATAAACAACCTCAACATTATGTGATTAAAACATGTTACATGCTTATCAAAGATGTTGAAATACGAAAGTGTTAGCAGTGCAGAATCATTAGTACATATCTGGATATAAACTTGTGACCCACAATATACTAGTTTTAAGCAGTGTCACAGTGCCAAAGAGTGCAATTAATAACAACTGCATTATCAATTTTGACATGGGCTGTTAGCACCATGACTGGTCGTGATAGAACATGGTACTATAGCATGTTACCTATGATATACAGAATGATGTACTAAGAGTGTACCAGTTTACAGAATAAACTAAATGCGAAACCATGTTCTTGTAGTAGGTACCTGTAGGTTGAATAATACAGAAATAGAATTCAGAAGCAATTATATTACAATGTTATAAATACTATTGAGTGGTTCTGTATCTTTGTGCAAAATTATAGCTTGGTCATTATTTTTTAAGTGGAACATCTATGAAATAAACCTTTTATAATGCTTATTTTCTGTATCTATTATCTTTACAATCGAAACAATGATTAAAATTTAGCATGTGATTAGTAATTACAGTATTGTAGCCTTCATTGTTCTTAAAGTATTTATGTGTTCTTTAATGTTAGTTTTTTAAATTTCTTTTAGTTCTTCCTATATAGCGACATTTACATCCTTTGGCAAAACATTGTATTTTGTAGTCTAAATTCTGTTTGCCCTGGCAATTTAGCTTATTGCCTCAGCATACTCGCTTTCCATGATGCGACCCCGGGTTCGATTCCCGGTCAGGCAAGATTATAGTGTGTTTTCTTTACAATGTTCCCAGTATATGTTGCTGTGTGACGATAAGAAAATTCTCTCCCCAAGTTGAGAAGACCAGACTATGGTATGCGGATGTCTTCATGCTAACCAAATGTACCCCCTTAAACCATGGTCACCACCATAATGTTAATAAATTTATTGATAAATGTATTAGGATAGTAATTGGCAGCCAATATCATTCTGATAATTTTTTGATGTTATCTATGTGGAAAATTGTGAGAGAGAGTCCTATTCCTTTACGTATTAAGTTATAGATCATATTAATTTTTTGATGACAGAATAGAGTGAATAGTAATTGAGTACTCTTCTTGAAAATATTTCTTTTTTGTACCAGTTACACATTAAAGGTCGTTGATGTTTAATTATTGTCTAAAAAAATTAATGTTGTGTTTTTCAATTTCTACTGTAAATTTCAATTTAGAACGATATTCATTGAAATAATTAATCATGTGATCATATTTGTCACAGGAATAATAGCAAATATATCATCAACTTGTCTACTACACTCAAATAATGGTACAAAATGAAGTTTGTTTATACAGGCTTTTCTAAAACACTTAGGACAATGTCTAGCCTCCGCCTATTTTGAATGCTATTAACAACTAAATTATTTGGTATGTTGGTAAAGAGGGAAACAACATCTAATGAAAACAGGTTTTGATTATCAGATATTTCTGTCTTTACTTTTATCTAACTTAATAGGTTTTCAGAAATTTTGCCCAAATTGTGATCTTCCTTTAATGCATATTTTAGAATACCTAAAAAAAATTAGAGTTTGATATGATTATACTAAAGGAGTCATCTTTTTTGAGTAGTTTGGGTAAAGCATAGCATAGTAAGTGTGTGTGACCAAAAATATGTTTTCATCATGTTCATTAATGTAATGCTAATGGTTTTAATGACAGAATTTTGTTATTTTAGAAAATAGATTTTTTTGCTTGTTACATTTATTGTGATTATTTTGATTGAGAAGAATACAAACTCATTCACAGCCCATATCAAAATTGATAATGTAACAGTTGTTGATTGCACTCCTTGACACTGAGACACCACTTAAGATCATGTGTTTTGTGGGTCACAATGTTATATCCAAATATGAACTACAAATGTTTGTGCCCAGCTGACTGTTTCTTTTCTTTACATTTTTGGTAAGCAAGTACCGTATTTGCTTGTGTATAAGCCACACTTTTTTTCCCGAAAAGTAACTTGTGAAATGGGTGTGCAGCTTATACACGAGATTTTTCTTAAAAAACATTGGAAGAAAAAACAAAATTTTATGCCGAAAATGAACATGTTATATCACAAATGCACACAGTATACAAGTCGATGTTAAATTTAATCTCCTTCGCTCCCGGACTCGCTGACATCTCCCCCTCTCGATTCAATGTAACTTTCACAATTGCTGGAAACTTTCCATAATACATCGCCCTCGCTCCCATCCATCGTATTAGAAATGCCATATATTTCAAAACTTTTCGCCACTTTGGAAGCCACTTGGTATCACATCATCATGTTGTCATAGTTGTTCTAGTAGAGACTGGATTTTTATGTAATTACATATTTTTTGTCTTTCTCCTTACCACTCTCAAAATTTTAATCTTGGCGAATTTTTGCCGTCTTAACATAATATCCAATTTTTTTCGTTACATATTTTGGTATTTTTTCACCACATTTTCTTTATTCTATCAATTTTCTTGCATATTTTTATGAAAAGAAGTAATTATAAAAAATTCGGCATTTGTTCGTACGTTATTAACGTGTGCGTACTCAACTCGAGGAACGCTACGTTAAGACGGTATCTGATGTTCTCACAGCCCGGCATGCCTGCTTCAGTTATTTCAGTGACGGAAAGTGCTTGCGTCAGCGACTGACATTTTCACCTTTAAAAGTATCAATAGCGACCTATAACCTTACTTTCCAAGAAACTTTGGCGATTGCCATCGTGTAACACTTCAATGAGAATACTGCATGCTGCAATGATTGTTGACTGATCGTAGTTATCGCCAGTTTTGTATGATGGCTTCTATTGCTTCTAGTCTGGCTGCAAAACCGCATACTATCTGCATAACAATTTGTGAAGTTTTTACTACTGTTGGGAATGTTGTATGGTGAAAGAGTGCATCAACTTGTGCTTACCAAATGCTTTTTTTAAAACGTCTGCATTTTTTAAAAATTTGTATTGGAAATTTTTATAAATGTAAGTTCGTAATATGCAAATGTGTTTTATAATAAGAGTATTTTAACCCATTTGATCCCACTGTTCCATTTTTGGAACATTTTTCTTTTATCTCAGAAACATCATTATTCGCTCTCGTTTCCGTGCTAGTTCCCTTTACTATTGAGAGGAAGGATTAGTTGTCTGGTCTGCATGCTCACATTTCGTGAAATCTCAGTGACGAGGAAGAATAATAGCTTAAAAATACCCCCATTTGGTGACAAGGTGTCTGAAAAGAAACAGGAAGTACGTAATTACAGTCAGTGTGATGTATTTGTTTATCAATATTCGCAAACATTGAAGAAAACATGTATTTTGATGAAAAACCCATCGTCCTCTCATTTGACTGAAACCTAACCCAGAAATTATGTAATAAATCTTGATGTTCCATTTTTGGAACAGTGGGATCGAAGGACCTGCATGTTTTATTTTCTCTTTGTAGCTTAAATGTCGACGAGATCATTAGCATTATGAAAGAATAAGACTATTATTGTAAACAGAAGTTTTTTATTTCTTCTCCAGAGTATCATTTCCTTTCTGATGAGGATTCTGGGGAGGGGGGACGAAGATTGAAATTTTAATAACCTCAGCAGGAATCAGCTAAGAGTATGTACAGAAGCTAATGTGCTCTAGAGAACTGACTCCCAAATTATTGTAGAAGAAGACAGTGGAATTATAGTTTGTTTCGTGGTTTTTGGCACATCATGTATGCACTTCCTCAATATTACAAATTTCAGATTAGAATGCCATTTGGACAGTGCATATATGTTGTTGCTGATGTTTTGGCCCCGAGCTCAGAACCTGAAGTAACACTGAATTATAGATAGCATTATTAACATTTAGATAGAAAACATATACAAGTGGTATCAAAATCAGATATTTGTAATAAAAAGAGAAAGAGAATTCGAAAATGAATCCTCATAGACATTCAGGAGGATCCCCAAAGGAATGGACTTCGCTCTCTTTTACGGAAGAAGAAATGATGCCTGTGCACTTGTTTGAATTGTTTTATGATAATTAAGTTTTAAATATAATGGTACAGCTTACTAATTTACATGCTGGCCATAAGAATGACTTTCGATTTGAAATAACTGTTGCAGAAATAATTTTCTTGAAAATTAATTTGTACGTGTCCAATAATTCACGTTTATCAAGTTCAGATAAATTTGCTAAAGTTTGCCCTTTGTGGAATATGCTAAATGAGCAGTAGCTTCATGCTTGTACAAATGAAAGAAATGTTTTGACGAAGCAGTGATACTTTGCTATGGAAAGGAGAACAACAAGCAGCACATTGTGGGAAAACCCATCCGTTTTACAAGGCGTGTTACTTGTTACTATGTGTTGCTTCCAGAAATATACAAATTCTCTATTAGGACGACCATCACTAGATCCTTCGAAAATTCCAAGAGTGTGCTTAATGATGTGAGATATGATGAGATCGATCTTTTAATTGTGGGTTATAGCTATCATCCTACATATGGGCATTGTAAGAAAAACATAGAAAATTCAAGAAGTCCAAAATTCCTCTACATGCAGAATCATTTGAAATATTCAATCGAATATCATTTAAAGTATCATTTTTATTATTTTTAAGCCATTTATCTTCATAAAACAATTATTAACCGAATTAAAAATTATATATATTTTTTAGAAACATGCTACCCATTCGATCCCACAGTTCCATTTTTGGAACATGCAATATTTCCTAAACAACAATTGATAAAGTCCCAGTTACTCTCACAATATTCTCCTCAGACCTATTTGATGTTAATATATAAAAAATTGAAAAAGTTACAAAAAATAATTTGGGATAAAATGGATTAATATTACATATTATATCCTATTTTACATATTTATTACATATTCTTACTATTTTCATTACATATTTAAGAACATATTTTGACGTTTCATACTACATATTTTTCCAGTCTCTAGTTCTCAGTGTTGAAATTAACCAAAGTGTTGCGCTCTGATGGATGCACAGAAACAGCCAATCAAATTTTTTATGGCACTCCCCCTCCAATTCCAAAGGAAGCGTTTACCTATTTTTTTTTAAAATAAATACATATTTTTATTATAAAATTTACTGAGCAACATCAAATTATTCAGTATGGCTTATACACAAGATTTTTTTCCCTCAACTTATAGAGACAAAGATCTTTAGCGTGGCTTATACACAAGCAAATATGGTAATTTAAGTTTTATTCACATAATGTGGAGGTTGTTTATTCTTATGCTTCTTTTAAGGTTTTGTAATTATTTATTAGGTTATAGTACATTGTCCTGATCAAGGCCACAACCTCCGGGCTGAAACGTAGACATCCAACACACACAAAAATAAATTTGTGTACGTAATAATTTTTAAAACTTAAATAATGTTTGTGCAACTTACATCTTTCATAAAAGTCTGTAAATTAATATGGTCAAATTGTGAATGTATTCTAAATTAATAAAATGCAGATGAACAAAAACATACCAAGTATGCTTAGGTTCTCTTATTATGTGTTGATCCCACAAGTGTACACTTAAGTATAATAACAATAGTCAAAAATGTACTTTGAAAGCAACACTTGGCATGAATCCAATGTCAGCAAATTATTAAAAACTTCAAAAGCAATTTTGCTAAATACATGCTTTTTCACTGACCAACCAGATATGACAATTTATTATTTTGAATTTTTTCCCTCTTGGAAATGAAAATATTCCCCGATTTTTCCTCCTTGATTTTTCAATGAATTACAAATTTCCTGACAATTCCTAGGCTTTCTTGTCTTCCAGATTTGTCACTACTCTGAAAATATTAATTTAATTCTTGGAGCACACATTTACAAAGTGACAGAAAGCTAATAAAGTACTTACTTCACAAGTTTCCTGCGGTTATGTTTGGTATTCAGAGTCATTACAAAATCAACTGCAGCACTATCAATCATTTCCCTGTTAATACAATTGGTAAGGCTGTTAGGAATGCATCCAACAATATCTTGTTACTAGGATTTCCAACAGGTTCTGTATCTTCACATTCTGTAAATGTGTAGAAAAATGACAATTAAAATCAAAAACTTAAAACAAACTCTCCATAACTGATTCTTTTTAAATCAATTTATTACATAAACAAGATCTAAAATGACTTAACATAAATACCCTCTTCAGCAGTTCATGCCACAAGTTTTCAGTGACACATAAAATTCCTTAACATCAATTCGTGACAATTATTTGCTTAAGTTGGAGTCTTGATGATGATCATGATGACATTTATTTAAATTGACTCTGAAGTAATGATTAATGGTATTCCATAGCTTGCAAACAATACCAATGAACAATACATGTAAACCATTGCAAATTTCCTCTATTTACCACGCATTAACAAAATCAAGTGCAATTAACTTTGAAACTTTCTTTATATGAGCATCTTCCACGGTGACATGTCCCCAGCTGTTCATTGATCACCCTTGACTGAGTCCTAGCAACTGATGTAGCATGCACATGCAGGTTAAGTTTGAAGCAAATGTGCCCTAGGGTCCATGGGGGCTGTGGCTAATATCACTAATGTAAAGGGTAATTGGTTATCCCTGTAGTGCATGATGGAATATCACAGGGCATTTCGCGTCTTTCTCCGTCATGCCGGTAGAAGTCGCATGGTCGCAAGCACTGCTTGATAATGTCACGATCATGCGATATCTGGCAGCACAACTGAGAACATTGCGAAATACCGTGACATATTCCACTGTGAAGATGGGCCATCAGGGGCAAAGTTAGAAAAATCGCAGTATAGGAGAGGCTAAGGCAAAACGTAATCTATTGGAGCACATTAAACATATTTTCCTGCAGTCACCTCACTGGGGTTTGTACAATGAATGGAAGTAGACACAGTCTACTGACAATATTCTGGTATCAAGGTAGCATGCAAGTGAGCAGCACAGACTCTTTAACTTCCAGTGCATCCATCTTAGGTCATCATGGATAGCAAACACACAGTGTTCAGTATACAAAGCCAGAGAAGAAAAAGCGTGATAAGAGACAAAGAAAACATAAAATGGTGTGCAAGAGGATACAAGATGGAGCAAGCAACACATGAAAGCCTTCTTTCCATCCTCTCATCTATACACGGACTGACTAATGGGTGCACAAGGCAGATGTTAAATCCCATAAAATCTAAACTCCCCCAAATTCAAATTTTCTTACAACAATAATAATAATAATAATAATAATAATAATAATAATAATAATAATAATAAACAGCGGAAAGGAAGCAGTAGAAACCAGAAGTATTCAGATTAACAGCAGTATTTTTCAAGGAGATTCACTATCCCCTCTGCGGTTTTGCATTAGTTTGATCCCACTATCGAGACAGTTGTCGCAAGCTGACTTTGGTTTTAAGCTCCATGGTGACGAAAGACCAGTATCACATTTGTTTTACATGGATGATCTGAAAGTGTTTGTTAAGAATGAAGCGATTCTCTCCCAAATGCTGTCTGTCGTGAATGACTTTAGCAAAGACATCTGCATGAAGTTTGGTCTTGACAAGTGTGCAAAAATCAATTTAAAAAGAGGGAAACTCACAACGTCTGAGAACATTGAAATTGATACACATATTGTCATTCAAGATCTTGAGCCAGGTAAAACGTACAAATATCTGGGCATTGAAGAATGTGAGACCATCTCGAATGACACAATGAAAGAAGGAATTGGTACGGAGTATTATAGGAGAGTGAGACTGGTCCTGCAGTCCGCTCTGAATTCCAGGAATAAAATATCTGCAATAGGTAGTTTGGCGGCACCTGTAGCCGAATACAGTTTTGGACTAGTGGACTGGACTGAGCAAGAAATTCGCACCATGGATCGAAAAACCAGAAAACTGCTAACAATGCATCATGTTTCCCACCCTCATGCTGATATACATAGACTTTATGTGTCACGTAAGGAAGGAGGAAGAGGCCTCAGACAAATTGAAGCCTCCTGGCACAACGCAATAGTCGGGTTGAGGAAGTATGTAGTCAGCCAACAAGATGTCCCTCTAATGAGACAGGTCATTAAATCTGACCGAAGAATGGGAAACAGAGGCATTGTTAGTGTAGCTAGAAGCATTGCGAAGAAAACTAGGCAAGACACGTCAAATAACGCAGACACCGAACTTCTGATGCTGCTAAACATGAAATGTGAGACACAAAAAATTTTAAAGAAATCGTGGAGAGACGAACCACTCCACGGACAATACCTAAAAAAATGGACAAGGTGCAGATCAATGAAGATCAATCATTTATGTGGCTTAAAAGGGGAAGAATGAAGCCAGAGTCGGAAGCACTTGTAATAGCTGCCCAAGATCAGGCATTGAGAACACGACATTATGATAAAGTGGTTCTCAATATCCCAAGATGATAAATGCTGCATTTGCCAGGAGCAAGTAGAAACCATTGATCATATTGTCTCAACTTGTCCAATCCTAGCAAAGACCGAATACTTGAAAAGACATGACAGGGTGTGTAGCTACCTCCACTGGCATATCTGTACCGCCCTCGAAGTTCCAAACACATGCTCTAAGTGCTACGAACACTCACCAAAACCGGTGACGTCTGTTGGATTGTGTACGATATTGTACGACCAACAAATTCAAACTCATCGCACGATAGCGGCAAACAAACAGGATATAGTTATCCGGGATTTGGCGAAAAAATCGTGTTTACTTATCAATGTTGCTGTACCTTGCGATCAAAACGTCATTACCAAGGAGGCAGAGAAACGTCTTAAATACAAGAGTTTGGAAATCGAGATCAGCCGAATGTGGGGCGTAAAAGCACAGGTCGGCCCGATAGTTATCGGAGCTCTGGGATTTGTTCCGCAAAATTTGAGTAAGAACTTGTCTAAACTCCCTGATAATTCAAAAGATTAGGAAGTGCAAGAAATTGCTTTATTTGGAACAGCCAACATTTGCGTAAAGTATTGTAGAGGCACTGATAGTCACCGGATCTGCTCGTTAGGTAGCTGGTTGCAACCTGGAGTAGATTTTATATTCAGCCGACTCGTAACATCTTTAGTCGTGATGTAATGGAAATAATAATAATAATAATAATAATAATAATAATAATAATAATAATAATAATAATAATAATAATAATAATAATAATAAAACCCGTGTGGTGTCCAGGTCCTTTTGTAGAATAGCACCACGGGATTTCCCCCTGTCGTAAGAGGCGACTAACCGGAGCAGCTGTCCGCTGTTCCTCCATCTAGAATTCATCGATCTTTCATTCTCCATCCCTTTTTTCTGCTTTTCCCTCTATTCCCTTGCCAAAATGTTGCCTTAGCTTTTCCTTGTCTGCTTTCCCGATTCTGTTTCCAAAATATCCCCTATCCATTTCCCCTTTTCTTTACGTTCCCCGAAGACCAACCCTACATGAACTGAGAGAACAGCTACGGCACGAGGGGGATGGGCAAAGGCACTATTGAGTGTCGGCTATCACGGCAATGGTGACCTGCCAAATCGGATGCCTGTCTGTTCCTCTGGAAGCTGGGAGGAGACCTGTGCCCCTGACTTTTGGGAAAGGGATCGGCGAACCAACTGGCAACTGGGAGATGAGGCAGCATCCGAAATAGCCACCCCTATGTTTTTGCGGGCTGTAGGTGCCTGAGCCCTTAGGTGGTAGGTGGTAGGGCGGTAGGTGCTTCCACTCTCGACTCTTACCCGGTCCGCCCGTGGAGAAGCAGTTATGAGAAGAAGTCAAAGGATTCGTGACGCATGCGACTCGCACTTGCAAGGCGGCGCTGCGAGTTCTGGCACCGGGCTCGCAGTGAGAAAGTTGCTACCTGTGCAAGTGGAAAGCAGTGGAGCCTCCTCATACCATCCGGGAAGGTGTGGCGCTGCACCACTTATGGTGACCACAATACAAACAAACACGGGGTCGCAGCTTGGGTGAGACGACAGCTCATCCCGTCTGACCTCAGAACAAAAGCCAGTGCATGAAATGGACTAAGGAGTTAAATATCTCCATTGTGCATGCGTACTTTGTGGCTACCATACCTGAAGCGGATATGGAGGGATACAGGACGCGATTTCATGAAGAATGGTTAAAGCTGCATCCGGACATACTGGTATCAGAGCAGAGTGTGCGACCAGCAGTGCACCATCATTGTAAGAAACTTTCTCTCAACTGCAGAGATAAATACCATTAAGGAGAATGTAAGAGCATCCTTGGGTGTTGAGGATATGAATGAGACTGATGAAGGAAGAAGCAATGAAGACCCACAAGGTAATCAGGAATGGTCTGTGGAGACGAATTCTGATGAATCCTGCCCCTTAGTGTCTGAGCAACTCTCTTGGGCTGAGCATTACGAAGCCATGAAGAGCTACTATCATGGTACCCCCTTATCCTCCCGACCATGGATCTCGCAAGTGGGATATGGACCCCGTACAAATGCGGCAATGGAAGCAGTCAATAACTTGCTGAAAGTGGATGTAGAACAATCGTCATCACTTGAAGTGGTAAGCTATGTGTCTTGCGCAGCCCTTGCCGTTGCACAGGGACTTGGTAACCTGTAAAGGATCAATTGAAAACATCGACAGACACAGTTCAGTCCGCTCAGCCCACCAAGCCCCCGTGGTTGAGGCGCATTGAATCCAAGATTGAAAGCTTCCAGCGAGACATAGGCACTCTGACAGTCTTCTTTACAGCTTCTGAGAATGCAACTAGAAAGGTCTCCAATGCAGTGAGGGCAATTGGTCGAAAGATGAGAATCAAGAAAACAGCCAAACTACGAGGAGAAACTTCGAGAGCGACTTGAGTACCTGAAACAGTGTGTCGCAGCCTTTGGGTGCCGTATAAGAAGGTATCATAAAGCAATGAAACGCAGACAACAGAATGCTATGTATTCATGTGACCAGAAGAAATTTTTCAGGCAACTCAACGATCAAAGAAAGTTGCCAGAAACAGTTCCTAAAAGTTCCGAGATGGATGAATATTGGAGCAGTATATGGAGCATTCCCATGACTCATGATGCTGGAGCTTACTGGATAGCAGAAGAGGAACAGAAGTGTTGTGATACACCTCACATGTGCTCACCAAACATTACTCAAAGGGATACCTTTAATTCAGTCAGGAAGACGCAGAATTGGAAAGCCCCAGGTACTGATGGGGAACAAAACTTTTGGAGGAAGTATTTTTCCGTGTATTCATGCAGTCTTGGCCAGGTGGTTTCAAGCCGCATTCAACGATCCAACTATCATTCCGGCGTCTTTTACTGAAGGAGTTACATATATGATAAGCAAATCTAGCGACCCTAAAACTCCGAGTAACTATCGACCTATCACATGTCTTTCCACAGTATATAAGATTTTTACATCTGTGCTAGCAAATATGTTGAATATCCATCTAAATGCCAACAATCTTCTGGCACCAGAACAAAATGGTTGCAGAAAGGGTGCTCAAGGTTGCAAATAATTATTGATAGTAGACAATGTTGTAGTCAATCAGGCTTAAAAAAAAGACACCGAAACATTTCTTTAGGACTATACAAAGGCCTTTGATTTGATACCTCATTTGTGGCTTTAGTATGTCCTTCGCCTCTACAAAGTAAATGACCAGTATGTGAACCTATAGTTGTGGCCAGCTAAAAAGACCAGCTAACGTGACAAGATTTGAAAAATGCCACTGTTGGATGAGAACATGTATGCATACTCGATTTAGGGTTGTTTCGTTTCGTTTTGTGTTGGCATATGCCGTTGCAACCTTCACACAATTACCCTACATATATTACGTTTACGGGGTAGGGACATTTTTTAAAATTTAAATTTGCAATGAAAAAATGATTACATCCGTAGATTCCGGCAACATTCAAGCCATTCATGTGGATTGTGCTCTGTTAGTTTGCTATTGCGGCTAGCGATTTGCATATTGTGGTTTGCTATTTTTCATAAATCTGCATTTAGTGATTTCGTCAGATGTATTAATTTAGTTATACGAGTTTTTATTTTTATTTATTATTTTTCAATTGTTTCATCACTAATCATAGTGGAGTTAGTCGAGATAGTTTTTAGTGGTAAAGGTTAGTTTTTTCGATTTTGTATTTTTTGTGTAAAATTAATTTTATTATATTTATTACTAATTTTTCTGAACCCAATTGATTAAACATTCAAAAAAAATGGATAACCCAACTACATCTGAGTCTTTTCTTAGTATTTTGTCTTTAAGGTTAAAGTGAATTCAAAGTTCTCTTCAAACGGGAATTGTAAATTTATTTTGTGGATTGTGGAAGAAAAACAATGGAAGAAGGGGTACCGTTACTCAGAGGAACAAGTATTGTCAATCACACTAATCTGACATCACAAAGGGAAAAAAATTATTTCAGGTAAGATTATTATTTTTTTCCTAAATATTATCTTATAAAACTGACAGGTATAATTTTCATAATTAAAATAGTTATTGGTGTATTTGTCTATAACTATTAATTATCTTAGTTATGCATAATAGTAATTAATAGTAATTCAACTTTCTGTATGTTTACAGGTGGGTGTGAAGTCTATTGAATGAATTATCAACAGACATAAAAAGCAAGAAGCTCTGACCACACTTAAAAAGACCTCTAGGACTCATCCAGCTTCTACATTGACAATTTTGTGAAGGATGGAATTTCCAATAAAATACATTGTAATTTGGGTGCAGAATCATTTAAAAATTTTAATTACTTTGTTATTATAGAATTTTATTCATCTATACAATGATCACTGTAATTTATAGTATTTAATGTGAAGTACCATGATTTATATTTTATGCACGTCTTGGTATTTCTATAAGAAACCTGTTCTTCAGCGATTGTGGGTGATGATACATTCAATTTTCAAGACTCTCAAACCTCCTTGAAGCGTGTAGTAAAAAGCATTGGTTTTATCTGTGGTAAGGAAGACAGTTATGCCCTTGTGAATGAGAGTGAAACAATAATTTTTAAAAGAGAGTACTTCCTAAGGAATTATATTAAGAACCCTAAAAAAAGTCCAGCACACCAAATATTGTAGTTTTTTTTAATGAAACATGGCTATATTTATGAATGGCAATTATTTATATTTATTTTCTGGAACATTAATATTGTTTCAGTTTTTTGTAGCTGTTTGTAACACTTTGTTGGTAACATTTTCAACATTACTTGTAACTTGGTTTTGGGCAAGTGGGCACCACATTTTTCTCCTCAAATCCCACATGCATTTTGAAATTTTATTTCACATAATAAACTAGGTTTAATAGTGAAAATAACCATTGTCTTACCTTGAGCTTTTTCACAATCCCCATCAGCATTACAAGAGTGTGTGTAAGTGGGATAGTAAATATATTAATCTTTTACTACTTGGATGCCTTTTGGGAATAATTTGGCATGCATTTGTAAAACGGGAGGAAGTGGAGCATTTGGAAAACTGGAGTACACTGGAAACTAGAGTATAATATTATCATCCTGATTTGGTATTGTAGTTACAATAACTGATAATACAAGAGTGCAATATCATTGTGCAACTTTATACACTATTTACTGTGCCGTTTATATTGTCAGTATACTACATTCCTGTTTCAATAAATAACTTTAAAAAAATCAAAAGTTCTATTTATTACCATAACTATCCCTGAACATGTACCACACCCAGTTTTAATAGAGAAGAAATAGGTATAAGTCTGTGACTGGTTAGAACAAGTAACTTACTGAAGACTACTTATATTAATTATGAATTTCTTATTTTTTAAAGCATCACTAACTTTTGAAAGATAATTTAATTAAGCACATAAATAAAATGGATGCATCGCATAAGTATTAAATATCTCAGGACTGTTAGAAACAATTAAGTAGGTCACAAAGATTACCACGTACATGTAAATTATTAATCTTAAATAATTGTGGTATTTATTTATTACAACGTAAATTTTAACTGACAGATAAATCATGAATAAATTGATAACACTATCATCTCAAAATCATTATTAACACACGTCAGCAGATAACTTCTAGCACAAGACCACAGATAACTTTTAAATGTATGTTTTTCATTTGCTCTTGGCGCACTTTAACATCACTCACGCTCACACTTGCTGATAATGATAACTCTTATTTAGTTTAATTGTTCAGCGAGTTAATATTCGTTTCTAGATGAATATCTTGTTTAATTTTAACGAAAAACGATACAAACATTATTGTACTGTGAACTCTTCAATAGCGCGAGAAGTAAATGACAACAAAGGAAACAAAAGCGAGAGTGTTGATCGGAATGATTGTTTCATAAGTTGGCTATTCCGACACGAAGTCCTTTTAGCTGCCATATTGCGAATCTAGTGCAGCATAATACACGGCCTAGACTATAATCCAACACTGCATGGCAACTTGGCATACAAAGATAAGATTCTCATTTGCTGGAGGCAGATATACCACCAAGGAACTGAGGATCAAACAAGGAGTTTTTCAGGGCGATAGTCTTAGTCCCTTATGGTTTTCCCTAGCTCTAAACCCTCTCAGCAGAATGTTAAGAGATTCAGGGATGGGATATGAAATCACCAAAAATCCCCATATCCTCATTAATCATCAGTTCTACATGGAAGATCTCAAGTTGTACGCCAGAGATAAGATCCAACTTTCCTCGTTGCTTGAACTTGTAAAGTCCTTCAGCGATTCTATTTGCATGGAGTTCGGCATTGATAAATGCGCTGCAGTGCACGTGAAAAGGGGAAAAATTCTGGATCCTGACAAACTCGTCCTGATGTCTGGCACCAATATCCAAGAACTTGGGCAAGAGGATTCCTACAAATATTTAGGAGTGCATCAACTTTTGAGCACAAGTAAAGCAAAGATGAGGCGTGATATTCAAAATAAAGTCTTGCAAAGAGTTGCTAAAATCTGTAAAACTCTTTTAAATGGAAAGAACCTCATATCAGCCATCAACACTTGGGCAGTACCCGAGGCTGTCTATACATTTGGTATTCTTCATTGGACAACAACTGCCCTGCAGGACCTTAATCGAAAAGTTAGGACCACTCTTATTAAGTACTGTATGCACCATCCCAACAGTTCAATGGCAAGACTATACTTACCTCGGAACGAAGGAGGTAGAGGTCTTCTGGATTTTGAGTTATTGTGTGCGAAGCAAATCAACAATCTTCGCAAATACTTCCTTCAGAAAACGACGGTTGTGCATGAAGCAATTTGTGCCACAGACAAGAATTTTACCCCACTGAACCTGAATCTAGCGGATTCTGAGAGACCATGTATTACCAAAGAAGATAGGCTGAGTGAGTGGACCCAGCACGGCAGGTTGCACGGCAGGTTGCCTGCTGAGCTCAAAGGGAACACTGTGAACAGGGGATCGTCAGTCTCCTGGCTAACAAAATCTGGCCTCTTTGCTGAGACAGAAGGCTTTGTCATTTCTAATCAAGACGAAGTAACTTCCACTCGCAATTACCAAAGGTATGTGATTGGGGATACGAGTATAGAGGGACCGCTGCCGCCTTTGCAATCAACCCGGTGAAACTCCAACACATAATGGGCAGGTGCTCTGCTTTGGCACAACGACATTGCTGCGGTAGTCCATCAAGCCCTGGCTGCAAAGTCAGAGATGGTACAGAAAGAGGTCCCATACTACAAGTTCAAGCCGAATTCAGTTTTGGAGACGAAACGGTGGAAGCTCTTGTGGAATGTTGCAGTCACCACTGTGGTGTTTTGTGGTTAGGCGGAAGAGCAGGCCAAATGGCCTGAGCCTCGCCACTAATAAAGACAATTTTATTATTATTATTATTATTATTATTATTATTATTATTATTATTATTATTATTATTATTATTACCACTGATCGCAGGGTCGAAGCCAACAGACCTGACATAATATGGGTCGACAAGTTTTCATGGAAAGGGATTAAAGTCGACGTAGCTATCCCTTTAGACCGAAATATATCTGCCTCCGTTGCTGAGAAGAAGCGACAATATGAGGCGATCAACTGATCAACATGTGGCGGTTAGTGTCTGTTTATACTGTCCCTGTGGTCATCTCTGCATATGGACTGATCTCTGAAAAACTAACTTCATCATCTGCAAGGCTTGGTCTTAAAAACTGGCACATTCAGACAATGCAAAAGGCTATTCTCCTGAGTACTGCATGCATCGTGAGAAAGTTTTTATTAATGTAACATCACATTGAATTCTGACCACTACGACAGACCATATTTGTCACATTATTTGTAACTCTTGTAATTTTCAAAAATTTAGTATTCAACGAAAATGCGACCTGTGCCGTTTTTGAAGCATTCTTTCCAACCTAAGACACAATTTCAAAGTAAAAAAATTGGAGCTATTTTTTTGACAAAAAAATTAAAGATCTTATTTAATGATCTAGTTTTTTATGTGAGATTCCATAAGCAAAAGTATCTATCATCAATATTATAGTATAGCAATGTTAATTTTTTTTGCAAATGAAGACTTGAAATAAAAAAGATGTAAGTGCCATTTCCGTTCAATTAGGTATTTATCAGAATAACGATGAATGAATCAAGCCTTATAACATAAATAAGAACCAAAGTCAAGACACATTTCTTGATAGTGTTACAGGGTGATGATAAATGTCAGGAGTTGTATGTGCCAAATACAGAGATTTCAACGAAAATGAGACCTGTGCCATATTTTTAAATAGCCTTAGCTTTATCAATGAAAAAATTTAATCTCAATATACGTTGCCATTTTTTGAGAGAATTTTGAAAATGTTAAGGCTTCATGTTAAGTATACCCAAAAATCAAAATATTTGTTTCAAAATCAAAAGATCTCAGGTTTGGCCAAATCAATCCAGGAATATCAATTCTGGAGGAAAGCTTCCAAACAGTTTAGGCACCAACATTGATAGCACAGTCAACTTGAGATACATCGATGGAAAATATTCCATTGAGCTGTTTTTTTCACTGACATCTTTATCTTTGTCTTGACATTTTACAAAAGGGGTGAAAATGTTACGATTAATATCACTTGTGATTTCCAAAATTTTAGAGTTCAAAGGTCACGAAAAAATACTTTTCGCAAATATCGGGGATTCTTTTGCATTTTAGGTTCAATAAGCTAATTACAAGATTTGAAGAGAATTAAATTTACTATAAAATTGGTTCGTACTGTTTTTCGTATTGCAAATCACACACAGAATCCGCAAAACTCATTCATTCACATAATTCTGCCTATATTTATTCCGACTACATACATAATATGTTTATGTATAATCTGAAGAAAATAATCTCAAACTCTGCTCAACAAAATACATCTTTCAGTGAAAGGTCCATCTATATCAGTTTAACTGATCCTAAGATTAGCCCAGATAAACAGAGAGAAATAAAAATTGTAAAATCAATTGAATAGGTTTATGTAGCATGTAAATAATCATAAGAGATTATAAAAAAGGATTTCAATTTGAAATCACCAACAGACACTTGAGTTTTATTTACATGGATAATTATGATTATATGTAACAACTAAAGACTGGATTTTCATGCACTAAAACTCTCTAAAACATGAAGTAAAAACACCCAAACATGCAAAACCATGAAACAAAAATATCAACATTTTGCAAAATGGTGTAAATAGCGTAAAAACTCCAGTTAATCCACTTACCAACTTGTTTAACATTTGGATGTGAAATTTAAGGTGATTGAAATATGATTTTCGTGTTTTATTATAGTTAGTTTGTTCATATAGCATAAACAAATCAGATTTGATATTTTAAATAATATTCACACACAAAATTAAATAGCACAAAAAGAATTAAAAAAAAATTCCTTCAGAAACCAAAAATAATTAACTTTCACAAGAAATGTTCATAATTGTTTTCTTTATAATTTACAGCTAAGTACATTTCCAAGTTATTTTCTGAGAAACTACTGTATCTTCTATGATATATGTTTCAGACAGAAGAAAATTTCGTACTACATTTACATTTGTCTTTGTGCCAAGCCTCACTCTAATACATGTGCACATCACTGAAAGCAGTCAAAAACTGTGCTCATTCTCTCTTGGATTTGCAGAGCAACATCTATTCCAAGAAACTCAATGCATTTCAAATGCAGTACAATTTCCATAAAGCTTTGTGTCCATATGTAAGGTCAAATGTGACTTGTGCATGCTGTCTCGTGATGGTAAGTTCAGCAAAGACTGACAAAACTGATATAGTATGATCTAATTGGGAAGATAGACCCCAGACATGGTGTTGGATTAACAGCCGCCACCAAGGGCTGTTGACAGAGTTTGTAGCAACACTGTTTACCCCTACTCCCAACCGTAATCCCTCAGAAATTTTAATTAGACAATAGACATCATGAAAGGTACAGACACTCAGCACGTAGGACAATAAAATGCAGGACTGATACATATTAAAAGGCACTCTGGTTTCACAGGCTACAAGAGTGCACTGCTGTGTTAAGCTACATTTTGTTTCTTAAACAAAACCTTAAAAAAGGAAAATTACAAGTTGATAATTAAAGAATTAAATTTTACGCAAGAAAACCATGAATCTTCCAAATTCGTCCAGAAAAATGCCAAAATGTAAAATCTTCATGCAGCAATACCCAAAACGTGCAATTTCATGCAGTAAACCCCAAAACGTGCAATTTTGTGCAAAATAAAACCAGTACAAAAGAAACGTTCATTTCAAGATTAAAATTTCAGTCAAGGTTTCATCAAACTTTAAGTTAGCAAAGAAAAGATGTTAGTTACACAGGAATATGGTCTTCGGTAATAACAATTCACAAATTCTTAATAAATGCAATCAACTTAATACATCATACACAAAAAACTCGTCTTTGAATACAAAATACAATTTTTTTTAAAATAAAAATGTAATTTCACTTTCGAAGAGTCAAACCTTTTTATTAGAAAAACATTTTTTTCCCTATCCTATATACCTTAAAAGACTGGACCTCATATAAACAACCACCTCTTTCCATGAAAATTTTATTTCACTACGCATTTTTGCTCATGAAGCTAACTTACCATCAATTTCCACCAAAGTAACTTCTTCATCATTATCATTATCCCCACCAAATTCTCCTTCAAATTCAGCATCAAGTGTTTCTTCACTTATCTGAAGAAAATAATGAAAAAGAACATATGAATGTAATACCAAAAAAATAAATGTAGTTCAATAATTTGTAAAACTGTCAGTCACAATGCTATAAATTTAAGGGTAATGCTTTGACTAAAAAATTAGTTCACAAACATAGACAAAAAATAGACATCATTATTTTAATTATGTACAATTGAAAGGTGTTCCATTAGGTTAAATTAATATTCTCCTATCCTAAACATTATACAAAATATTATAACTTCGAATTTAAGGGAATACTGTCCAAAATCAATGACTTGATGGAGCTGTTGAGATTTGAATCTATTCTGATACTAGAATGCAACTTATACAACTAATTGGTTTGGTAAGAATTAAAAAAAAATATGACATAATAAGTCATGAGTGACTACACACAAATACGAATAGAATATGCTGCTTCCAGCTGCAATTTTAAAGGAAGAAAAACAAATTAACTAAGAATACAGAGCTGAAAAGGCATGGAAATTTAACACAAAAAGCTGATTTCTTTACCTAAAGCAATTTTATGAAACACGTGATGAAATTGGTAAGTCAAGTCAAGCTAAGACTTGACTTGAAAAATAATCCTCACATCCAAAATCTTAAGGCTAAATGTACCGAAAAAAACTTGTAGGAAAATTCAATAGATCACAGCACCATCAGCAGGAATTTACTTTACCGATAACGTCTGAACAAATGGTCCGATTTTCGATCTGTAAACGGCATTTGACTTCTGTTATAATAGAATTTATGCTACGAAGCACTTTTAAAAAAAAAACTAGCAGAAACTCGATTTTTAAATTTTTTCTCGTACTTCCGGGAACAATTTAAAAAATGTGGGCTTATAGCGCGATGGCGACACGCTTCCAGAATCCAACGCCGTGTCAAACATGCAAGCTCTAACGTAAGAGAATAGATCCTATTCTCTTTCTCTTATACGTAAACAACATGCCCTTAGCGATTCGAAATGGAAGAACAGTTCTCTTTGCGGATGATATAAATATTCTTTGCAATAAAGAAACTGTAAATAGTACAATATCAGATTTTCAAATTGGTTCCGTAATAACAAATTAATAGTAAATGAAAAGAAAACTGTTTCAATGCAGTTTTCCATTTCAAATAAAAAACTCTGTACTCCATTGGAAATGAACGGTGTGCCATTGACTGATGTTAAAGTAACAAAATTTTTAGGTCTATCAATTCAGTCAAACCTCAAATGGAATGGCCACTTAAATGAATTGAACACAAAATTAAGTTCAATTATGCTACACATTCAGAATTCTTTCAAATTCAGTCAGCCTTCATACTGCTAGTTGTGTATATTTTGCAAATGTTCATTCCCGCCTGAGATATGGCATTATATTCTGGGGAAACACATCTTATAGGTCCCAGACTTTCAGAGTACAAAAAAGAATTATACGAATAATAAGCAAACCCAACCCATGTGATTCTTGTAAGTCTCTCTTTATTAATCCAGGAATTTCACCATTACCTCGTCTCCTGATTTAGGTATCAGTAGTTTTTGTCAAAAAATGACTTACTTAAGGCGGGAATATATTTTCAGCAACACCAATGTCTATAAGTATAACACACAACGTAGTAATCATATTCACCAAGTGGCAGTATCAACAGCTCACTACAAAAAATTCCCATACAATTCATGTACATTACTCTAGAACACTCTACTCCACATGACGTTAAACGATTAAATTCAATAGAAAAGTTTAAGTCCAAGTAAAATCTTTTCTGCTGCATAACTGTTTCTATACAATTCGAGACTATACCGAGCATCAAAAGGAAAGTAACATTAATTTTGACAATGATAGTTAATGTTAATTATTTATCATTTGGACTGTATAATTCTAAAGAACCTGTAACAAGTATTGTACCACAGTTTCTGGGTTGATGGCCCCCATCTCAATCAGGTTTTTCGTCCAGTTTCCCTGATCCTTTGAGCAAATGCTGAAACAGTCTCTTGTTTTACTTCTGGACATAAATGTAACTTCATTATTTGTGCACGTCTTCTGAATTTCAGTGGGAAATATAGTTATTCAAATTATTGTTTTCCATATTATCACGCAAAAGTATTATTCTTCATGAAGAACATGATGAAGGTTAAGGCAGAAATTTATAGCTAATTACCTT
>JAHLJT010008446.1:138127438-138330580 GCA_031308135.1 Acheta domesticus
AAAAAAGCAAATACAGGTTCAACAGCCAAATGTGATTTCAGAATACAACAGGTATATGGGAGGAGTCGATTTGCACGACAATGCGGTCGCGAATTATCGCATCAGTGCTAGGGGTAAGAAATGGTGGTGGCCACTGTTTATCAATGCCATTGACAGCTCTATTGTAAATGCATGGAAAGTTCATTGTTTGGTATCTGAAGAGAAAATTTCACAAATTGATTTCAGGTCATATGTAGCTCGCACTTTACTGCAAAACGACGAAATTTCTTATTTCGGAATCAGTCCAAAAACACGGAAAACTGGCAAAAGCAGCATCATTCCAGAAATAAGGTTTGATAACATTGGCCACCTCATTAGGAAACATGAACAAAGTGCCCGGAGAAGATGCGGTGTGTGTAAAAACCACACAATGTTTTTCTGTGTAAAATGTGAAAAGCATCATCATCCTGAATGTTTTGAAAATTTTCACAAAAATTAATTTTTTCTTTTTTTATATTATGTAAAACTTATATTTTTGTTTACAATTATACAATAAATAAAAGTTTTTCATCAATGAGTTTAGAACATTTTATCATTTTGATGTAAACTGTTCTCTAATTAAGATCGCAGATACCCCACGAAGGGCCAGTGGTGCGTGAACGCACCATGCTGTAAATCATTGTTGGTTAAAGGTAAAAATTTTCTGGCAACATATATGTCATATTTGTTAATAACTGAAGATACACACAAAAATTCAATACTTTTGTATGATTATTTCTGTCATTGGCCTAAAATGGGTTAAAACAGAAAGCTTCCCTTGAGTCCTCTGGAACTCTTTGGGCAACCATCACAGAACTTTCCTGGAGAGAGTTCTTGGGGTGGGATAACAGACATATTGACTGTTAAGGGGACACCTCTCTGAAGACAATAATTGTTTTCAGATAGAGAGTTGAAATTTGTATCATATCATAAGTAAAAATTAAGTAACATTTTGACAAAGTTTTATTAAAAAATATACAGTAAAACTTCACTTATACTTTTTCAGGGGACTGAAGGGGGGAAAATGTACAAGTCACAAAAACACATAACTGAAATTGAATATTTTCAACAAAATTAAAAGTCAATATTTTTACATTGACGTGCTCCACTCAAGGAACAACGTTAGTTTTGATTTATTTAGTAAAAGAACAGTAAAAACTGTATGTGACATGGGAGAGAAGTACCATCTGCGCTGTTTTCTTAAGTTCCTGAATCTCTTCCCAACATTTTAACTATAAATAGTTGAATGATGAAGAAAAGTTTCAAAAGCAAAGTTAGCAACTTTTGAAAACTAGACATTTTCACTCCCAAGTTAAAGAAAACTTATTGGCATCAGTAAAGAAACTGCAGATTTTATTTTGTTTTTGTATTGCTAACAAAATAGTACCACCTCACCCCTACAGACTCTACTCCTACCACTACAAGCAAAAGGCGAAACTATATTTACGTCCAGGAGAAAAACAAGGGCCATCTCAGCATTTGCTCAGCGGATCACGGAAACTGAACAAAAACCTGATCTGAAGCTGAAGTGCATTACTTGTTACTTAGAAGAATCGCGAGCTAGGCATAGGCACACCCGGTGGAAAAGATATCACTGATTTTCGCAATTGCAGCCAGTCCTTTAGGCCTATGTCAGAGCAGCGCTGCGTTTACGCGCGTCACCTAACACGGATGACGTCAGTTGCGTCGACGTGCATCGATACCTGCGCACACGAATCGCTTCACGCGTAACGTAGATTAACACTACCTTATGCAAAACGACACACGAGCGGTCTTCGCGTCGTGCGTTGTGTCCACAGCTCAAGCTAAAACGTAAGTCATAATAACGCGCGTTTTCTAGCTTTAAAAGCTCGACGATTGCTAGGCGTCACGCATTGGTAAGAGCGCTCGTGTGCCGTTTTGCATAAGATACAGTGTTATTCTACGACGCGCGTTACGTGACTCTGCGCAGGTGTCGTCGCAGTGTAAGTCATCAGTAGACATCGGAATTTTAGGCACAAAACAGTGACGATTTAGGCACACCTAAAATAGGCAACAAAATTATGAAATTAGACATTTTTTTGGCATAAAAGTGACGTTTTAGGCACTTCAAATAGGTTACAAATTGATTAAACCAGGCATTTAATAATCATTAGGTATGAAAAGTTATGTTTCGAGCATTTAAAACTGATCACAAAAGGATTACATTAGATACTTCTCATTTTCCAGGAAAATCAATAATTTTTACATTTATGAGAGTGACTACAAGCATGTATTCCCTTTCATTTCTTTTAATTTCTTTCATTCTTTCATACGTTTCATTCTCAACCTGTCAACAGCGAAGCTGCACTGGGAATGGGCGCAATTGCCTACGAAGTGCTTGCTGATCGGAGACGAGCGTGAAACATCCTCTTTATATTGACTTGCTGAGCGCGGTGTGTTTGGGTGAGAGATTTCAGTACGTAGTCGATCAGGGGAATACTCACGTTTAGGGAAATTCAGGAAAGTATTTACGTTTCGGTAAACATATTTAAAAAATGAGTAATAAAAAGAAGTAATTTTGGCTGAAGATAATAATGACAAGTCCAGATACATGAAATAAATAATGATAAGTCAAGATACATGGTTATAGGGAAATCTGGGAATGATCTAGAAACAGAAATAGGTATATTTCGAGTAAAAAAGGAATTTAAATATCTTGGAGTGACTCTTAGTGCAGATGGATCTGATGACAATGACATTATAAAAAAAATAATCAAGGGAAGGGCGATTACTAGAAGACTTCATCATATATTATGGAACAAAAATATTAGAAAGCAAACTATTAGTATAACTGTTGGTAATGTAGATACTTTTTCAATAAAGAATGAGACACTGATGTCGTCTGGTATCAATGTTTTATTTACAGCTGAAAGATCTTTTTCGATAGCTTAGCTATCGTCATCAGAGCTATCTGAAAAAACATACAAATTTTGAGAAGAAAGTTGCATTACAAAAGGTTATTAACAACTTTTTAAAGAAAACTTAATTTTGTTAATAACCTCTTGTAATGCAACTTTCTTCTCAAAATTTGTATGTTTTTTCAGATAGCTCTGATGATGACAGCTAAGCTATCGAAAAAGATCTTTCAGCTGTAAATAAAACATTGATACCAGACGACATCAGTGTCTCATTCTTTAGAAAGCAAACCAAACGACAAATATACAAGACAATGGTGGAGAGTTGTGTTACTTATGGATTAGAAATTTGGGTTAAAAAGGATGCAATGAACTCTCGGTTGAAGGCTATGGAGATTAATTTTTGGAGACGATGTTGTCAGTATACCCCGTATGATACAATACCAAACAAAGAGATTAGGCAGATAATGCAGACAGAGAGACAAGTGATCGAAAATGTAGAATCCAAACAACTACAATGGTATGGCCATCTAATGAGAATGCATGCTGACAGAATACCAAAAAATGTCTTTGAGTGGATCCCTTTCGAAAGAAGAAAACGAGGAAGGCCAAGGAAATCTTGGAAGTCCGTCATCGATTCGGCAATGAAGAACAGAAGAATAGAGGGAGATGCCTGGCGGAATAAAAAACATCCGCGTGTAGAGTGCGAGAAAGGTCATTAGAACTGTAAACAACTCGCTTAATAATAATAATAATAATAATAATAATAATAACAACAACAACAACACAGCGGAAAGGAAGCAGTAGAAACCAGAAGTATTCAGATTAACAGGGGTATTTTCAAGGAGATTCACTATCCCCTCTGCTGTTTTGCATTAGTTTGATCCCACTATCGAGACAGTTGTCGCAAGCTGACTTTGGTTTTAAGCTCCATGGTGACGAAAGACCAGTATCACATTTGTTTTACATGGATGATCTGAAAGTGTTTGTTAAGAATGAAGCGATTCTCTCCCAAATGCTGTCTGTTGTGAATGATTTAGCAATGACATCTGCATGAAGTTTGGTCTTGACAAGTGTGCAAAAATCAATTTAAAAGAGGGAAACTCACAACGTCTGAGAACATTGAAATTGATACGCATATTGTCATTCAAGATCTTGAGCCAGGTAAAACCTGCAAATATCTGGGCATTGAAGAATGTGAAACCATCTCGAACGACACAATGAAAGAGAGAATTCGTAGGGAGAATTATAGGAGAGTGAGACTGGTCCTGCAGTCCGCTCTGAATTCCAGGAATAAAATATCTGCAATAGGTAGTTTGGCGGCACCTGTAGCCGAATACAGTTTTGGACTAGTGGACTGGACTGAGCAAGAAATTCGCACCATGGATCGAAAAACCAGAAAACTGCTAACAATGCATCATGTTTCCCACTTTCGAACTGATATACATAGACTTTATGTGACACGTAAGGAAGGAGGAAGAGGCCTCAGACAAACTGAGGTCTCCTGGCACAACGCAATAGTCGGGTTGGGGAAGTATGTAGTCAGCCATCAAGATGATCCTCTAATGTGGCAGGTCATGAAATCTGACCGAAGAATGGGAAACAGAGGCATTGTTAGTGTAGCAAGAAGCATTGCGAAGAAAACTAGGCAAGACACGTCGAATAACACAGACACTGAACATCTGATGCTGCTAAACATGAAGTGTGAGACACAAAAAATGTTAAAGAAATCGTGGAGAGACAAACCACTCCACGGGCAATACCTAAAAAGAATAGACAAGGTGCAGATCAATAAAGATCAATCATTTATCTGGCTTAAAAGGGGAAGAATGAAGCCAGAATCGGAAGCACTTGTAATAGCTGCCCAAGATCAGGCGTTAAGAACACGACATTATGATAAAGCGGTTCTCAAAATTTCCCAATATGATAAATGCCGCATTTGCCAGGAGCAAGTAGAAACCATTGATCATATTGTCTCAGCTTGTCCAATCTTAGCAAAGACCGAATACCTGAAAAGACATGACAGGGTGTGTAGCTACCTCCACTGGCAGATCTGTACCGCCCTCGAAGTTCCAAACACATGCTCCAAGTGGTACGAACACTCACCAAAACCGGTGACGTCTGTTGGATTGTGTACGATATTGTACGACTAGCTGATCGCACGATAGCGGCAAACAAACCGGATATAGTTATCCGGGATTTGGCCAAAAAATCGTGTTTACTTGTCGATGTTGCTGTACCTTGCGATCAAAACGTCGTTACCAAGGAGGCAGAGAAACGTCTTAAATACAAGAGTTTGGAAATCGAGATCAGCCGAATGTGGGGCGTAAAAGCACAGGTCGTCCCGATAGTTATCGGAGCTCTGGGATTTGTTCCGCAAAATTTGAGTAAGAACTTGTCTAAATTCCCTGGTAATTCAAAAGACTGGGAAGTGCAAGAAATTGCTTTATTTGGAACAGCCCACATTTTGCGCAAAGTATTGTAGAGGCACTGACAGTCACCGGATCTGCTCCTTAGGTAGCTGGTTGCAACCTGGAGTAGATTTTATATTCAGGCGACTCATAACATCTTTAGTCGTGATGTAATGGAAAAATAATAATAATAGTAATTAAAATATGATTATTCATAAAAAATACTTGTTTTAGGCAGATTTAGGCAAAAAATATTAAAATTGGCATCAACCGACGTTTTAGGACAATTTAGGCACTATTAGAGGCTAGTAGATCTATTTTTCATGATTCGTAAACATCTGCAATTTTTTCCCACAAAGTGCGAAACGTGTAAACGGAGTGTCACTGTACTTTTAATTTTCATTTTTAAACAATTTTTTAAATGTTTTCTATCTTTAAATGCTCTAGTACGTGGAGTTTTTTTATGTAGATGGTTAATTTAAAAAAAAAGGCAATTTTAAAACAATTATTTTCTCATATAGGTACCAAATCTTTAAATTTTCTACTCGTATCACAAAATAATGATAAAAATTGTGTTGATTCCATTTTCGGCGGACGCTCTGTACCTTCAATAGTACAAGATAGAGGTTTGGTTTTAAACGAAATATATTTTAAAATAATCCTGTGCAAAAGATCATTCACGATTTTTTGAAATAACGAGTAGTATTCGCGTAATTTCTGCTTGCAATCTATTAAAAAAAACAAAAAAAACTCGAAAACGGCTCCAATTTTTTAATTCATTTCCCTTCATGAATAGAACCAAGGACACTTACAAAATTGGTGCAGGTCTCATTTTCTTTGAACACTCTGAACTTTCGAAAATTGCAAAAGTTAGAAACATTGTTACAAAATGTGTGTAATAGCACTAGTTTTTAAAATTGTCAGCATTTCCATTAAAATTCAGTCGCTGTCTGGAGGAGAATTCTAGCGGCCGTCTGCTCTCATGGGAAGATTTCCGTGGTTTCTCCGATCAACACCACGCGAAAGCCGGAGCAGTGCCCTAACAAACGGGTCACGGACCGCGCGCGATCTTTCCTTCCTCTTCCTTGCCCTATCCTCTCCTCTTACACACACACTTACACTAACATGAAACTACACTACCACAGATGCCGGGAGACCGGTAGGGAGCTTACAGTTTGTCCCGGCTGGGGCGGTGCCCCGCTTGTGGGAGATACCTGGTTGAGGGGAAACTCCGCTCGTCGACGGTAGGTCGGCACCAGATCTCGCCATTCAGCGGGGAAAAGATCATCGCCATCTCCCGAGAAAACACGCCCCGCAATACTTAAATACGGCCCTGGTTACCACGGAATATGATGTGCATCCACGCTAAATGACTTATACTTCGGGTTTTCTTTCTTGGCGCGTGGGGGAGTGTCATCAAAATGGAATATCTCACGGTATTTCGCGTCGTTCTCGGTTGTGGCGCTAGGAGTCGCATTATCGCGAGTGTATCGAGAAGTACTGGCGATCATGCGACTCTTAGCGGCACAACCGAGAACGACGCGAAATACCGTGAGATATTCCATTTTGATGACACACCCCTACGCGCCAAGAAATAAAAACCGAAGTATACGTCGGACAGTATTAAGGAGGGCACCTGAGATCCTTTATTAACGAAAAGCCAAGACAGAACTCTATCCCTTTCTTGTAAACGTATACTGCGATTTTCCTTATTCTGACACAAATCAGCTGTTGACGGTTTCATCCAATCGGGAGCTTGAACGTCACCATAGTGAGGTCACTGTGGCAACATTTAAGCTCCCGATTGGAGGATTGGCTGATTTGTGTCAGAGAATAAGGAAAATCGCAATGTAGTATAGCCGCCAAACTCGATATTTTGACGGAAATGCACATTTTAGGGATCTTTGATAACTAAAAACAGTAGTTGTTTTCAAAATATCTGAACGTCCTGTCCGTCTCTGTGCGAACAATAAGAAGATCCGAATACTTAGAACGTAGTTGACATAACGTGATCACGTGATAACACCAGCGCCATAATCTAGGGAACAGCGAATCAGAATCTTCGGCATTTGCATTGTTGTCACTTAAACGAACAAATGAATCGCGTGTTTCGAATGTAGTAGTTAAACAGCGGAACGAAGTCTAGTGTGGAGTGTGCGGTTATTGTGTTTTAAAGTGCGTGACATGTGCGGAATTTCTGAGTAGCGGTGTTGTTTGATTTGTTATAATTATTTTAAACATTCCTTATTATCGTTTATTATTGCTATATTGTGATCGTTGTTTATTATTGCCTATTGGTAGCCCATCATTTCGTTCGTGTTGTGTTTGTCAGAAACATGTCATGTCCGAAAAAAGTAGCAAACGTTGCCGAGGCCGCCGAGAATTCATCTCGTAAAGGAAAAAAAGGAAATTCGGCTAAGGCGTCCCTCCCAAAAGACAATCCCGTGAGAATTGTGTAAATGCTCGTGATTACTCTGAGAGAGAGAAAAACAATGGTAGGCTCTTGTTACCCCTTTTCAAGAGAAGTACAGCAAACTGCTGGTGCTCTGAATTGGCACGTAAATACAGTGGGAAAGAGAAGCGGGATGAAAAAAATCCATTGCATTTGTAGTTGACAGTGCGCACGATGAAGTACACTCCGTATTTACGAAGTTTGTTACTTCAGTCATACAAGTGTAATTTGGGAATAATTGGCGAAGGATCAGAAAAGGTAAGTTTCGTATTTATTATCTTTCTTTCAAGTGTTACGAGTTTTTCGACATTACTTTTTTCTGTTTGCCTATTTAGTGTTGAGAGCACTTAGTAGAGAACGCAGTATGCGGAAATGCCATCGCCTCCACACCCCAATGCCAACTACATTGTAATTTTATTCGTACTATAGGCGTAAACAGTTCACATGATTTTTACAACATGAATACACCACGATAGATCTTGATTTCGTAGTTCTTGGAATTTGAAACTGATATTTTAATGTTTTGCAGTACTTTACCTAAAATTTCTACACCTTCAAAACTGCAAAGAGTTACAAATGTTTTCGACCCCTCTCACAACATCATTAAAGATATAGGAAGTTATTAAAGCATATTCTTCAAAATTAAGCTTTAAATAATGTGTACATTCTTCGAAAATATGTAATTTTAAGTGAAATTTTGACGATAATTTTTTTCTTATAATATTCTTAATGTAATATATTCCTCAATAATATATTTTTAAATGATTTCATGTAGACTTTTTCAAAATACCTGTAGTTTTTACCTAAATGCAGAGCTTATTTCAATGTGACATATCTCCAGGACGAGAATGTATTCAAATTCAGCGTGTAACCCACGATTAGATTCAACGGTTTTCAGATTCCGTTTAACATAGAAGAAATATTTTTTAAGCATAACAGTCGTCAGCATAATGTTAAAGCGTCTTAAGAATAGGCTGATAAGTAAAATTAGAAAACAGAAGGAAATGGAGATACGTCACTTTTAAAATAATCTCTTTCTCTTTAGTTTTATGGGTTCTAAATTCATTTTCTGTGGTAACGGTTTTACACCTTCAATACTGAACCCAAGAATAGAGATTTATTTTACAATGCCATCTGTTCTTGGAAATTAGATCTTTAAATCGTTTCAAGAACATTTTTTTCAAAACTTTGTAGTTTTCGTGTAATTTTGAGTTACATCGTTTGGTTTTTAAGTGATGGCTGAAGTGTTAGAAGCATGGAGCTAGGAATAGCCCCGTGGTTAGAAGGATAGAAGTTGAAATGCAAATTTGGTAACTGTTACCAATAATACGAGAAAATTGTTACGTGTTCGTATGTTTCTCCGCGTATTTAAAGTAGATATGACACATTTGAATATTTTTCGATTTCATATCAGGCGAGTCATAGTTGATTTGCATTGCTTACAGATACTGAACTCAGTATCAGATCTTCACGATTCCTATACTTCGGTTTTTCTTTCTTTGCGCACGGGGGTGTGTCAATAAAATGGAATATCTCACGGTATTTCGCGTCGTTCTCGGTTGTGCCGCTAGGAGTCGCATGATCGCGACTGTATCGAGCAGTGCTGGCGAAAATTATAAAATTACATAAACCGAAAATTATAAAAGTCCGCGCGCGGCATACGGAGTATTCCAACAGGGACGGGAAAAGAAAAAGGTATCCCGCAGTAAACCAGACACGAAAAAACAAAATATTGATGCGCAAGCGCGAGAGCAATAATTGTGAGTAGGGTATTCGGTATCGGCGTTGCCGGCATATCGGAATCCCAGGAAAGAAGCTAAGAATTGTAACGTGGCGTATTCCCTACGTCCCGCAGCCACTGAGGGTGAAGAACAATGGAAACAAATGAGTTATAGCTAAAAGTGGTGAATGAGAACGCCTATTCCATGGTATTTTTTAATTATATGAAATTTTCTAGTAACTTGCAGAGCGAAATAATGCAGATATCAAAACAACAGAGTTAATTATTTCCTCTACACAGGCTCAATGACATTAATAATTACAATGGAAGTTCGGTTCTAAATTATACTAGAACTTAAGAGGAAAAAGCAGAATTTATAACTTCTCAAAATTACAAGACAACCAGACCACATCTGACAATTTTGTGGTCATTTTCCCGTTCAGTACTAAAAAATACCTTGAAGGTCAATCATTTCCGATCTATAAGAGAAAAATGTTATCGTGTTGATAAGGTTCTCTGAATCTGACAGCACATTACTAAAATCATTACAAAAGGAAGTTAATTTCATCTTCAGATACTTAGAGGTTGTCCAAGGATTTAAATTAAGCTATCAAATAAATTTTCTTGTGCCAAACTTTCTTGCTAATTGAATTTTAATCAAATGTATAATTATAAATAATGTTAATAGATAAAGATATTGACAAGTGTCTAATTTCCAAAACATTCCATTCACAATTACACTCTACTAAATTACATATATTTGCAGTGACACAACCAGGATTTTTCGTGTAAGTGTTTGCATAAGTGAAATATCCAGTCAACTTGATTCTTTCTCACAAAGAGCATGTTTTCCAATGATGCTGATTTTAAAAATTATTTTTATTAGGTAATTTATACTCATATTATTTATAACACATTCAAATGAGATATTGAATGACTTTCATTACAAAAGAAAATTAGAAAAATAGATCCTTTAAAGATGGGAGATTGACAACATACTTGGGTGCACCACTGAACATTTGGTATATTGAAATAAATAAAGGGATTTAAGCCAAATATGACTAACCCACAATACTGAAAACATAATTAATAAATAAAATATAATTTTCCATCTGAAATATCATGATCGAGTATTATTTGGCACCAACGCAAATGGGCAAGTGCCAACAAGCCAACATGACTAATGGACATCATTTCTTCTGAAGAGCTGAATTAAATGAAGGTTTTTGTTTGTTTTTTTGATCCACATGTGACTATCTCACAATATTAAAAGTTATATTAGAGCCAAAATTACTTCTGCATGTATTTTATCATGGTTTTACTCAAACGATTGACTGTTTCAAACATCCTAACGTCCTACTGTTTACAGCTATATCAACATCAACTCTTTCTGAAGGGCATGAATTATATGTTCATGAATTTCCTTGTCATTCCAACGTTGTTTTCTTTTAATGAAAAATTACCAGGTCTACTGAAATTGTTTATTTTAAAATATGCTGCTTATCTCTACAGCAAATCAGTTGCTTCTCATTTTTGCACACATTCTCAGAAAGTCAGTTTGTAAATTGCATTGTAATCAACACCTGTTAAAGAAACAGGTAAGAGTGCGTTTTCTTACAAACACCACGGCTCTATCTTGCAGATAAATAGGTTTTTGTATGGTGGCTTAGCATAGTTCTTTTCTATCCTTTCTTTTTAATTATGTTGAAAGATAATCAACGTTGTGATATTAAAAATGAAAATTTCATCTGATGCACTGTGGAAGTCATGTGAATTAGTCTGTTTCTATTTAATGGTATTTTGAAACCCCTCTCCTCCCTCTCTCTTCCTTTCCTTCGGCTTCTCAAACCACATAATTGTGTCTCAGTACATTGTTACTTCCATTCAGTAGTGACTGTTTGATCTGACTGGTAGGGCAAAAATGCTTTTGCACTGGTTGATGTTTCTTTTATTATATTAATTATCTTTGTGGTTTTTAAAATGGCGAGTCTCCACTTATTGCTATATATAGAGTGCTATTATAATTTTATTATATATCTTGTCATATTTTTTCATCATATCTTAACTTGTACAATTTTAACACCTGTAACATTTTATTTAGTTCAGTGTTAGCTAAATTTTGCTATTATTTTCTTTTAAGCCTGAAGATGAAAAAATTATTCCTCAAAATGTTGCAGAACACTATGAACAGAAGAATACAAAGTTCGTCATTTGTCATTTTCTAAAGCAGTGTTTATCACTATATAATTATGAATATTATAAATTATATGAATGAATGAATATTATGTATTGTATGAATTATTATATGAATTATATTTATAAATTGGTCTATCAAGAAAACTCCAATGGGCCAAACTCCAAAAATCCACCGTAGTGAATAAAATGAGACATGCACTAATATATTTTGTAATAGTAAGAAATCCCTATAATCACTGCTGTAATTTTGTAATGTTAAATTTTTTTAGCAATTTTTTAAGATACAGAGAGTGTGCCAAAAATGGGACCAAAGCCAATTTTAAGCATCATCTGCTCTACTTGAAAAAAAAAGAAAGAAAGAAGAACTATAGAAAAATATTGGAACTGTTTAAGAATTTTTTTTTCTTTCATAAATTTCATGTGAAAACTATTGTTTAAAAAAACGTACATGAACTTATTTCAAGATACATTTTTTAAACCGATTTCATTTAACAAAAAATCTCTTATCATCTTATCGTAACTATGCAATGTTATTTTTTTTGCACAATTTTCGAAAATACAGAATTCGCCGAAAATGAGAAAAATGGGAAACTTTTTTAAGCATCTAATGCTCTATCCAAGGAATAAGTTTAAAGAAAATTTATGATTTCATGGAAACTGGTTTACCTTCTCCTCGTTTGTCTCTTGACTATTCAATTGTATCTCCATTGTCTAATATTAGCTCCCTTTATTCTCATCGACAATTAAAGGAGATGATATTTATTTATAATTTATTCAACAATATTTTTGATTGTCCTGCTCTACTGTCTATGATAAAAAGGAAAATCCCACATCTATGACTACGGAGACCTCGAAATAATATAAACAATTTATTTTTTATACCAACTGCAAAAACTAATGTAGCATGTTACGAACCAATGAAACGTATGTGTAGTCTATGTAATATGTTAAACCTGCTGAGTCTATCAGTTTATACATTCCATCAAAAAGCACGGAAAATATTTTTGAATGATTTTACTCAGCTAGACTCTGTATTGTCTATTTGAATACTCATAAATTAGTAACTATATTGTATGTATTATTATTCTAAATATTATACCTATGTAATTGGGCGATTGCCTGTAGTTATACCAATAAATAAATAAATAAATAAATAAATAAATGAAGAATAAAAAATTGTTGGAGCTATTTTTGAGAAAATAAAGATTAAATATTTCATATGCTTCACGCAAAATTACACGGAAAATACTAATATTTTCCAAAAATTGTACATTAGTTTATCTCAAGATATCTTTGAAGAAGAGATTTCACTAAGGAAAAAAAATCCTATCTTGAATATTGTAAATGTAGGAAGATGCCAAAAAAATTTCAAGCTGATTTTGAAAATGTTAGCACCCCCCCCCCCACCTAATGTTTGAAAATAACCCCCAAAATCAAAATATCCAATTCAAATTCACAGGGCATCGAGTTCGACCTGATTGATTGGGGAATATCAGTTTTGGAGAAAATTGTCTCAATGATTTAGGCGCTATTGACCATAAAGCCAGTGATTTACTACATAAAGGAACAAGTTTTATCCACTTCTGGGATACCAGTTTTCATGTTGAAAAATTGGCGATTTATGCTGCAGAATTACAATACTTTCTCGTTACTATGTAGGTACGAAATAAGGTGAGAAAATAAAAATGAAAATACTCTCCGTAATGTGGCGACAGCAGTCATGCTGTTACAAATCAGAGGTTGGGCAGTTTGAGTCCAGCAAAAGGCCTCATTATTTTGTCGTTACACTATATTTATTTCTGGCAAGGCATAAAAAACGTGTAAGACAAACACTTATCAGAAAATAAGTTTTATTAGTTGCTAATGAGATCTTTAGCACCTAGTGCACATTTTTGGTTGGCACACTCTTCATGAAGTCATGAGCAGTGATTGGTCATGAATTGGTAAAATTATCTGAAACATTCTGGTAACGAAAATGTTCGTAAACAAATGGTTGTTACCAGAGAAAGCCAATGTAAATAAGGTAAGCGAAAAAACTGACAGGAGTTCACAAGAGAACATGCCGGAAAAGATGAAGAGTGAAGGAATCAAGTTATTTTCATTGATGGATGTGAATTTAACATCCATAGATACGGCGGAAGAGTTGGGATATGGAGGAAATCAAACAAAGAATAAAAATACGGCGTACTGGGAAGCACAAAGGCGATAACATAATTACTTCGTTTGTTGCGGCCAATTTTCTGAAGCATTTTCATATTGTATCATCAAACAACATGAATGTGAAATCTTATCATGTTTGTTTACTCATCATTGTCATGACATATTATAATAACAAACACCATCTCAATGTTTAGGGAAAAGAAAAATAAATAAATAAAAAAGTGAAATCACTAGTGTGAATATTATTGTAAAATGAATTTATAATATTTATAATATTCTCCTACATATATTTCACTTGAAGAATAACATAAATCCAAAAAAATGGATTAAGTATAAAAAAAGTCAATATGTGTAATGAATACATAATATTTAATTGTAATTATAATTGTTATAATTGTTTTTAAATTTATATAATACTATGTCAATGTGTGTAATGAATGCATAATATTGTTAATATTAATTTTTATAATAAGAATAATGTATAGGCCCTAATATATATTTTAAAAAATGTAGTGAGTAAGAGCAAGTATGGAACGTAGAGATGATTGGGTATATATGTTTGTCTGTTGTCCAAGCAGGCTGGATATTAGCATATTTTGACTCTTATATTAATCAAATTCATACATATTAGATTAATTGATTAGTTAAATGTAATGCATACAGTATGCGACAAATATTGGTGTGGATTTCCAAAATTTTTTTAAATTTTATTTTCATTTATTTATTTATTTATTTTTTGCCAGGACAATATTTCAAAAATGACGCCAAATAACACAAGAATTGTGAAGAAAAAAGGAAGTGATATGATGTAGCTGGCAGCATAGACAGTGTGAGAGCTGAGAGGACTTGTAAGGATGAGGTGTGCAGTTAAAATGTGGCACAATGGAAGGAATGCATGTGCAATGAAAGCCAAGAAGTGTAAAAATGAAAAATGTGGGGTGGATTAGATGCAAGAATCGTGGATAGGTCCAAGAGATCCAAAAAATGGTATGTAATTATACAATTTTTATATATCTTCTTCTTCTGTCAGCTCTCCGGCACTTATAGTTTTGCCATGGCTTCTTTTATTACAGCAGCCCAATCTCTTCGGTCTTCTGCTTTTCTTGTCCATCTTTTCACTCTTTAGGGTCCTCAGATCTTCCACCTCATTGTTCCATCTTAACCTTGACCTGCCTCTACTCCGCCTACCAGCCATGCTCCCTACATATATCTTCTTTATTGCCCTCTCTTCCTTCATTCTAATTACACGTCCAATCCATTCCAACCTTCTTATCTTGATGCAGGTAACTATCTTAGGTGTTTTATATAGTTTGTCCAACTCTGCATTTGTTCTAATCCTCCAGATTTCATTTTCTTTAACCGGTCGAAATATTCTACGTAATATTTTCCTTTCCCATATTGCCAGGTTATTTTCCGATTTCTTCGTGAAGGTCCAAGTTTCAGAACCATACAATACTACCGGTTTAATGACAGTATTGTACAATTTTAACTTAGCGGCCTTTGAGATCCTTCTTGTCTTAAAAATGTTGTAGAGGCTGTCATAATATCTGTTACCCGCCGTTTTTCTCCTTTTAATATCCTTTTCTACTTCATTATTTTTAGTAATATAATTGGTGTAATGTAATGTAATAATTGGTGTAATGTAATGTAATAATTGGTGTAATGTAATTTCCATATCTGTAACTGTCCTACTTATTATCACTACATCATCAGCATATGCCATTATTTGTACAACTCTGTTCTTTATTGTTCCCTTTGGATTTATGTCTGTATTTCTTATTACTTTCTCCAGGCATATGTTAAATAACATAGTAGATAACTCATCTCCCTGCTTTAGTCCATACTGTGTTGTAAATTCCGCTTATATCTTTCCTTGGAATTTAACCACATTCCTAGTACCTTGTAGAGTCATTTGTATTAATCATACTAATTTGAATGGTATACCAAACTCATACAGTACCTTTATCATTTCCTTTCTATTTATATTGTCATATGCTTGCTTGAAATCTATATATAGTTGGTGAATCTCTACATTTTGCTCATATGCATTCTCTAATATTTGTCTGAGGGTGAAAATTTGTTCTGTAGTACTTCTTCCTTTCCTAAAACCACTTTGATAATCACCTATAATTTGATCATAGTATATTCTTATTTTAGTGGCTAGAATTGCTGAGAACATTTTATAAACCGTACTCAGTAACGCTATACCTCTATAGTTCTTACATTCCAATTTATTTCCTTTCTTATGTAGAGGATGTAGAATCGCCATTTGCCAATCTCTTGGCATTTCTTTCTCCATCCATATTTACATATTAATTCATGTATTTCCTTCCATAGCGTTATAGGTCCTAACTTTATAAATTCTGATGCTATACCATCCAACCTCGGAGCTTTGTTATTCTTTAATTTCCTTATTGCTACTTATGTTTCATTCCTTGCTGGTTCGTTTAATTCCAAATCTGGTCCAGAAAATTTGATATTTTCACTCTGTTCACTCATTTGGTTTCCATTCAAAAGCTGCAAAAAATATTCCATTCACCTGTCCATTACCCTTCCTTCTGTACCTATTAAATTCCCTTCCTTGTACAATTTTTATATATATTAGGCAAAATTGTGTAGTAGGCTAGTAGGTATTAGATTAAGCAATTTTTGTACTTCATGTGAAAAAAACCATTTGTTTGTAGTCCTGATGAAGGCATAATTAAAGCCGAAACGTTGGCAGTTTGAATTGGTGTTTTAATGATCTACACTCAATAATTAGTCCATACTATTAAAAAACAGAGGTCAAGAAATCAAGCATGTGAATATTATTTTAGGAATATTAAAGAACAGTAAAACTTCGCTCTAAATGGCGATTTTGTTTCAAAAATTTGGAGCAGTTTTTAAGAAAATGGTGTTTAAGCGCTACTGTAAATTCGAAATTTGAAGCTCTTTTCCACAGAAAATTTTTGAGTTTTCGAAAAACTTCATTAGAAGTCAATTGAAGCACTTTAACTCACAAATGTAATAGTGTTTACAAATTGCTGGAAATGTGTATATTAATGGTGTGGGAGATCTTTCAAAAAAATACATTTGTGTAATTTTTGAAAAAACAAAATAGAGCAATAAGGCGTGAATGACATCTCATAGAGTACATTTAGCATTATCCCTACCAAAAGTTCAAACACAAATTTTGGAACCGTTTTTGAGTAGATCTTCTTTTTGTAATTTTTTCAAATTGCACATATTGCAAGCAATATTACGTGAAAACTACCATCATTTTCAAAAAATGAACATGCCCTTAATGAAAGAACTAATTTCGGAGAACAAATTTCATTTGAAGGAAAATCTCTATCTTCAATTTTGTAGTTGGAGGAAGAATCCGAAAAAAAATTCAAACTTTTGCAATTTTCAAAAATTTAGAGTTAACAATGAAAATCAGACCTATGTCACATTTATAAGTGTATTTTATTCTATTTTTAGAAGAAATTTAAAGGAAAAATTTGTAGCTGTTTTTGAGTAAGCTTTGAAAATGTCCAGGGGCTTCATGTAAAGTACCCCAAAATTTTAAAGAATCTTTTTCGAAATCTCAAAGCTTTGACTCAAGCCAGATGGACAGGGGTTTCATCAATTTGGAAAAAATCCTACACATGATTTAGGCGCTAGCGGTGTTCACAGTCGGACGTTTTGAAAAGAACCACTTTTTCGGTATCAGGGGACCCCAAAACATGTATTTCCGTTAAAATCTCGAAATCAATTTTCCACAGCATTACGTAACTTTTCCTATACTATGTGTATTACTCCGTATATACGTATGTATACGGGAAAGTAAAAAGGAATATCTTTTATTGACAAACAAACTGGAGAAAGAAAGCTCATGAAGATAACTGGCAAAGGTGACAAGAGTTTAAAGATTTGTTAACTTGGATATGCCAATGTTTATGACTAACTTATCGCTAACTTTGATATGCCAATGTGAATGTTAATAACAAAATTATTTTTAATGATTCAGTTTTGCAAAATTCTATTAAAAAAAAAAAATCATAGTCGAAAATCATAGTCGACAAAAACATAGTTGAACAAGCTCAATAATTACCCAACATCTGATTCAGACAAATCAAATTAACACCTGCCCCCTGTCAATATGGATAACATTGTTGCAGTAAATCTGTCAATGACATAATCTCTGGGAAGAAACACTACCATGTTGGACAAATAAATTTAAGAGCAGAATAATTTGATACATGAAAATTATCAATATAACCTGGGCACTTACCTAACCTGGAAACAGCATGATTTTCAAGAAATTATAATAACCTGGTAAAAAGGAAATTTATTCTTAAATTTCTAGCAATATAGTGAGAATGCATAAACATGGTGGTCACATTCTCCAACAATGAGCTGAATGACAACTTTTTCTTTTTTCCTGCTTTTGACGAATATCTGATAATACCTTTCTAGAAAATCAACCAACTTTTGTTTTGTGAATAAATACCAAGTGCTTTCCTGTGATTATTAGCTGACTGCTGTTTCTCTGTTGCAACGTTTGTATGGTATAAACAATGCTCTATTTTCATTGCCAAAACTACATAGAAAATAATGTATTTAAGTTACAGCATCAATTTTTGGCAACTCTCTATATGACAAACTTGCAAAGATGGATAATTTGCAAACCAACCCTCATGTTTCATCGTGGACAGATGCTGTATTAAGTGATAAAAATAAAAAAAACATTCACCACACTAGCATTTTTGTAACGTACGGTCACTTACAATTCAAACAATATGTATTGGTATTGTATAATTTTTATATCACACGTTATTAACCACAAAGCTTTTCATTTTTGTGTTCAATGTGTTTTACAGTTTAGTTTCATTTCATTTTTTGTGCAAAGTACCATGTAGCAATATTAATTGTACTTAGTACTAGTTACACACTCTGGGGTAAGAATGCAGGGCTCACTCTTTTCGTATCCTGCAAAATATATTTTTAATAATAATTAATATTTACTTCCGTGTTATTGCAATACATTAAAAAATGCAATCACTTTTAGCAACCATCAACACACTTAAAATCTTTACTCTTCACAAAGCATTGAAAACATTACACTCATACCAACAAAATAAAAGTTTGAATTAACCGAAATGAATTGTATAAAGCTAGAAGTTGCAATTTACCATCTTCAGGAAGTAAGGAAGATCTTCATCTAGAGCTTCCGCAAACTGCTGAGTGCCATTTGCAATTCGATTAAAGGATGTCTGAAGTATTCCAGTCTTTCTTTACGTTCTGAAACTGAGTTCTCCTTTAGTTTGCAAAATCTTCTTTTTTTGTCTAATGAAAGCCTGTAGTTCAAGGTGTTCCTGAAATGAAAAGTGAGATTAAAGATATATAAAGTGAACTGAAACAATGAAATTGGAATTCAACAGAACACACTATTTTCCTTTTTTACAAATATTACAATTTCAATAGTGGAAAGAAGAGACGGTAATAATTCACCTTTCTCACTAGAACTCGGAAATCTCATTACAAGACTAACATGCGCCAGATAAGTATCTTCGCTCCTAGTTGAATCAGGGGCTTCTATTACAAATTGAGTTTATGTTCGTAGCAACCAGATCACTGGGAAACAAGTGAATAACATTTCCATCATCTGTAATGGTTGTGGTGGGTATGCAATTTACATTTTCATTTGTTACAGTTGTTACGTCTGCAGTTGTGATACCAACTTAATTCTATTGTTAGCACTCTTACCAGACACTGTTGTCACTGCAGAGAGACTTTCCTGCACACTGTAGAAGAAAAATTCAAAAAACATACATGTTCCAAAAGTTGTAATGACTCTTTGTTGAATTGAAGAAAGATATTAGCAATGTTGGCCATGACGATACTTATTATTGAAAATGACCCTGATATTGAACCCCAAATGAAACCTTTGCAAAATGTAGAATTGTCAACGCAAGAAGATCGTGAATTGCAGGACCATCATAGACGAAAGATGAAGCAAATCAACTTATATTTAATTTGCTGTTAGAAATGGAAACAAAGTTTAATGAAAAATTTGAAAAACTAGAAAGCAATAATTCAGAAATACGTAATAATTTTAGTAATAAATTTGAATAATTATATAATAGCAACAACAATTGTCATGTGCATTTCGCCAGGTGAAGCATGAATTGCAGGGAACCGTGACCGAATTGCAGGATGAAATAACAAATTCCGGATGGATACAGAATTACAGGTCGCTATATGAATACCAAAATTGAAACATTTATTAACCAATCGGAAAATTCCCGGAAGGAAGAAGATCCTCAAATAAATTAAATTAATTCTGATGTAAATGTAGTCAAGGAAGCTTTGAATACATAAAATGAATCTAGCCTACAACAATGTGAATGGATGACAAACGTCGAAACAAATATCATGCAAATAAGTGACGTGATGCAGTGGAAAATACAGAAATATTAGTCAAACGAAAAGTCCAAGAGGAAATAAATTTAATAAAGCAAATAGGGTACTAATAATATAAGAAACGCGGAAAATGTAGAACTAAACAACAAGTTAGAAATTTTGCAAAAGGAGATGGCTTTTGCACGTAACAACCTCTGCGACAGTACTAAATTTACCAAGTCATTTACATTTTACGGGGACGGGAAAGAGTAACCATTATCTTTGTCCCAGATATATAAAACTACATTTGATTGAACAAGCAATGTCATTGAAAGCACATGACTGTTTAAGTTCATTAGTTCCAAAGCCTAGTAGCTACGATGAATGGAAAGAAAAATTTCTTATGCGTTACTGGAATGAAAATCATAGGTTTGAATTAAAATATCTATTAATGGGAGAACGCTATAGAAAGGGCGGAACCAAATCAATGTGTGACTTCGCGACGCGCCAAATGGCATTCAAAGCATGCTATGATAACGTAGACGTGGACAAGATTATGAGAATTATAATTCGGCCTATAAAATTCCAAAATTTTTTATGGAATTCGATGCCAAACACGTCGGAGGATTTGGCAGAGCGGCTCAGTAGATTCGACCGAACATTGGGAATAGAATCCAATTGAACAGTGGAATGATGGGTTGCAAACCAGTAAAAACGGTAATGGCGAGGATCCGAAACATTTAAACAATGGGGAAAATAAGAAGCCATATCGAGATAGGAAGTCAGACAAACAGATAATTATCAAGAGGGAAAACGGTTCACGGAAAAACAAAGAGGACAAATACAAAGAACATAGAAGTGAACACCATTGTTCAGGAAAGTGAAAGAGTTTGAGGTATGTAGGTGCGATTCCTCAAACGTGTGGATGGGCAAGAAATCATAGTTACAGCAATAGACAGATTATTCGTTTCTGGGAGGATTTATTAAGGGAAGAAAACTGACAATAAAGGGAAACTATAATTAATGTCTAATTTTAAAAGGAAATTATTTGAGTGTCAATACAGAAGCGTTGGTAGATACTGGAGCAAATGTGTGTGCCATTTCACAGAATTTATACGACAATATGAAGAAAACTAGTATTAAAACTGAAGAATTGCCGACATGGAAGATGGATATTCATGTAGCTGATGGTACGCGGGCAGAGATATAGAATACACAAGTATGGGTCGAACTCGAGGTGCAAGGAATGATGACAAAGTTTCCAGCTATCGTTATGAAGGGCTTAATTTGTCCATTAGTTCTTGGTTTGGATGGAATATGAATGTTTAACGCTAATCACCTGATAAATTCCTTCAAAAACAGTTGCTCATAGAGGAATGATGAAATATCTTTAATAATTCTTAAAAAATGTAAGACTGCTCTTCTTAATTTATTAGTTTACTTAATAAATTCATCTCTACTTGCATTCACTTTTCCAGAATCCCTAAAAATTAGTATTGTAGACCACTTGCTAAAAATAATAATTCACAAGATGTTAGGAATTACCGACCCATAACCCTAACTTCAGTATTTGGCAAACTCTATGAAAAAGTTATATTAACAAGACTTAATTGTTTCTTGAATCTAATATCCTTATTAAATCACAATATGGCTTCATGAAGGGCTTCTCCACCACCATTACTGTTGTGGAATTCATACATGAAATCATTGGAAATTTGGAATCAAATAGGAAAACAACAGGTGTATTCATTGATCTTTCAAAGGCATTTGATAGTGTATGTCGTGAAAAACTGTTGACTAAAATTTATTATTATTATTGTGATGGAATAAGGGGTGGAGTTAATGACCTCATTAGATTGTACCTCACAGGACGTAAGCAATATACAGAGATCTTCTGGCAATCTGAACATTTTTTATCCAAAGTTATATAAAATTTTCATACAATTATCATAGGTATTTCGCAAGGATCTGTGCTTGGACCTTTGTTATTTCTAATACATGTTAACGATATTCCAAGCTCCACAGATTTCTCTGTAATTTGTTATGCAGATGATACAACATTAATAAGTATGGGCAAAATCTTTGTCATCTAGAAATTAATCTGACTGAATCAATTAAAAGTTATTTGTCCATAAATTGAAATTAAACGTTGATAAAACTGTATTAATCAATTTCAAATTTCATCATGGTTACAAAACCAAAACATACAAGTGGAAGTAGACAATGAAGCAGTGAATCAAACCGATTCTCATAAGTCCTTAGGAATATTGATAGATCAAAACATAACTTATAGCAAACAACAAGTTGACACACTTTGTAATAAAATTAACTCCAATATATTCCTCTTGAGATACTTTTCCAGATACCTGGAAACTGATGCACTTATTTCACTTTATTATGGAATAAACTTCTCTCAATTTCAATGTGGTATTGAAATATGGAAATGTACAACACAATAAAAATATGGATAGATTAATCGTCCTATAAAAGAAATGTATCAGAAGCATTTTCAAACCAAATCTGAGACAGTCCTGTAAAGATTTCTTTATTAAATATGAATTACTCACTGTTGTAGCACTCTACTCTTACCAAGTATTATTACTATTGAGGAACAATCAGAATCAATACCTTGTGAGTAATAAAGAGGTACATAACTACCATACTAGACGACATAGGGGCTATCACAGGATATACACTAGCAAGTCTTCAACTAACAAAGATCCTTTCTGCAATGCTGCATGGCTCTTTAATAATCTCCCAGTTAACATAAAATCTACTGATGATAAATACTTCAAACATTGCTTAACATTAGATCGCCTGGCTTTCGTATACCCTCTAGAACGCCCCAGCGGAGTTGTTTCGGTCAACGATACTTCCTAAGAAGGAAATATTGCAAAAAATATTTATCTGCATTAGTATAACAATATTAAAGATAATTATTTAGTATATAATGGAATTATTACGCCAGAACTTAAATATATTTTAAAAAATTCTTGCCAATTCTATTCTGCAGAATGAAAGTTAAAGAAACATCTTGGACGAAATAGGAAAGGGACAACAGACAAAAATTATGTTGAAAAGTAAACTTTTATCTATTAATACCATTTTTGCAACAACAACATAAAAAGTGTTATAAACTTTAATTTTCCATAATATGAGTTTCACACGTCAGAAACCTATATTTCCTTTGCATTGCACTTCACATACTGTCTCACATTATGTCAACTTTATTTATATTATTTTTTTTAAAATTATTATATACAAACATATATGTTGCAAATTTGTATTTGCTTCACACTGATAGAAACTTGATATGTTTCATGATGGAGTTTTCAAACAAATTTAATCACATGTTCTAAATGGCACTTAAGTATTGTTGGGGTTTCTACATTACTGGTTTTACTATGCATACAGTACAAAATACGTCCAGTTAAAAAAAAACTTTTTAATGCCATGTTCAAGCTACAGTTTTCAAGCACATTTGGAAGAGTATTATCCAGGCGTTTGATGAACACCTGCCATGTATTATGATATGTAGTTCCTGACTACAAGTTTTCCTCTCGGTTTTCAATACTTTCCAATATTTCCTGTCAATGAAAAACAAATTGACACACATATTTTAGTGATTCATCCCCCACAAGTCACAATTACTTGCTGGTTTCATTCGATTGTACACCAAAAACTGTGTAAATACATAGAGTTTGAAAGGAAAATGCTGGCATGTCAACTCTGGTCATCTGACACAATAAATCTACAGTTTATAAATGAATAACTCCACACTAAAGAAAAATTATTTTTCAGATAAAATTAATGAAATAACCTTTATTTCATCTCAAACCTCTCTTATTAATTCAAACATAATGAATTATGAGACAAGAGTGAATAAAAAATGAAGTATATCTGACCACATCATCATGATCTGGAGTCCAAATTGCCAACCTGTACACTAAACATCTTTTCTAAATTCGGAACATTTATCTTATATAAATAAGAAGAAGAAGAAGAAATATTTTGTCATTGCACCTTTGTATGACAATAATACTTTTCTTTCAAGAGACAATAATTTGATTTTTAAAACGATGATGTTTTTGCTATACCATGACGAAACAACTCATGATTCAAGACTTAACCTGTATTAAACAAGAAGATCTGAACACAATGCAAAGTGGAAGGAATGCTCACATATTTCTTATGAAGATATCTGAAAATACTAGCAGACACATTAAACATTTTTCAACATTGAAATATATGTAGTAGAACCTACAGATGGGGTCAGTATCCAAAGAGTCGAAATGACCGCCTCTCGGGTGTTCTGGGTAAATTCGATAATTTTTCATTAAATATGGTTATAACACGATTCAGTTTTTAACATACTAAATAATTGAAATTGATGAAAAGTCACGAAATCACAAAATTGTATCTTCAAAAACAAAGATGTTACAAGGACATAAAGAGCGATAGGAGTCGAAATGACGCCTCTGGGCGTTCTAGTGGGGTCCATATAAGATATCTGAATTGCTTTAACTTACTGTTAAAAAAGACCATGTACCATTACAAGAGTGACCATTCTTTGTACCATTCAGTCCAATAAGGCAATGTACCATTTTAGTAATGTAGGAAATAATGTAATTATATGTCAGGGCATTGAAATTAATGTAATTATTATTTACATCTAATGCATCCAAGTTATTGTAAGTTAATTAAACTACTACTGTAAGATAATGGAATTACTTACTCTAATGGTAAGCTATCTGCCATTTTATCATTATCCGCTAGTTTATTGTTAATGTTATTTTTAATTTGAAAATGAGACTGTATTTTAAAATGTAAATTACTTTAATGTTTATTATGAGCAATTGCATGCTTTATTATTCATGTAATTTATCACGTAAAGAATTTAAATTATTACTTTAAGTTATGTAATTGAATGTAATTCCTGTTATGACTTAATGTAATTGTTTATATTAATCAATTATGCATCTTTTAACATAATAAAGATAATGTAAACATATTAAATTATTACTGTAAGTGAATGTAGTTTTAAAAAAATGTAATTACTTACTGTAATTTTAATTAATAACTAGACAGACTTTGCTTGATACTTTCTGTAAGTCTATAAGCAATACAATGATGATGATGATGATGATGATGATTATTATTATTATTGTCATGAAGATAATTTTACGAAAGGACATAGGGCAACAACATTGCTTAGGGGTTGCAAACCAACACCACGAACTGCTCCATATTTGCAATATAGAGGAACAATCTGTCGAATTCTGGAACCAACTTCACGCCACTACAATACATGTAGTGGCCCATATATATATATACAGGGTGAGTCACGTAACTTTAGCACCTCCTGTAACTTTTGAACGGTTGAAGATATTGCAATGCAGTTTTCACGGAAGTGAATGAGGGGAATGGGGCTAATTGATATGTGTATTGATTTCTCTTTTATCACTGTTATTTACGAGATATTTGAGGCAACTTTGTTTTTTCAAATGGGACTATACATATTTTTTCAGTCTATCATGACAAGCGTAAAAGACAAATCCAAAGATATAAATATTGTCATATGTTATAGATAAGCATTTTTTTGAGTAATTGTGATTTTTTTGCGACTAGTGTTTAACGGATATTTTCATGTAACTGTCAGCCCCACAAGGTCACGCAGCGCTCCCCCAGCAAAACGCGGGGTCTGGGAAAAGTAAGGGATTTAAGTACTTGAGGATACGAAAAATATTCCCAAACTGTTGCATTTTTTTCCTGAACTCTCCTTTTCATCTTAATCCATTTTCAGTAATTTGGGTTCTTAGGGATTGAAAATACGGATTTGTCTTAAGTATTAATTGAAATAAGATTATTTCTATCCCTAAGTTATTATTATATTCGTATTAACATTGAAATTGTTTGCTCAAAATATACAATATATTTTGTACAGTTTTAATTATTTATTCTTATTGTCCTTTGTTTCAAGATCCCATTACTACGTATCTTATGAAATCCCATTAAATGGAGTTGAAGTTATAAACAATTTTATTACAATACAAACTTATGACAAATCCTTATTTTCCATCCTTTAATTCCTTCAATCAAAGAAAGACGAAAATCTGAAAATGCGGAAGGATGGAAAGCACAGTTCAGGAAAAAAACTGCAATGGTTTTGTGAATCTTTGGAATACTATGTTTCGTATTTTCAAATAAGATCCCTCCCCTTCCCTTCCCTTCGCCGGGCGCACGTGTGCTGGTGGAGCGCTGCCGTGACCTTGTGTGGTGGACTATTCAAAACGTCCGTTAAACCCCGGTCGCAAAAATCCAAATTAATCAAAAAAATGCTTATCTAACGTATGACAATATGTACATCATTGGATTCGTCTTTTTACGCTCGTCATGGTGGACTGAAAAAATATGTATAGTTCCATTTGAAAAAACAAAGTTACCTAAAAAATCTCGTAAAATAGAAGTGATAAAATAGAAATAATTGCACGTATCAATTAGCCCCTTTCCCTCATGCACTTCCGTGAAAACTGCATTGAAATAACTTCAACCGTTCAAAAGTTACAGGAGGTGCTAAAGTTACGTGACTCACCCTGTATATATATATATATATATATATATATATATATATATATATATATATATATATATATACAGCAAAGAGGTACACCTGTGTAATGCAATCGCACTTGAATATCAACTAATTAGGAATTTCACATACAGTTGCAGATTTTACAGGCTCTGAACAGGTGGAGTAGAATCGAGAAGTGTCGAACCAGCAAAAAACCTAATAGAATGGTCAAGATCTCATCCTGTAGATTACGGTGTGAGGAATGTTTCTTTGAGGCCTTTTGCCTAATAATTTTAGTTTTTAGAGGCCCTAGACCGCTTTGTTTAGGAGTTATTTAACAATATAAATTTTAAAAAAAATCCTGGTATGTGTGTGTGTGTGCGCGCGTGCGCGCGTGCGTGCGTGTGCGCGCGTGCGTGTGTTGCGGATTGCATTTTACATGAATATTTAGATGCGTTTTTTAAACAAATCCTTCATATTTTAATGCCAAACTGCAATTCGTCACATCTTCCTGAAATTCTCTTTCTTTAGTGACCTCATTTCCACAGAATGGTTGTGTGTGAGAGCCGCAAAGGGATGGTATACTACGGAAATAATATAGAAGACAATGTCCGGTGTTTCGTGTATATAAGGCCGAAGTTAGAAAACGGATAGAGAAAATACTCTACAGTACAATGATTAAGAATTGTGATTGCATGGAAGAAAAATAATGAGTGGTTTTGTCTATATACTTGTAAAATGAATAACGTAACTATGACTCATTGCCAAGCACCGTTGAAATTAGACATAATTAACAAATTAGGAGATGTGATATTTATGAAACTAAACTTCACAGTACTGGAAATTAGGGTTAGATGTCGGGCAGAAGAATTTAGTGAATGAAAGAGTTCAACTATTGATGAAACAACATATTACTAGCAGGAACGAACCCACTAATGTGAAAACAATTACCTGAAGGGAAGATATATTCTGGAATTTCTGAAATTCTGAAAAGAAAAAAGAAAAGAAAGAGGAAAAAAGAAGAGAAGAAAATATGTAGTTATTTTAAGACAGTGTTACACGGCTATTTATGTTTCATGTTTTTCAATATTTTAAATTTATATACTATTTGCGTGATAGCTACGTAAATATTTAATTGTGTAATGGGCGCTGATAACATCTTGCCCGGTGATATCAAGTGTAGGATGAATTTTAAAAAAATATAGGAAATGTGATAATACCAGTGACAGAACAGTTAGGAGAAATAAATGCTATTAAATAGTCTGTTATATAATAATAAATATACGTAAAATTTGTAACAGCATGAGTGTAAGAATGTCCACAGTGTGAATATGATGATACGGTTTTTCGTTAAGGATTTTGTTATTAGGTTGCTATTTTGGGAGGGTGATCTTGTCAAAATATAATATAATGTCGTTTACGATATTCTGACGCTTGGATGGGGGTTAGCTGAGACATATATCTTGATGAGATTATTAATTTAAATCATTTATATAGTAGTGACTCAGTCGAAGTATTAGAAACCGTGAGCGAAAAGAAGAGAACTTTGGGTAGCCATATTGAAAAACAATCGCATTGGCACGAGGATCAAGATTTGAGCAGAAAAATTTGGTCGTCGACGCGAGCACACCGTATAGAAAGCATTTGGTCGCCGACGCAAGCAAATGCAAGGCATCTATAATAAAGCCGGAATCTGGAATTTGTCATCAGCAGGAATGTCCGCCTGATGCATTGATGATAGTTATATAAATGTTGAACTACGTAGCATTGAACTTGGTATAATGTGAACGAGACGTCATCAAGATGGAAGATTGTTGGTGGAAGACGGGGATCTTTGAGGAAGATCTTGGACAACGTAGGCTATGAAGAGAATATCATCTTCGTAAGTTTGATGCGCCACGGAGGACATCGTACAAGGGAGTCAAACAATATTTCACTAAAGTAAAGGCCTTTTAACTAACGTAATTAATTTAACTAGGGTTCAATTCAATGGCATGCCAGGTAAATAATTGTTTAATGTTATAAATAAATAAGCAGAAGGAATGAATAAATGCAATTGTTACCAAAACGAGAAGGCTGATTTTTCATTTATATATAAACTCCGCAGATAAATCATACCATCAGTGCAGGATGAGACTTCGGCTCATGTAAGTTATCTCTATCTATATCTGTTTATTTATCTATCTATATATAGGCTTAGGAACACATGGGCTTTCAGAGAGGCAATACGGATTCCGGAAAGACCGGTCGACGACTGACGCCATCGAACACATCCACCACAATGGTAGTGGAACCAGCCAAAAATGGCAGAGCGGCTACCCGAGGCAAAAAGGGCTTCTGTACTCTTATCGCTACAGACATAAGAAATGCATTTAACTCTGCGATATGGGACCTTATTCTGCAAGCTCTAAAGATAGAAAATACGCCAGACTACCTGATAAGAATGGTTGACAGCTACCTTAAAGGCAGGGTCATTCTTTATTCCTGGAAAGGTAATATGTTAGAGAAAGAAGCGACATGTGGGGTGCCACAGGGATCTAAAATCGGACCACCCTCTGCGAAGTAATGCCTAACGGCGGTTCCGCAGGGGGAGAAAGATCTCAACAAGGGTGGCGGTTTTTAGTGGGTAAACCAACAGGGAGTCCCATGCTACCACGAAGGTAAATCGTATTACTTCCGGGGTTTGGGGGCACTGGAGAAGGATCGTGACAGGTCTACTGGGTTTCTAGTTTGATACATACGTTTGGCCTCAGGGAAGGAAATCTTTTCGGCCACTTATCTTTTGGATCTCTCTTTCCCGGAGAAAGCTGGGGCACTGGTTGTAGTTGACTGGATGCTTGCGTTCACAATTAACAGTGAGGTGGTGTGTCGTGCAGTGATGTTCCGTTCCACACTTCCCGCAAACTGGGCTTACCCACATACAGCGATGCTGGGTATGCTCAAACCGTTGATATTTGAAACAGCGCAAAGGGTTCGGTACATACTATCGCACACGGAGGTTGTAGATTCCACTAATGATCCTTTCCGGGAGGGACGGACGGTCAAACGTAAGGATCATAGTCGAAGTAGGGATCTCTTTCCCCTGCTTCTTCCTTCTGATCCTATATACCTAAGTCACGCCGTGGCTCTTGAAAAAGGTAGAGAGATCTTCCTCACTTTCCGAAGTAAAGTCAAATCATTGAAACATTTTTGAGAAAAGTTTTAAAATGTTGAAGTTATATGAAAAGTGACCCCAACAAATCAACCCAACCCAATCAAAATATCCGTTTCAAACTCAGAGGACCTCGAGTACCTTCAAATCGATATAGGAATATCAATTTCGGAGAAAATCGACTGAACTGTTGTGGCGCTAGCGTTGAACACAGACGGACACAAAATACAGATTCTGACCACATAGCGTGTTAGTGGAAGTAAACTATATATATATATATATATATATATATATATATATATATATATATATGTACAGGGTGAGTCACGTAACTTTAGCACCTCTTATAACTTTTGAACGGTTGAAGTTATTGCAATGCAGTTTTCACGGAAGTGCATGAGGGAATGGGGTTAATTGATACGTGAATTCGTATATAAGAGCAAAACTCCAACACCGTTGGACCGATCTCCATGAAAGTTGGAACTTCTACATGTTTTTCACCGACAAGGTTTATGTGTTGTTAATTCTGTTGTAACTCCACTACATGGCGCTACATATTCACGTCAAATGCAACCTTCAACACACTCGGCAGCATTTTGAATCTACATCGTTAATTAACTCCTAAACAAGGCGCTCTAGGGCCTTAAAAACTAAAATATTGAGGCCGAAGGCCTCACATAAACGTTTCTCACACCGTAATCTACAGAATGAACTCTTTCTGAACATTCTATTACATTTTTGCGTACGGCGTTTTTGGTACGGCGCTTCCCAATATTACCTCACATGCTCAGAGACGAGCAGAATCTGCAAGTAAATGTGAATAAGAGGGACAGAGAGCGGTAGAGACAGACACAGACAGGGACAGGGTGAGGGAGGAAGAGACAGTGAGAAACGGTGATGGGAGGGGAAAGAGGGAGATGAAGGGCAGAACGTCTGCCGGGTTTTTCTAGTTTACTATAAATATAGGGGCAAGATCTAACAACTTTTTCGTTACCAGGGTCCAGCAATAAGAGTTTTTTTTCTGACGAAAATTCGCGGTTGTCAGACGCACGATACTTTCTTGCGAAGTAAAACGAGTAAGTTAAAATGAACTAAGGCCGTTTCTCTGAATAGGAAAAATTATGTTCATTAAATTTGAATTTCGACTTGAAAGTATTTCATTTTTACAGAGTAAATATGTCTGTGTTCAGTATAAACTATGGTACCAGCAATATCTAAGTACTCGTAAATAAAACCAAGTGGGGTTGCTTATGCCACTTATAACTTAAGAACGGCTGGACCAATTTTAATTATCTCTGACATTTCGGATTCATCTCCGCCCCAAATAGCAGAATAACAATTAAAATATTAGGAAAAAATCACGAAAAAAAGAGAAAAGAACAAAACTAGATATTGATGTAAAATGCAACACGCAACACGCGGCATTTCTGGATCTATCTCGTTAAATAACTCCTAAACAAAGCGTTCTAAGGCATTAAAAACTAAAAATTTGAGACCAAATGACTCAAAGAAATGCTTCTCACACCGTAATCTATATGATGATATTTTCTTGAATATTCTATTACATTTTTGCTGGTTCGGCGCTTCTCGATAATACTCCACCTGCTCAGAGACGTGCAGTATCTGCAATAAATGTGAATGAGAGGGAGAGAGACGGAGAAGGACAGAACAACGTCTGCTGGGTTCCGCTAGTTGTAATATAACGTAGAATATATTTCGCCTTAAATTTCCTTTAGAGTCGAAATTTCAAGATTATTAGTTGCATTTACCTAGACATGCTGGTATTTTCATTCAGTTTAGTAATATTTTGTACTATAACTTTCCATATTCGAACTAATAAATACGGAAGGCCAGGAGGGCCCAGATGCTCGGAACTGTCGACAATTTCAAGCTTCTTGTCAATCTAGTCAACGATTTTTTTCTTTCGAATAAATCTTGTTGCACTATTGAGAAAATTGCAAAGTACTTGTAAACACGTGTATGTCAATTAATAATAATAATAATAATAATAATAATAATAATAATAATAATAATAATAATAATAATATTTTGTTGAAATTACTTCATTTCGGTTCGTTCGTTTAGACTGTGTCCTTTATGAAGTACAACAATATTTACAGCAATTTGTTTTAAAAAGAAATATACAAAAGCAGAGGAAATATTCTTCTGTATATCGCATTCTCCTGAAGGAACCCTCAGCTTCAATACATTTCTAATTTTGCATTAATTATCCTGCTTTAAATGTTTACGCGTGAAATGCTGTGGGTACGACCCTAGCGGCGTTGTTATTGCATTAATCTAGAACAAGATCAAACCATTGACATCACTGTTCATTGTTGCATCACAATCAAAAGAAGAACATACCGCAAATATTGGTTTTACAAGTCTCGAAAGGTCTGGTTGAAAAATTATTTAAAATTATTTATATACTAAAATTGTCTATTTCATTTGATATTTCAGTTTTGGTCTACAATGACAACAGTCCTGGATACGTTTCTGAATGCCACCAATGTTCTAAAATAGTAACCTCTTCAGGTAAGATGTTTTTTAAATCTGGAGAAGGATAGAAATAGTATCAACATGAAAAAATACACATGAGATTAAATTTAATTGTTTTGAAATGTTAATAAAATTAATTCATAAATGTGATTTTGGTAAATATCAGAACAAAGCAGGATATAACTTAGGGAATTTATCCACTCCCAATTCAAAAAAATAAGTGTGATGTAAGACTCGCTAAAGCTATTTCCAATAAGGGATGTAAAAGAGAATAATTTATTTTGCTATCAAAAGAAAATTATTACATATGCCATCAAAATACTTTTATTTTTTTTAAAACAGAATAAAAATACCCCAGTGCTATTGATTTTCTTCTTTACAAATTTCATCTTCAATATGAATTTTTCTGTTACATACAAAGGTAGCCTGGATAGCCAAGATCACTATGGCTGAAGGACCATAGCTGCCTTGGCTTCAAGGGTCGTGGGTTCTAATCCTGCCTTGGGCTTGGATGGTTATGTGTTTTAGTATGTGTTCTCCCACTGTGACAGTTTAATTAGAGCATGACTTGTAATGGAAAATGGAGAGAGTAGTAAGAATACACCTACATAATTATGAACATAAATGAGAGACATTCATATTTTATAGGCTAAAATAGTTGTAAATAAACAGAGAAAGAATAACAAGAAAAACAGGAACTTCACAATATTGACATTGTTTCAAAATTGAGAATGCCATGTAGCCTATTGCTGATTGCGTCATTTCAGAAGCATGTGGTTGTGGATTTTTGAGGAGAGACATTAGATTTAAATTATATAAAAATACTGTCAAGGAAAGTAAGTAATATGGCGTTGGAAAATTTCACGGTGTTTATAATACGTTTTCTGATAAATATCACTCTTTTGTAGCCCACTAATTGTATAAGAATTTTGGTTCATTTGATTTGCAAATTACAGTTTCTTAAAATTTTGTAGATTTCTATAGTTTTATGTGTCATATTGCGGATTGAAGTTGGTTCTGCCAATTATGAATTATTGTTTTTTGCTGCATGGTTTATAGTTTTACTCCAACATTTCATAGCAACGAATGGGAAATCTCCAAATGCCTCCTTTACTAAAAGAATCTGGTATATGTCTTTATACATAGATCACTGAATCTAATGCTAGTTCGACATTGTATTATCTTAATAGGGGCCATACATTAATTATGTAATGCAAATTTCAAATACTTTCAATACCCCCTCCCCTTTGTAATGCACTTCCCTATCTCTATGTAACGCAGTGTAATGCCTCAGACCCCTTCCCTTCCACTTTAGTGTTATGTAATTTATGGATGACCCCATAAGAGAAATAAACACAAAATTTACGTTCACAGTAAGTGTGAATGAGCATCAATTGTTTGAGTAAATACATAACAGTCTTTATGCGCAGAGATGTTTACTAACATGTTATAAGTTGGCAACTTTTAATTTATAATTTATTGAAACAGTATAGTGATATCTGCCAAAGATTTTTTGAGGTGGCAAAGCTGAAATCAATTACAATATTTTACTAATTTTCAAAGAAATTCGCATTTAATGATAGAGAATTTACTGGAAAAATTGGTAAGATATTATTTGAATTCACATTTTTTATTATATAATTACTATACCACAATATTATTCTGGTTTATTTATTAATTTAAATTCAAAAACATTATCAATTAGTCAAAACATATTATTTTTTAATTTCTCTGTTTTGATAGTGCTATCGATATTCAATAGTTTATTTCAAGGCTATCAATAGTCATTCTGGCGAGGTTAAACATGCTCGAGTATGTCAGTAAATTCTGAATCACTATTTATCCAATAACATGATTCAAAAGCATTTATGGACTTTCCTAAGTTTTTGTTTGTTTTGATTTTCCTTTGGGGATGGCATCATAAAATGCCATGAAATTTCACATCCTTGGGTACTGAAAAAATATAATTATGTGATTTTTGGTGAAAAATTATCTCCTATTACTCTACTGGAATGTGTTATTTCAGCTCCTGGTTTGAATTCAAAATCTCCATTAACATTGTATTTAAGAACTCTTTAGGGACCTGTGACTGAAATTTCACATCCTTGGGTCCTGAAAAAATAAAATTATGTGATTTTTGGTGAAAAATTATCTATTATTCTACTATTAGGAAAGTAAATTTTTATGGTATGTCATCTTCAACGGCTATATTGTTTTAGATCACTAGGCTAGATTTGAGATATATATGTATCCTGAAATCATTAAATGCTTTTTCTAAGATTTCAGGTTAAGATCACGTTTTGTGTTTAAAAATCTCCTTGCAGAGCAATTCTTACTACATTGCAAAGAAATTTTCAGAAATTATTGTAAAAGAAACAAGAAAAAAGATTTATTACAGAATGATTTCGTCAGTAGTGTGAAAATAAATTTCCTGTGGCTGTAGGTGAATTTACAAACTTCGAAGATTCTCTTTATAAACTTTTTCAAAAGACAGTTTCAGTGTAACATATTTTAACAATGATAATTATTCATTTTCATTTAATGTGAAATGATAACACGGTGTACACGAACACTGTTTGCCTCCTTTTCATTAATTTTCATTAATCTACTCATTAATTTCATTTCAGAAATTAAAAACTTCTTGGGAATGGAATATTATGAAGATGCTTCTGCACTGGCAGGTAGATTTCCCACATTCCTACATTTTCGTGTAAAAAGAAGATGACCAGGAAGCACCATATTTGCTGCATCTATTGCTCTAACAGCTGCTGCCACCATCATCTCCATGCCAGCCGTCTTTTGTAAGTTTACAATCAGAGTATATTAATGAATTCTTGAAGAGCTATGATAAAACTTGAAGATTTTTAATCTACCCACATTAACCATGTTAACTCCAATCAATCTATAAAATATTACTGTGGCTTTAACTAAACTTCTAGAGTAGTTTATGTTTCTTTTGATCACCCCATTTTAAAAAACAGAGATGCCCATGATTTTTAACACACACACAAAATTCTTCAGAACAAATTATTCATGCCAAATTATGCAAAAACTACTCATATTTTTGAAAAATTGTACATGACCCAACTTAGTAGTTTTTGCATTATTTTGCAAGAAATATAGGCAATTTTTATGTTTAAAAACAATTTTTCCTCTAAAAACGGCAATAATTCTTTTTCTTTAAATTTTCTGCTCAAATGTGTCTAAGGAAGTGGTGCTATTCTCAATTCCCGCGAACTCTGTTTTTGAAAATAGCAATATTTTAACATCTGAAAATTACAAAATATAAGATAGAGATTTCTGCTTTAAAGAAAATCTGTTATATAAAATCAGCACGTTTAGAAAGGTTATGTACAATTTTTTGGGGAAAAAAAAACCAACCATTTTGCGTAATTTGCATTTTAAATTTATACCATTTCTAAAAAAAAAAATATTTTGTCAAAATCTGCTCCAAATTTTTTCCACTGATAGAACAAGGAATGCTTAAAAGAAGGGCGCAGGTCTAATTTTCATTGATTTCTCCGTATATTCGAACCCTGCACAATTTTAACATTTAAAAATTACAAAATTGAAGATAGAAATGTTTGGCTTAAACAAAATCTATTTATTTATTTATTTGTAAAAAGTAAAAAACAAGAATTTAGAAAATAATTACTATTTTAGAAAAATAAAAATATATGAAAAATGTTTGTTCCCAAGTTATAGAAAATCAATTTCAACTGTAAATGAACTACAAGCAAAAGGAGTGCTCAACAAAACGTGCGCACAGTGAAGCTATATTTACGTCCAGAAGTAAATCAAGGGGCCATCTCAGCATTTGCTCAATGCATCAGGGAAACTGGACAAAAACCTAATCGAGATGGGGGTCAGTGACCCGGAAGCTGAAGTATATTACTTGTTACAGGCGTATTAAATATTTTTAAAAAATGTATACAATACAAATGTAAACCAATTCATTATATATCATTGTTTTCTTACAATAAACATTATTTTTCTTTTTGATGATCAGTATAGTCTCTAATTGTATAGAAACAGTTTTGCAGCAGAAAAGATTTTACTTTTAATTAAAATTTGTGTACTGACTTTAATTGTTTAATGTCATTTGGCAATGCATTGTAAAGTAATGGTAATGTACATGTATGTTGATTTCTTGTACTGAGCTGTTGATACTGACACTTGATGCACATGATTTCTATGGCGTGTGTTGTAATTATAAATATCAATATTGCATGAAAATATGTTCCCTCCGTTAAGTAGGTCATTTTTGACAAATATTACAGATTCGTAAATAAATAGACAAGGCAATGGTAAGACTCCAGTTCAATGAAAAGAGGCTTGCAGGGATCACGTGGAAGGCATTTTTTCATTATTCGAATAATTTTCTTTTGCAATCTGAAGGTCTGAATACTACAGGATGAGCTACCCCAGAATATTATGCCACATCTCAGGCGGGAATGTACATTTGCAAAATAACGCAATGAGCTGCATGAAGGCTGACAGAATTTGAAAGAATTCTGAATGCGTAACATATTGAACTTAATTTAGTGTTTCATTCTGTTATATGTACATTCCATTTGAGGTTTGATTGAATTGAGAGACCTAAAAATTTTGTTACCTCGACATCAGCTAATTGCATATTGTTCATTTTCAATGGAAAATGTGATTTCCAATTTGAAATGCAAAAATGCATTAAAACAGTTTTTCTTTTGTTAATAATTAATTTGTTATTATGAAACCAATTTGAAACTACTGAAATCGTACTATTTACTGCTTCTTTACAGCTGCTACTTATCTATTCTAGAATTCAGCACATTAAAACACGTCACGTACATTTTTTTGAATAAGCTGGCAGTTTTCACGTGATTACGGCATGAAATTAATGAAACACGGCGCATTTTGATTGGAAGATTTAAAATTGGCGGCAGAGACATGCCGGTAGATAGCACGGTGGTCATGTCACAAACAAGACTCTAGATACAGAGAGTAGTGCATGGAGATTTTTAAGATTATGAATATTGATTTGAGATAGACGCATGGTTCTCAACACACAGAATATCTCACAGTTCCAATTCTTCTGACAACTGGATATAAAAATGGCAGGATTGGTGGAACAATGGAATGCGCTACTCTCTGTATCTAGGTTCTCTAGTCACTAACTTGTATAACAGGTAAAAGTCTTTGGTTTCCATGGAGAGTTGGACTAGACCAATCGAGCGTTGCTGAAGTGTTGTTTTATTTTTTTCTATTATTATTATTATTATTATTATTATTATTATTATTATTCCACTACATCACGACTAAAGATCTTATGAGTCGGCTGAATATAAAATCTACTCCAGGTTGCAACCAGCTACCTAAGGAGCAGATTCGGTGACTATCAGTGCCTCTACAATACTTTACGCAAAATGTGGGCTGTTCCAAATAAAGCAATTTCTTGCACTTCCCAGTCTTTTGAATTACCTGGGAGTTTAGACAAGTTCTTACTCAAATTTTGCGGAACAAATCCCAGAGCTCCGATAACTATCGAGACGACCTGTGCTTAACACCCCACATTCCGCTGATGTCGATTTCCAAACTCTTGTGTTTAAGACTTTTCTCTGCCTCCTTGGTAACGAAGTTTTGATTGCAAGGTACAGCAACATCGATAAGTAAACACGATTTTTCCTCCAAATCCCGGATAACTATATCCGGTTTGTTTGCCGCTATCCTGCGATCAGTTTGAATTTGTTGGTCGTAAAATATTGCACACAATTCAACAGACGTCACCGGTTTTGGTGAGTGTTCATACCACTTGGAGCATGTGTTCGGAACTTCGAAGGCGGTACAGATCTGCCAGTGGAGGTAGCTACATACCCTGTCATGTATTTTGAAGTACTCGGTCTTTGCTAGAATTGGACAAGCTGAGACAATATTATCAGTGGTTTCTACTGTTCCTGGCAAATGCGGCATTTATCATCTTGGGAAATTTTGAGAACCACTTTATCAAAATTTCTTTTCAAAATACTTTTCTGTGTCTCACATTTCATGTTAAGTAGCATCAGAAGTTCAGTGTCTCTGTCGTTCTGCGTGTCTTGCAGAGTCTTGTTCGCAATGCTTCTTGCTACACTAAAAATGCCTCTGTTTCCCATTCTTCGGTCGGATTTCATGACCTGCCTCATTGGAGGGTCATCTTGATGGCTGACTACATACTTTCCCATCCCGACTATTGCGTTGTGCCAGGAGGCCTCAATTTGTCTGAGAGACTCTTCCTCCTTCCTTAAGTGACACATAAAATCTATTTATATCAGTTCGAGGGTGGGAAACATTATGCATTGTTAGCAGTTTTCTGGTTTTTCGATCCATGGTGCGAATTTCTTGCTCAGTCCAGTCCACTAGTCGGAAACTGTATTTGGCTACAGGCACCGCCAAACCACCTATTGCTGATATTTTATTCCTGGAATTCATAGCAGACTGCAGGACCAGTCTCACTCTCCTAAAATACTCCCTACGAATTCTCTCTTTAATTGTGTCGTTCGAGATGGTCTCACATTCTTCAATTCCCAGATATTTGTAAGTTTTACCTGGCTCAAGATCTTAAATTACGGTGTGCATATCAACTTCAATGTTCTCAGATGTAATTTTGCCTCAGTTAATTTTTGCATACTTGTCAAGACCAAACTTCACACAGATGTCATTGCTAAAGTCATTCACGACAGACAACATTTGGGAATCACTTCATTATTAGCAAACACTTTCAGGTCATCCATGTAAAACAAATGTGATACTGGCCTTTCATCACCATGGAGCTTGTAACCAAAGTCAGCTTGCGACAACTGTCTAGATAGTGGGATCAAACTAATGCAAAACAGCAGAGGGGATAGTTAATCTCCTTGAAAAATACCCCTGTTGATCTGAATACTTCTGGTTTCTACTGCTTCCTTCCTGCTCTGTATTAGTAACCTGGTACTCCACGACTTCATGCTAGCCTTGCAAAATTCAATAAGACTAGGATGAAATCGATAGATCTCCAGGGTCTTCAAAATCCAATCGTGTGGTACATTGTCAAAGGTTTTTTGGTAGTCAATCCAAGCCATGCTCAAATTACGTTTTCGTTTCTTTACATCATTCAAGATGACTTTATTCAGTAGCAAGATTTCCTTACAGCTATAAGAATCTTTACGACATCCTTTTTGTTCAACTGGCATTAGATGATTCTTCTCTAGATGTCTGTACATTTTGTCAGCTATGGCTGAAGTTATAACTTTGTACAGTACTGGCAGACAAGTGATTGGCCTGTAGTTCTTCGCCAACGATCTGTCTCCCTCTCTGGGTAGCAGATACGTGACGCCACGTGTGAGCCACTCCGGGAGTTCCTTTGGATTTTCTAAAATTTTATTAACAGCCTCTGCTAGATGCGGATGTAATGCTGTTAGTTTCTTAATCCAATAAATCTGGATCTTATCAATCCCGGGGTATTTCGAGTTTCCCATGTTCTTAATTGCTTGGAAGAGGTCCTCTTCGAAGAATTCGTGAACATCTTCCACTGTTTCCACAAGTTCATCGGCAGCATCAACTTCAGATTGAAGCCAAGATGCATCTTTGTTGTAGAATCAGCTCTCTTCCCAAATTGCTGCCCAAAATGCCTCGACATCATCTTTTGAAGGAGTGACAGCATTGCCATTCGGTTTCTGAGTCAGATTGCGATAGAATTTCTTCGCGTCTGTTTCAAACAACCGGTTCTGTACATGGAAATCTATTCTGCGTTTTTAACGTCTAATTCGTTGAGCCCATGCTTGAATTTTCTCTTTAGCTTCTCAGCTACCATTAGCCTGCTGGTGTCATTTTAAATTTGGTATTTTTGTTCAACATTGAATATTTTTCGTTGAACTTTAGAGGTGTGCGTTGATTTAGAAGATGCCTCGGCTAAGAGTGATATTTCGCGCCGGGTGTCGGCTATCCGTTTCATAATTCTCTTCATCCATGGGGGTACAGAGATGTTTACTCTGTTTTGCTGTCGGCCGTCGGTGTTCGTGGCTGGCCCCAAAATTATCTGAGATACTAGATATCCAATTGCAGATATGATGTGATTGATTTCAGTAATATCTAGATCTCTGCCTGGGGTGTCTACCACCTCACTTAAGACAGAATTCACTGTTTCTATCACTCTTTTAGCTTGGCATTTTCGTATATTCTCCTCAACGGTTCGCGAGATTCAAACGGAAGTTGACTAACTTTCTATCTCGCGCCGAAGGAGATTTCGCATCATGTCCTTATCGTGTAATTCACTGCCAGATGAATTTTCATTATTATTATTATTATTATTATTATTATTATTATTATTATTATTATTATTGTTTTGCTATTCGACTACGTTACGCAGGAAACTTTAGGGCGAGTGCTTCTGCATTACCAAAGAAAAATTCTAGCCGTTCACGGACAGTTCGTATCCCAGAGAATGTGGAGAGAAATTGTATAAGCACATCGTTTATGTTTAATGAAGTTGACAATTGTTAATATGAAAAGGAAAACTTCTTTGGAAATGTTTTCTCTTTGCTATTAATTTTACTTTCCCGTATACATAGTAATATATGCAGTAAAGTTCAATGCTGCGGAAGATCGATTTTGAGCTTTCAACGGAAATACACGATTTGGGGTTCCCTGAAACCGGCAAAGTTTGAGTTTTGAGGTTCCACTGATTTTTTTCTCAAAATGGCCATCAGTGAACATGACTACCGCCTAAATCATACGAAGCATTTTTTCCAAAATGGATATTCCTCAGTTAATCTGGCGTTAAGATCTTGAAAAACATTCAACATTTGAGGGTGAAGACACCGGAAATTTTCAAAATTTTCTCAAAATGGGCTCCAGATGTTTTCTTTAAATTTCTTGTAAGAATAGAGAAAAATACACTTAATAACGGCGGCATAGGTCAGATTTTCAAGGTTAACTCTGAATTTTCAAAAATTGCAAAATTTTGAATTTTTTTCGACGTCTTCCTACAGCTACAAAATTGAAGATAGAGATGTTTTCTTCAAATAAAAAGTTATTCACAGTGAGTTCTTTCATTAAGGTCATGTACAGTTTTTTGAACCATTAAGTAGTTTTCGCGCGATATTGTGTGCAATATGTGCAATTTTAAAAAATCACAAAAGTAACATTTTCCCAAAAACGGCTCCAAATTTTTTTCTTTTAACTTTTGGTAAGGACAGTGCTAAATGTACTCTATGAGATGACATAAACATCAGTTTGCTCCAATCTTTCGTTTTTTTCAAAAAGTACAATAATTTAATTTTTTTACTTGCCTCTCACGTCGTTAATATTTACATTAACGACGATTTGTTCACATTATTATATTTATGAGTACATGTGCTTTAAATAATATTAGATAACGTTCCTTGAAAACTCCACCGTTGTCTGTGAAAACTAGCTCAAAATTCCGCATTTTCGGAATCTCTAAAACGCCATTTTCTCATAAATGGCTCCAAATTTTTTCTTCAAACTTTTCAAACGGTTAGTGCTAATTGCACTCTTTAGTATGATGTAAAGTTGATTTTGCGGTATTTTTTGCCAAAAATTACACAAATGTACTTTTTTGAAAGATCTATCACACCGTTAATATCCACATTTCCAGAAATTTGTAACCACTATTGTATTTGTGAGTTGATGTACTTCAAATGACTTTTAATGAAGTTTTTCGAAAACTCGAACATTTTCTGTGAAAAAGAGCTTTAAATTTCGCATTTTTAGTAGGGCATAAACCCCATTCTCTTAAAAACAGCTCTAAAATTTTAAAAGAAAATTGCCATTTAGGACGATGTTTTATTGTTCGTTAGCATTCTAAAATTAATATTTCCATTCCATTCCAATAGTACCATTTGGAAACCGAAAAATTAAGAAAATGTCAAAAAATGTACTTTGGGCGGCGGTAGATGGCAGCTGGCACGAGTAAGTGGCAATTCGGAATAGTTGGCCCAGACCCAAGGAAATAGAAAACTAATATGGGAAGGTCTGTGCCATTCTGTACAGAGGCGTATCTGAGCACTCAAGCGCCCATGGCAAGCATAGAATTTGTGCCCGTCAGGATACTAGTCGCGCGACTTTTCTCGACGTCTGAGCTCCGTAGTGCTCAATCCAGCACGACTGGGCACGGGCTGGTCAAAATCTTGGTCTTACGGAACGGAACGGAACGGCAAGATTATCAGGGCTGCCTACCACTGCTTTCGGATTCAAGCGACGATTCAAATTATTCAGAAGATGAAAATTAAGTACATCATATATATAATTTCTGTATAAAGGCTGATTTTGATGTCCCTCCTATTCGCGTCTCAGTGAACGGTTTTAAACAAACGAGGTACCAAAAAAGGGGGGGAAATTAGGAGTGGAGGAATTTATATATTGAATAGATGGCAGCTTTCCTTTATTAACAAAAAAGCTATGAAATTTGTGTTGTTTGAAATGCGCGGCTAGAATGGAAACGGGAAGACTGCGTCATGCGCATCTTGGCAAATTGGCGGGAAGTGCTACAGGAAGATGGCCGAGCTTTGAGAACGTATTGCTTTGCGATGTGTTGAGAGTTCTTGCTTGATCTGCAATTGTTAATACCAATGAAATTACGATTATTACCGATAGTAAGTATTTAATGAACTTTCTTATATACTAGCTGAACCCGTGCGATTACATAGCACGGAAATAGAGCTGTAGAAAAGTTACCAGAAAAAGTATTTTATTTCAAGATCTTTACACATACATGGATAACAAATACTTATTTTATCGTAATGACTTGATGTTTAATGTAATTACTGAAATTTTAATGTTATGTATGTAATGTATGTACATTTCGTTTGTTTGTTTTAAGATTACTAATCATAATTGGACGACGGGAAGTTTGTGAACTTTTGTTATTTTGAATTGCTAGGTAAAATTTATTGATAGGCATGTTGGTTAATGATATTGATTTGATAATAATAATATTGATGAAATAGAGATGAGGTGTATGTTATTTTATTTTGTTGCAAGCTGAATTATTTGTGTGATTAATATTCTGTAAGTTGTTAGTAATTAGATGGTAAATACTATCAGTGTTTGATTTATAGAATTTTCGGTCTCGGAACGCGCCCCAAAATTAATTATTAATTTAATAGAAATAGCTATAATACGTATATCCTAATTCAATAATCATACCTATTAATAGTAACAGTGGTAGCACTGGATTCATGTGAATGAAATTATTATAAAAGAAAATAAAAAATTAGGGTTTAAAATTACATTGTCTTTTTTAATTATAATTTCATTACGTTCGTATAAATGATAGTTAAATGGAGAATTATTAAATTTTGAGTTTACGGAAGTTGGTCGATGTTGTCAAGTGTGTTTCTTTGGGCGCGTCGCTATTATTTTTGTTTGCGAGGTATCAGAACAGCGTTGCCAGAGGTACCGCATTTTCGGCGCAGGGTTGTCATATTGGGCGGAGTTCCGCTTTTTGCGCTGGAAAACTGCTGTCTCTTTCACAGGACAAACTAGTGGTGCTACAACAGCACTTACTTTCCCGTATTAGAGGAAACAGCTAAGTAGTACTGTAATATTGCACTTTATGCGCTACTAACATCTTCGCTTGGAACTCACTATTTCCATTGCAGTGTTGTCAGAACTATGTGAATTCTACAACTTCACAAAAATAGAATGCAAAAGTTTTGTAACCCTGTATTGGAAAAAGAAACCTGATATCCTGGAAATATAGAAATGCCTTCCATTGGGCCATGATTAGGGAAGAGTATTTTAAAACCATGCAACAAATTCTCTACTCACTACAAATGGTACAGCATTTGGTGCAAAGCTAAATATTTGCCTGCAAATATCAACATAAATTAGACAATTATAACTCCTTTTTATACAGCTCCATTAGGTCACAACAATGACAATAATTCACAGATATTCGCGAGCGCAAAGTGAATTCCATTTTTGCAGACCCTGCATTGTCGCTACTCTGAGAGCTATTAATTCTTTTTACTTATTTCAAATATTTCAAAATAAACAATTTCTAAAATATTAATGTGTAAGTCTATGACAAAGTTCGAATGTAAGAAACGAAGAAAGAAATAATATACAAAATTGCACATTCTAATTTACGACGCATCCAGCTGTCCGAAGCGCAGTAAATTTACAGCGGCCTATTACGTTTGTCACAAAATTAAAGAAAAACTACTCGTATTTTGAAAAAATTAAGCATGACCGTATTTATTTTATTTATTTATTTGTCAAAAAACAGAATGGCACAGACTTTCCCGTATTAGTTTTCTATTTTCCTGGGTCTTCGCTAGCTATTCGGAATTGCCACATACTCTTTCTTGCCAGCTACCATCTATCATCGCCAAAAGTACATTTTTTTTGTCATTTCTTAATTTTTCGGTTTCCTATTGGTAGAACAGAAACATTAATTTTAGAATATTAAAGAACACAAAAACCTAGCCGTAAATGGCAATTCTCTTTAAAAATTATGTGCCGTTTAAGAGAAAATGGCGTTTTAGCACTACTAAAATGCGACATTTGAAGCTCATTTTCACAGAAAATTTTGAGTTTTCAAAATACTTTATTTGAAGTTATTTGAAGCACTTACACTCACAAATATAATCATCTTTACAAATTGCGGATAATGTGCATATTAAAGATGTAAGAGATCTTTCAAAAAATTTACATTTATATAATTTTTGAAAAAAACAAAAAAAAACTCAAACAAACTTCACGCTATACTAATGAGTGTTATTAGCACTATCCGTTACAAAAGTTTCAATAAAAAAATTGCAGCCATATACAAGAAAACGACGTTTGAGCATTTCTGAAAATGCCGAAATTTGAGCTACTTTTCACAGAAAACGGTAGTGTTTTCGAGAAACTTTACTTGACATTATTTAAAGCATATATACTCGTAAATATAATAATGTAAAAATATCGACGATAATGTAAATATTAACGACGTGAGAGACAAGTAAAAAAATTTACATTTTGGTAATTTTTCAAAAAACCAACCGATAGACCAAAATGGCTTTTATGTCATTGATAGAGTACATTTACCACTATCCCTACCAAAAGTTTAAAGAAAAAATTTGGAGCCGTTTTTGAGAAAATTTGTTTTTGTAATTTTTTAAAATTGCACATATTGCACGCAATATTGCACGAAAACTACCAAAATTGTGAAAAACATTTACATGACCTTTATTAAAGAACTCAATATGCAGAACAAATTTTATTTGAAGAAAAATCTCTATCTTCAATTTTGCAGTTGGAGAAAGACGCCGAAAAAAATTCAAACTTTCACAATTTTCCAAAATTCAAAGCTGTACGTGAAAATCGGACCTATGCCATGTTAAAAAGTGTATTTTCCTCTATTCATACAAGAAATTTAAAGAAAAAATTTGGAGCCGTTTTTGAGAAAAATGTTAAAAATCCCCGGGGGGCTTCTTATAAAGTACCCCCAAATTTTAAAGAATCTTTTTCAAAATCACAAAGCTTCGACTAGAATCAGATCGACTGGGGAATATCAATTTTGAAGAAAATCGAACCGAACGGTTTAGGCGCTAGCGTTGACCACAGACGGACAGAACGGACGGAATGCCGTCAATCTATTTTTAAGTATAAAGAAGCAACAAATCATGGATTTTGACCACACCACGAGATAGAGGATTTTTTTTTCTTAATTTAGCAACTGGTTTTATCCACTTATTCGTTTTCACGGCCCGGCAATTAATTTTTTTCCGCCGAAAATTGGCCATTTTTTCGCGCAGCATTACATAACTTTCCCTATACTACGTGTATCACTCCGTGTATACGTACGTATACGGGAAAGTAAAATTGACTTCGCGGAATATCGCCCAATGGGCGGAAGTGCATCGAAACATGTGCGATTTTGGGCGGGTTATCAGATGACGAAATTTTCAGAAAACAATCACAACGACGTTGACAAGTGAGTTTAATTGTTTAGTATTTTCTCTACACTTGATATTTTATTAATCATTTGTTAGTTCGGTGAAATTCACATTGAGAAGAAATACTAGTTTTTAGACCTCTAGGGCCGTATTCATAGTCGTCACTTATAATAAGGAAAATCTTAAGGAGTTCCTTATAACGTTTTTCAATTCACAGTGGCATCTTATCCGCTTGCATAAGAAACTTCTTATAGCTATAAGGAAGGCCCAGCTTCCACTTATAGCTATAAGTGAATCGTCTCTTGGTGGGTTGAAAATAGTCGTAATGTGAAAGAAATGGAAATGGACTACGATTTTGAACATTATAGAATGTTTATTACTGCATTGTTCTTCGCTATATTTACGTGATGTGTACAACCCCCGGAAATGCACAATGATCAGGAATATTTAAGAAAAGGTAGCGTTTTACCCGGACGAAAGGACGTGTTTTGGTAAACGTTGGTGGCAAAAATCAGCTACAATTAACTGAGGTTTACCGAATTCCCACTATTTAAGGCATTGTTTAAGTTACTACCACTATTTAAGTAACTGTATAGGTTAGGTTACCACACGGATGCCTACGGATGCATGCATAAGAATAGTTCACGGCCAGCTTGATGGGACGTTTCAGGCAGGATTCAAGTGGCTGTGAACCACCCAATGCGCTGTTGCCACACAAGTCACTGCTAGCGTCATACTTATGTTAAGTATCGTCTATGAATACCAAATGTGCATAAGCATTTCCTTATCAAAAGTAACTTCTTATAGCTTAAGTATTTTCTTATTCTATAAGTGACGACTATGAATACGGCCCATAATATAGGATGTGTTCTAAAGTCGTAGCGTATTTGTCGTGCACACATGAGTACATCATATATATTAATTCTGTAACACAGTATAGTTTCCGTTCGTATTCTCAAATAGCTTCTGTACAGAAACTTCAGGATCTCAAACTAGAAGTATAAAAGCCAAAAGTCGTTCATACTTGGCCTGTATGTTTTCTGTGTGAATTCTGTACGAATTTGCCACAAGATTATGCTGGGGTCTACCGGGAAACAATTGAATTGCGCCGTTTGAGTACTTTCAGTGGCAGTATTTCTGTGTGTGCGTTCTTGCTATGATCCTTATAAAGTATTAATTAACCATGAGGATTATAGAGGGGGGGGGGGGGAAATGGGAAGGCGGGCATGGGGAAAGAGGTAGTTTGTCATAACATCTTCGGTGGTTGCACAGTGAACAGGCGTCGCTCTTGAAGACGCCTATATGATGCAGGTGATATGCTAGGTAGTCATGGCCTGCAGTGGTTTTGAACGCAGCAACACCCATGGATCTCTCCAGGTTACGAGGGATAGGTGACTCGATCACTTTGGTCCAGTTCTTTCCAGTATTGGTTTGCGTATGGCGCGCTCTGAACCACGCATTGACGGCTCGTTTGATGGAAGATTTTTACTGCGATTTTTCTAAGAGCGACCCTCAAGGCCACTCAAATCCCATCTTCGCGATGGAATATGTCACATTTCGCGTCTTTCTCAGTCGTTCCGCTAGATTTCGCACGATCGCGACCGTATGAAGCAGTGCTTGCGATCATGCGACTTCTACCGAGAAAAGACGCGAAATGCCGTGACATATTCCATCGCGAAGATGGGATTTGAGTGGCCTTGAGGGTCGCTCTTAGAAAAATCGCAGTATAGCAGAAGAATAGGACTGGGAGCTTGGAGGCTAGGGGAAGGGTGGTGCCGTGCTTCGCCATTCTGTCCGCCTTCTCATTTCCCTCTACCCGACATGGATCGGGATTCATTGCTGAGTAATTTGCCATCCTTTTTCCAGCAGATTTGAGAGTTTAGAGCGGCACTGGAGGGTTATGGAGCAGTCTGTATATTGATTATTGGAGAGCGCAAGTATTGCTGCCTGGCAGTCGATACAGAAAACAGCCTTTTATGTGAAGCTCAGGCGCTCCATGTGTTTGGTAGCTTCAAGTACTGCTGCAACTTCTCCGTCGTAGTTGATTAGTTAGAGGGGACCCCTGCAATCACAGAGCCCTGGAAGGCAGTCGCGTTGTACTCCGCTCCCGTTCTTCCAGAGCCAGGCATGGGAGGAGCCGTCGTAGTAGAGCCATACTTGAGCTGGGTGCTTTGTGTGTATCGTCTTAAGAGCGCATTTTTTAAAAGGTGATGTCTTGAGGATAGATGTTTTGGGAGATGTTCCCCGAGGCGTAGCTCCTTAGTGGGCTGGAAGCAGACAAACTCAAGACCCTGGGGGGAAAGGCGTGGCATCAGCCGGTAGGATATTTTATTTCTCTCTAACCCGGTTCCCTATGGCGAGTGGGGTGGTTTGGGTCTTAAGACGGGAGGTTGCTTGCCATTACTCTTTCCATTTTTGTGGTAATATTTGCCTGTGTCTTTTCCAAAACGTTAGGGAGGCCTTGTCTCTGCGGCATTGCATTGGCTCGATGCTGGTTTGGATCTCCAGTGTAACGATGAGTGTTGATTTGGGAGTGCCAGTAATAATTCTCAGGGCCGTATTTTGGGCGACATCTATCTTGGAGGAGGTATTTGCACAGGCCGTTATAGTGGCTTCGCTTCCGTACTTCCAGACAGGGCGAATATGTTTCATAAGTCATAATTGACAAATCCTGGGTAGAGCTACATTTCGTGGCGGCCAGGCGCTTAAGCAACTTAATCTATTTGTACCTTTTTCAGCAGAACTATCGATTTGAGCTTGCCATGTCATTTTCTTATCAATTGACACACCCAGGTATTTGGTTGTGTCCTCTTTCTCCAGGTCGACCCCTTTATAAGAGAGCTTAATCTCGGACTGCCTAGTTGAGAGGCTGAGGATCTGGTATACTGTTTTAGCAATTCTGACTGTAAGGAAGTTATTATCAGCCCATTCTCCTAGATTTACTAAAGCCTGATTTAGTAACGACTCCTAGGCTTTTAGGTTGCTGCTCGATGCCCATACGAGCAGATCATCTGCGTACAGAAATGCTTCGACTCTTGGCGTCCTTCTAATTGTTTCAAGCACATAATTTATTATCAGGTTGATGAGTTGGCAACTGACAACTGTTCCTTACGGAAGGCCTTGTCTTTGTAGTCGAAATTTTTGGAATTAGTCTTGAAATCTTTCTTTGGTAGAGCTCATCCAAGAAAGACTTTTTCCAATCAAAAAGTTGGCCGGTGATCCCGGCTTTTGCTATTTTGTGTAGCAGCATTCCTCGTCAGACTGTGTCGTACGCTGCTTTCAAAAGTTTTGTGGGTCCTTGTTACGAAAAATCAAATGACGGCAAAACGTCTCTGTCCGTGAACAACGCTAGCGGCTAAACAGTTCAGCCGATTTTCTCCAAATTTATAAACCCCAATCGATCTGGCTGATGTCGCGGACCCTCGAAATTGAAACCGATATTTTAATTTTAGGGGATACTTTACATGAAGCCCTTGGGACATTTTCAAAAATTAAAAAAAATGGCTTCATCGTTTTTGATTAAATATTGTCGTTGAATAGTGTAAAGGACGTTTAAGAGAATGGAGCAAGTGTCATTTTCGTTGAAAACTCGAATTTTTCGAAAATTGGAAAAATCCAATTTTCAGCGACTTCCTACAATTACAATTATGTAGATAGAGATTTCTCTTACTAAAATATGTTCCTTAAAGATAGATTTTAAAATAAGGTCATGTACATTTTTCGAAAATTTGAGTACTTTTCGCGTAATTTTGCGTGAAAGTGCGGCCAGAAAGTACATGCTGTTTAGCATCACTAGTTACTTTATTCCACATTGCTTTTGATTTGTTATTTGAGTTTAAAATATGCTGATCCTGTTTCATGATTTTAGCCTGCCTTATGACTTTTCTCAACAAAGATTTTTTGTTTGTTTTGGAAGTTAATGTGGAAAAAGGGAGATACGCTATGATGTTTAGAAATAAAATAAAGAATTCATTTAGTTTTACACATTGTTCTAATCGCTCATGTTATCCAATTATGATTTTTCATATAAAGTTCAATTTTCTTTTTGTAAGAGGAAGTGAAATGAAAGTGTACCAAACATTTTTTTAACATTTTTATCAACATTATTTTAAACCGCATCCTGTGATTCATGCAGCAAGAAGTCAATGAATTATTTTATTTCACTTTTAGTAAACAAACTGTATTATTTAATGCCATTGTTCACATTTCTTTAATGTTGTGCATTGTGCTCACTGTGTACTAAATCTTTTGTTGGAATTACATATCTAGTAGTGGCTTCGTTAATTATTATTTGATTGATTACCTTCTTTAAAGAAATGTAGCCTGGGCAGTTTCATTTATTGTAATACCTAAGCTGAAGGCATTATGAATTGAGAAACTGCTCTTTCTCAAAGGATTCGACCAGAAAATCAATGTTAAAATCTCTGCATACAATTATACAAAATAGTGATTGCTGACTTTATTTCCAGTTTTCTCTAGTTTTTTATGAACATGTTATTACCTATAACTCTGGCGGACATCTATAGATGAAAAAAGAGATAATTTTGAGCTTAAGAAGGTGTATAATAGATATTTCAAATCATTTTCTAGTGAATTCACACTTTAATTTTGTCAAGGAGATAGAATCGATATCATTTGTAACGTAATTACAAGAACTCCCATGTGCAGAACCCTTATTCGATTCTCTTTTTCTTCAATAATATCCTACAAGCTAAAAGTTTGGAATTTGGAAAATGCTTAGTTCATTAGGAGGTAATAAATATTCTGTAAAGCAAAGAATATCTATTTGATTCAAATCCCTCTGCAGAACAACCTCGATAAACTCAGTTTTGTTTGGAAGGGATTTAACATTTTGATGGAAAATGTCATTGTTTTGCAAGTACCTACACAGACACAGACAAGTACCTTTCTGGTGCATCTGACTGTAGTTGCTATTTATTTACTTTTTCCTCGTGTGCATGGTCGAAGTTTGTAACATGTCCAAACAGTGACAGTAGAGAGGAAATTGGGGCATCAAGTGGAGAGGAATTGGTAGTGGGATTAGGAGAAATGGGAGAAGGTTCAGAGGAGGAGGTAAGAGGGTTCGAAATAGGAGTGGGTGCTGGAGAACTTAAGGAAGGTGAAAGGGATGTTTTTTTGGCAGGAGACAGTGTGGGAATCAAGTTCATGATGTGTCATGCCAGCTTATTACCAAGTGTGTTTTCTCACAAGGTCCATGCTGAACAGTGTATTTTGCTGAGAGGACATTCATTTCAAAAAGTTGGATATTTGTTGGTCTCAGATGCAGTTTTTAATTGCTGGTTTGTGTGCTTAATTTTGTTGCATAGTATTGGACTGTTGTGCCAGAGAGGCAGAGTACTATGTTACTGTTTTAGGTGGCACACTGTAATATGTAAAATCGAGACATGAAAAGAATGGACAAATGACTACGTGAATGACATAGGCCAGAAGGCACAAGGGACAGAGGAAGACTGACAAGAAGATGGCACCAGCAGGAACACTTCAACATCTGAAGGAATACTGAGCCATTACCCCCTAGTAGAACAGGAAAATCATTCTAAAAGGAAGGGTGGTGGGGGTGATATCTCTACAAAGTTAAAATATTCAATATGCATAATTTGAAGTATTGTAAACTGCACCTTCAAGATACCAATAAATAATTGTTTATAAACATGCAAAATATCTAGAAAATACACTGTGAATGACTTGAAGCCGTTGTGACAAGCACATACTACTCCTTATTACCTAATAACTTCATTCAGAATCAAACAATCAAGAAACAGAAATGCTCAGAGAAAAAAAAAAAATATACAACTCTGTCACTCCATAACTCAACAATGTGGTAGTTCATTTTTCTGATCTCTAGTGCATTAAGAACTTTTTATCCCATTTGGGAACGAATAAGTTAAACGCAATTGAGTTCATTATGTGTGTTATCAGCCATGTGACATTCGATACTTTTCATAATACCACCCTCTAACAAGAAAAATCATATAAACAAGAAATACCTTTTCTTTGAATAGGAGTACTAATATCTCATTTTTGGTGCAACTCATGTATTACAATATTCTTGAAGACTGTGGTCTATGAAAATCCTATACAAATACTGGCCGATAAGCGCAGCTTTCTGTTCCTGCTGTGTTTGGTTGTGTTACCATATGTTGATGAAACAATATAGTTTTCCGCAAAAAGTTTAACACAACTAGAGAACAAAGGTATGAATTATTTAATACATTAATTCACTTGTTTCTTCATTAGTCTTACCTTTAACAAATGTTTGCACATAGAATTAAAGTAATCCTTCAAGAGAGCCTTCACATTGCGCTGTTTCTCCTTTGGCAGCAATTTATAACGTGGAAGAGTGATATTATATTTTTCACACAATTCTCTCATTTTACGAGGAACAAGTCCTAAAACAAAATGCCATTTTATAGACACTTTTAGTAATGAGAAATTATGTATAATTATGTATGAGAAATTATGTACAAGTACATTCCATACCTGCATATTCATCACCACAGTGACGACAAAAACTCAGAAGAATATTTATATTGAGATGATCATCCTTATCTGAATGAGTTAGCATTGTAAGAACATTTCCCATTAAAGGTAAACCTTCCTTATGTGTAAATATTCCCACATTAATAAGTTCGGCATAAAATCGAATGTCAACTCTCAATTTTGCAGCATTTGCAATCTGAAGAAAAAGTACATGATAAGTAAAACTACATGTACCTTAATAACAATGCATTCTGAGCACAAAGACAATTTTTCCCAATGGCATGTGTACCTTTTCATCTTTTTTGATTGTCAAAACTTTGTGCCAGTTATCAAGCAAATGAGTAGAGAATTCAGAATACGTTCCATGAAATATATTACACAGTTGGACAGCTGGCCACACATCAGTCATTTTCAATTTTGCTTCCACTAAAGCAGTAGCAACTTCACTAACATATTTTGTAAGGTTTAGGGAGAGGAATTCTTTCAGCAGATTTTCAAGTTGATTGCCAGTAAATGTTTTCTGAAAAACAGAAATATGTAAATACAATGCATCAAAGCCACTACATGATTTCAGAGAGTATTGAAAGCGGATATTGCAGTGAAAATGGGAGTAGAAGGAGCAGTGACAGCAGAGGTGTATCTAGGTATTCAGGCGCCCCTGGCAAGCATAGAATTTGCACCCGCCAGGAAACTTACAATTAGGGTAATTGTTATTTATTTTAGCGGGTATATTCTAAATACCGCCCCTTATGAGTGGCGCCCATGGCACGTGCCAGGTCTGCCGTACCGAAGATACGCCTATGAGTGACAGTGATAGTGAATAATCTCCATTTGTCTTGCTGATTCCCAATACCAAGTTCAGAAGTGATGTGAAGTGGAATTAATGTCACAGAAATTGAGATGATATTCAAAGAAGATAGAGAAGTAAAAGCTACATGTATTGTCCAGACGGGACTGTTTCAGCATTTGCGTTGTCAATCAAATTGGAGACTCTAATTGGACATAATCTGATGAAGATGAGGATATGGATACACAGAAGATGTTAATAAAATTTTTCATTCTAGCAATAAACGAAAACATGAATAAATCAATCTAAGGACTAAAACCTTATTAGTCTTAAAAAATACAGTTATTTAAAAATTTGATTATACTCACCAACTTTCGAACAAATGCTGTATTCTTCTTTAAACTAGAATCCAATTTGGTGAAATATCTATCATCCAATCTCTGAGAAGCAACATTGCTGTTAAAAGAGCGAAGGACATCTTTTACAGCTATTCTCTGTTCAGTTTCAATAATCTGGGATAGGAGAAGAATCTGCAAAAATTAAATTTAAATTTAAAAAAAAGATTATCAAAATTTGCATTGGCATTCAATGATGAATACACATTCAATAAAAGACATTAGATGTTTTAAAGAAAAAATCTGTTGGTTCAAAGTGAATGAGTTCATGAAAAGATTAAAAAAAATGTCCCAACAAAGATGTTTCTGTGTTGTGTACAATGCGAAGATCCATTTTCAAATGATATTTACCTGTATTAGACTCAATTTCAGAAAATAAATTTAGAATTAGGAAAATATAATGATTTCAATGTTAATGAAACTTAATATTGCTTTTGTATGCCAATAAATTTCAAAAACAAAGTAATATCAAGTTCATTCCCATCATAGATAAGAACAATTACAAGTTTTTCTTGCACTTGCAAATGAGTGTGGGAAAGCCTGACACAATTTTGAGTCAAATGTGTGCTTCCAATGACCATATGCGGTGAACTGCTTGGCCATACTGAACTACAGGTGTAAACATCTCAGAAGCAACATAATAGGGCCATACCGCCTATACTATTCTCCTTGACCTTTGAAAAGTGTACAAACTGAAATTGCATGGATGGTAAAGTTAAGTGTGTTAATGTGTACAGTAAAGACATGAAGGTTCAATTAAAGAGAGACATCTCAACGGGTCAATCCATTTTAAGTGGTCCAAAATTTAATAAATTGGTCGCTCGACCATCTCGAAAAAAATTCATATTTTGAACATAAATTTACTAATGTTTTGGCTGTTCAAAAACATCTTTAACTTTTTACTTTCCCGTATACGTACGTATACACGGAGTGATATACGTAGTATAGGGAAAGTTATGTAATGCTGCGCGAAAAAATGGCCAATTTTCGGCGGAAAAAAATTAATTGCCGGGCCGTGAAAACGAATAAGTGGATAAAACCAGTTGCTAAATTAAGAAAAAAAAATCCTCTATCTCGTGGTGTGGTCAAAATCCATGATTTGTTGCTTCTTTATACTTAAAAATAGATTGACGGCATTCCGTCCGTCTGTGGTCAACGCTAGCGCCTAAACCGTTCGGTCGATTTTCTTCAAAATTGATATTCCCCAGTCGATCTGATTCTAGTCGAAGCATTGTGATTTTGAAAAAGATTCTTTAAAATTTGGGGGTACTTTATATGAAGCCCCCCGGGGATTTTCAACATTTTCTCAAAAACGGCTCCAAATTTTTTCTTTAAATTTCTTGTATGAATAGAGGAAAATACACTTTTTAACATGGCATAGGTCCGATTTTCACGTACAGCTTTGAATTTTGGAAAATTGTGAAAGTTTGAATTTTTTTCGGCGTCTTTCTCCAACTGCAAAATTGAAGATAAGAGATTTTTTCTTCAAATAAAATTTGTTCTGCATATTGAGTTCTTTAATAAAGGTCATGTAAATGTTTTTCACAATTTTGGTAGTTTTCGTGCAATATTGCGTGCATTATGTGCAATTTTAAAAAATTACAAAAACAAAATTTTCTCAAAAACGGCTCCAAATTTTTTCTTTAAACTTTTGGTAGGGATAGTGGTAAATGTACTCTATCAATGACATAAAAGCCATTTTGGTCTATCGGTTGGTTTTTTGAAAAATTACCAAAATGTAAATTTTTTTACTTGTCTCTCACGTCGTTAATATTTACATTATCGGCGATATTTTTACATTATTATATTTACGAGTATATATGCTTTAAATAATGTCAAGTAAAGTTTCTCGAAAACACTACCGTTTTCTGTGAAAAGTAGCTCAAATTTCGGCATTTTCAGAAATGCTCACACGTCATTTTCTCGTATATGGCTGCAATTTTTTTATTGAAACTTTTGTAACGGATAGTGCTAATTACACTCATTAGTATAGCGTGAAGTTTATTTTGAGTTTTTTTTTGTTTTTTTTTCCAAAAATTATATAAATGTAAATTTTTTGAAAGATCTCTTAAATCTTTAATATGCACATTATCCGCAATTTGTAAAGATGATTATATTTGTGAGTGTAAGTGCTTCAAATAACTTCAAATAAAGTATTTTGAAAACTCAAAAATTTTCTGTGAAAATGAGCTTCAAATTTCGCATTTTTAGTAGTGCTAAAACGCCATTTTCTCTTAAACGGCACATAATTTTTAAAAGAAAATTGCCATTTACGGCTAGGTTTTTGTGTTCTTTAATATTCTAAAATTAATGTTTCTGTTCTACCAATAGGAAACCGAAAAATTACGAAAATGACAAAAAAAATGTACTTTTGGCGATGATAGATGGTAGCTGGCAAGAAAGAGTATGTGGCAATTCCGAATAGCTAGCGAAGACCCAGGAAAATAGAAAACTAATACGGGAAAGTCTGTGCCATTCTGTAGCACCACTAGTTTTTATTGTACCTGGTTTACAAATGGCGGCCATTTTTGTTCCGCGCCGTGCGCCATTTTTCGTGTTTGCAGACATTTACTCTTTTCTAAATTACTCAGCTCTAGATTGTTCTAACATTCGATTCGTTATACTCTGGACTGCAAATCGCAATATTATTTACCTATTTTCTATGTTTTTATTTGGGAAATATTTGCAACCAAAGCTGTGGAACGCGAATGAAGGAAATTCGATTTTGAGAGAGTAATGTTTTAAAGAAGGAACAGAATCTCAGCCTTAATTTTTTCTGTGCTTTCACACACAACAGTAGAGTTACTGTTTGTAAAATACAATTGGTAAAAACCTACCCCTTGAAAGTTACATCCTCTTGAAATTGGAATTTTGGATTTTTCCCACATTTTGAACTGTAATATCTGTTGGGGGACCAGATAAAAATCTGAAAATCGTACACACGCTAGACCGCTATCATACCAACTTCAGTAAAAATTACAACTTTTAGATTTAACCCAAAGTATTTTTTTTTAATTGAAAACGTACGAAAAAAAATTAGCCGTTTTCCGGCGCACGATTACATAACTTTCTCTTCTTACGAAGTATTCGTAAAAGGTTTCACTCCCACGTTGAGGATACGTTGTGCTAAGAAGTAATCACATTACTTTGAAGCTATTCGAACTAAAATCTACGTTGATTTACAATAATTAATTATACTTAATAATGAATAAACATAAAAGTGGCCCAATATATAATTTTCAATATTACTTTACTTTAAAACAAACTTGCGACTTGACAATCTACGTTAGTCATTGGTCATCTTGATTTTAAAAGCTGAACCGGCTAAAACAAAAATCATTTATAAATATAAAAATAAATAAATTCAGCGTTTTGTTTATGTTTTTGTGTTTCTGCCATTCTGCTTACTATTTCTAAACGTTTCTGCAGAAATACGAACGGTCGCACCGTATTCCTGAGTGGAAATAACGTGACTGAGTCAACAGAAAATGCAAGAGAATCAGAGAACATTAGGCCAGTGCAGTTTAAGAAAGTAGAGTCGAAGCTACTGCCAAACTTGATCCCGCACCTCTTGTTATTTCTTAGAATATCAACAACCGAAGGTTCGTGTATCTGACAGAACCAACGCGGTGGGCCGAGGATTTAACACACTTTTCGAAATCACACAGGCTTTTGAATCGTTTTCTGAGTTTGTGGCTTGAGTGCTGTCTTCCCTTTACGTCAATGTGTTAATCTGTGCCTTTGTGCACAATTGTGTGACCTAAAACTTTGTGACCTAAAATTGTGTGACATAAAACTTTATGACCTAAAATTGTGTGACATAAAACTTTATGATATTTTTCCTAAGGACATTACGTCAATTGAAGAGGAGAAAGTGTTGTTTTCATTAAGGAATAACTGTGATATCACATCTCACTGTAAATATCAAGAGATACAATACGTACAAAAATTTGATCTCTTCGGCCATTTTTTTTCAGATCCTTACAAAAATCATAAAAAGCCTTTATCAAAAGCATTGAGAGAAATAACTTTGGCTCGCACAACTAACAAGAATAAAAATTGTTCGGACAATCTAATACCAGGGAAATGATTGTGTGCATCATGTTATTCTAAAATTCAGTCGCGATCAATGCATCTAGAGTACTGTGCGACTGTTCGTATCTGTGTAGAAAACTTTAGAAATAGTAAGCAAACATAAACAAAACGCTGAATTTATTTATTTGTTGTATTTTATAAATAATTTTTGTTTCAAGCGGTTCAGCTTTCAAAATCAAGAAGACCATATTTTCAATTACGGACATAGATGTCAAGTTGTAAGTTTATTTTAGAGTGAAGTATACATATTGAAAATTATATATTAGGCCACTTTTATGTTTATTAATTATGAAGTAGAATTCATTATTTTAAATCAATTTAGATTTTATTTCAAAATAACTTCAAAATAATGTGATTACTACTTGGCACAACGTATGGGGAAATAAAGCCTTTTTTTTCGTAAGTTTTCAATTTTTAAAAAAATACTCTCTGAAAATCGAATTTCCTTCATTCGCGTTCCATGGCTTTGGTTGCAAATATTTCCCAAATAAAAACACGGAAAATAAGTAAATAATATTGCGATTTGCAGGCCAGACTATAATGAATCGAATGCTTTTGATTCTAGAATGCTTGAACAATCTAGAGCACAGTAATTTAGAAAAGAGTAAATGTCTGCGAACGCGAAAAATAGCGCACGGCGCGAAACAAAAATGGCCGCAATTTGTAAACAAAGTACAATAAAAAAAAGTTAAAGATTTTTTGAACTGCCAAAACAGAAGTAAATTTATGTACAAAATATGAGTTTTTTTCGTGATGGTCGAGCGACCAGTGCTGGACAACTTAAAATGGATTGACCTCAACTATTTATTTTGAGTATTTTGGAAGTTCCAGGAACTTCACTTTGCAGTGCCCAGCGGTAATCTGCCAACATACTTTATGATAATATAGCATATTGCCCTTGATATATTTCTTCCATGTTTGAAATATCTCAATAAAAGAGCTCACAGTGTTTCACACTTAGAGCTCCTACATTTTCAGGAAAGAAATTGAAGTGAGATTGAAAGATGTGGATCTTAAGACATATATTACAGCTATAAACCTCATTAGCTTTCAGTAACTGCTTTACTAGAACACTGTCAATTTTTTGCTGATCAAATTTTTCACTAAATTTTTGAACAAATTCCAAGCAAAAACCAACTTTAAATTTTCAACCTTTCTTCCAAATTTGCATCTTTCTTTAGTTCTTTTATTAGTGGTCCTACAAAAATTCTTCAGTTTTTAAACATAATTCATTCATATAAAAAAAAAAAAAAAAAAAAAAAAAAAAAAAAAAAAAAAAAAATCTAAGTCTGTCCGTGACTTTCACAATCATCAATTCCAATTTGATATGAAAAGCTGGAAAAATCTTTATTTATGTATTTAATTAATTAATGTCAAAAAAGCATTTAAACTGTGGGTTATGTCCTATGGGGAGAAGTGCATTCTGTACATGTTCTTTTTCAATTCTGGGATCTCTAGTCTAGCCCACATACAAGTTGAATTATGAATACAGGTGGAAACAAGCGTTTTTGGCAAAAAAAATGGTAAAAAAATATTAACTCCCTTGTAATAAAAATTATTTGCAAAAGCAAATCAGCCACAGATTTGGGCATTATCCCTTATCATGCCCTTCGTGAAGGAATCGACTTATTGCCACGAGAACATGGTGAACGTTAATTTGAATAACTATAATTCCGTGAACTCTAAAAAAAACCTGCACAGATAGTGAAGTTCAGAAGCAAAACAAAGGCTCAGCATTCACTCACAGGATCATGGAAACTGGATGAAAAACTTGATCGAGATGGGGCTTATTGACCCAGAAGCTGTGGAACAATATTTGTGGAACAATGTTTAGTCTTTTAAAACTATACAGTCCAAATTGTAACTAATTCATTAAATACCATTGGAAAAATCAATATTTCTTTCATATTTGATCATTGGCATAGTCTCTGATTGTATGAATTCACTTATGCAGCAGAAAAAAATTTTACTTGGCACTTAAATTTGTGTATCGATTTTAATCGTTTAATGTCATTGGGTAACATGTTGTAGAATAATGTACATGTAATGTAGGTGAATTTTTTGTTGTCAGCAGTTGATACTGACACCAGATGAATATGATTGCTACTATGTCAAGGCTTTCAAGAATCACATGGGTGGGATTTGCGTATTATTCATACAATTTTTTTCTGTAATCTAAAAGTCTGGCAGCTCTAGGATGTGTTTCTCCAAAATGTTACGCCACAATTCAGGCAAGAATGAACATTCGCAAAATATACACATGTAGCGGAAATGTTGACTTAATTTGAAAGCAGTTTGAACACATAGCATAGTGTACTTTATTTTATGTTCAATTTATTTAAATGGACCTTCTATTTAACATTTGACTGAATTGAGAGACCCCAAAATTGTGTAACGTTCATTTTCAATGGAGTATACAACTGTTTATTTGAAACGGAAACTGCAATGAAACTGTTTTCTCTTTGTTTACTATTAATTTGTTATTATGAAACCAGTTCAAAAATCTGATATTGCATTATTTACTGTTTTATTACTGCAAAGAACATTAGTATCTTCTTCAAAGAGAACTGTTCTTCCATTTTGAATCATTTACGTATAGTTAGGAAGAAAATAGAGCCTAAAATCAAACCCTGCAAGACCCCCACGTGCAACTGGCAAAGAATCGGAAAGGGCAGGTCTGTTTTTAGAACCACTGAGACCACTGGCGAATTTGAAAACGTGGCCCGCTTCACACACAGAAACACACACAAACAAACTCACACACAAACAAACTCACACACAAACACACATACATATTTTTCGTTCAGTGATAAAGATATATAAATAGTATGTGCATTATTAACAATAAATGAGTTGAACCAAGAAAGATGGCGGTTTTCTTTTACTGCAATTTACAGATTTTGTATTAATGAATGGAAAATTAATATTTGTTTCAATGAATTGAGCAAAAAAGTTGTAGACACATGCTCAGTTCATTCGTTTAGCAGTAACAGAGAAAGAAGCATTGTTTCCCAAAGTTGCAAAAATCTAATGGTAGTATTATACAACGACACTGCACAGAATCAAATAAACCGCTACATATAAAAACTATTTCACGTATAAAGCTACAACTGCACAAAAGATCCTTTGAGATATGTGGGAATTAACATACAAAATTGCATCACAATCTGATATGGAATCGTGGTTCACCTTTCCAAAATTTGCTTCAAATGACCATTTTTATACCTCCAGAGCAACTTTTTACTTCACATGTTCGAACATTGGATTATAACTAGTAGTGCTTCAAAAGCACATACTATCATACACTATTCCTAAATTTGCAATTTTCGAAAATACTGAGTACAACAAAAATTAGATGTGCACCTTTCTTTTAAGTGTTGCCTGTTCTTTCAGTGAAAAAAATGGAGCGTTTTTTGAGACTATAATTTCTTTTCAAAAATTCCAAAAATGTCAAGTGCAAAATTCTCAAAAACTAGTTTTTTCACAAAAACTATACTTGACGTTTTTTAAAGGCCTGACAGACCTTGATGCAAACATCTATATCATCAATTTTGTAGTTTTGATATGTGAACTTTTTGCAATTTAAAAAAACCGGAGAGATGGCTGAAAATGAAACCAGCACCATATTTTTAACGTCCCTTACTACATACGAGAAGCAAAGTTAAAGAAAAAACTTGGAGCAGTTTTAGAGAAATAAAATTGTAAAATTTTTAAACTTGCCTATATATCACGCAAATTACGCGAAAACTACTCATATATTTGAAAAAATGAACATGAACTTATTTAAAGATTTCTTTAAGGAACAGATTTCATTAAGGAAAAAAATCTTTATCATCAATAATATAGAAGTAGGCAAACGCCCCCCAATAATTGCACTTCCGCAATTTTCAAAAAAATCTGGGATTTCAACAAACATGAGACCTAGACCATTCTCTTAAGCGTCCTTTACGCTGTCTGAGGACAAAGTTAAATAAAAAAATGGCGCTATTTTGAGAAAATTTGGAGAATGTGTTTGAGGTTTGTCATAAAGTACCCCCAAAAATCAAAATATACGTTTGAAACTTCCAAAGCTTCGAGATTCAGATCGATCAGGGAATATCAATTTTGGATTGATTGTTCGTGATTCCGGGCGCGTCAACTACATAGGCCATTAGTCCCGTAAGTGTAGTGGGTGTTTTTCTTTGTAAGGTGGCGGTAATTTCCCCCCGCTAATGGCGAGATCCGGCGCCGGCCTACCGTCGAGTAGCGGGGTTTTCCAAACCAGATGTCTCCCACCAGCGGGGCACCGCCCCAGTCGGGACAAGCTCTAAGTTCTTGACTGGTCTCCCGGCATGTGTGGAGGTGTAGTGCATGTTAGTGTGTGTGTGTGTGCAAGGGGTGAGGATAGGACAAGGGAGAGGAAGGAAAGATCGCGCGCGGTCCGTGGCCCGTTTGTTAGGGTACTGCTCCGGCATTCGCCTGGTGTTGATGGGAGAAACCACGGAAAACTACAGATCAGAGCAGCCGGCTGCTAGAAATCTCCTCCAGCGAGTGAATTCGACCTACCTGAAAAGCTAGTGTCGAAAATCCTGCCGTCAGGACCTGAACCTAGGACCTTCCGGTCAGAGGGACTGCAGTGACATCAGTGGATGCACTAAGCCAACTCTCATGGTAAATTTTGGAGAAAATCTGCTGAATGGTTCAAGCGCTAGAGCAGACCGCACACGGAACGCCAGACTGACAGAAAGACGTTTTGCCGTTAATCGATTTTTCGGTATCAAGGACCCACAACACACGGATTCTGGCTGCACGATGTATCAGATGATTTTTTCTATAATTAGCGACTTGATTTATCCACTTTTTCTTTACCAGGGCCGGCAATGAGCTTTTCTGCCGAAAATTCGCCGTTTTCCGGCGCACGATTACACAACTTTCTCTTCTTACGAAGAACGTTCGTAAGGGCGAGAAAGTAAAAAGAGATTGGACCAGGGGTTACAGTGATAATTGTGTCCAAATTATGTTATTTTTCACCATCTTTGATGGCGTCTCAAGATAAGCTCGACTACATTTGATGGCACTCTGCACTTCTACATTTACTGCCATATTTAAGGCTAAATGTACCGACACTCGTTCAATTCGTCACCACCGAGTGACAGCACCAAAATAAGCAAAATTTACTTTACCAATAACGTTTGAATAAATGACACGATTTGCGATCTGTAAATGGTATTAGACTCCTTTTGAAAATAGAATTTACGCTACGAAGCCTTTTTTCCAAGAAAAACAGCAAAACTTCGTTTTTTAAAATTTTTTCTCGTACTTCTAGGAACATTTTCAAAAATGTGGGCATATAGCACAATGGCGACAAGCTTCCAGAATCCAACGCCGTGTCAATCATGCAAATCGGATGAATTGGAGCGTCGTAAAGTTAAATTTGGAAAAACACCTCCCCCTCCCCCTTCCACGTCGACAAGTCTCCCGCTGGGCCCGTTGTGGGCCCTCGACGCGGCCAGACGCCCAGGCCTACGGCGTGCGAGGAGGCCTAAGTTTCACGCAGGCAAGCGAGGCAGTCCGTTTATGTTTTCGTCACTTTGCATCTCAATATATTTTTCCCCATCTATCAAACTAGTGAAGCTGAATTGATTTCAAAAAGAAAATTGAACTAATTGTGTAAATATCGCCAATATTTCATCTCCTCACATTTTATTCGAGATATATTTTACTTCTCAGACCTTCCGTTTATCATTCCACTACCGGAAAACATGAACACAGATTACGCACGAGCTTTTATCCTACGAATTCATTTTTGATCTCAAAACGCAGTTTGTCTCCTTAATAGAATTTACCTGGTTAATACCTTTTCCAAGTAAAATAGCCAAATCAAATTTTAACTAGTGGTGCTTTAGAATGGCACAGACTTTCCCGTATTATTTTCTTTGAAAAATTTGGAGCCGTTTTAAAGAAAATTGCGTTTTAACGCTACTGTAAATTAGAAATTTGAAGCTCTTTTCACAGAAAATTTTGAGTTTTCGGAAATCATCGGCAGAAGTCATTTGATACATCAACTCACTAATACCATAATGGTTACAAATTGCTGGAAATATGCATATTAACGGTGTGAGAGATATTTAAAAAAAATGCATTTGTGTAATTTTTAGAAAACCGATACCCCCAAATGAACGTCACATCATATTAAAGGGTGCAATTTGCACTATCAGTTCGAAAAGTTTGAAGAACAAATTTGGAGCCGTTTTGAGAAAATGGCGTTTGAGCATTTCTGAAAATGTGGACTTTTGAGCTAGTTTTCACAGAAAAACGGTTTTTCGTGAAACTATTTGACATTATTTAGAGAAAAAGAGTTTTCGAGAAACTTTGACATTATTTAAAGCACATGTACTCATAAATATAACAAAAGAATTAGCATTTCTGCCGAAAATTCGCCGTTTTCCGCGCTCGACTACATAACTTTCTCTTCTTCGTAGGGGCGAGAAAGTAAAGATTGGATTTCAAATTGTGTATTAATATTTTAAACATACTACTGGCTCAAAAACGGCTCCAAATGTTTCTTTATTATTTTTCGTCGTATTTAGCAAAGAACGGTAAAGGGAGTGGCACTGGTCCCAATTTCGGCGAACTCTTTGCATTTTCGAAAATAAAAAAAAGCTTTGCAAAAGTACAATGATAAGCGATTTTTACTTTCCCGTATACTATATAGTATAGTATACGGGTGATATAGTATAGTATACGGGTATAGTATACGTACGTATAGTATAGGGAAAGTTATAAATAAAAAAGTTAAAATAGTATAGAGATAGTTATACGTATAGTATAGGGAAAACGGCGGATTTTCGGCAGAAAAACTCGTATTACAGGGCCCTGATAAACGAAAAGTGGATAAAACCAGTTGCTAAATTAGGAAAAATAGTCTCCCAACACGTGGCGCAGCCACAATCCCCGTTTTGTGGGTCCTTGATACCGAATAACCAATTGAAAGCAAAACGTCTGTCTGAATCAACGCTAGCGACCAAACCCCTCAGCCGATTTTCTCCAAAATCGATACACTCCGATCGATCTCGTGGCACCCTCAATTTGAAACCAATATTTTAATTCTGGGGGTACTTAATATGAAGCTTTCCGGACATTTTGAAACTTTTCTCAAAAACAGCTCCAATTGTTTCTTGTAAGAATAGAGTAAAATACACTTAAGGTGGCATAAGTCCGATTTTCACGGATAACTGAATTTTCAAAAATTGCGAAAGTTTGAATTTTATTCGGCGTCTTCCTCCAACTACAAAATTGCAGTTAGAGATTTTTCCTTCAAATAAAATTTGTTCATAGTGAGTTCTTTAAGGTCATGTAAATTTTTTTGAAAATTTTAGTAGTCTTCGCGCAATATTGCGTGCAATATGTGCAATTTAAAAAAAATACAAAAACAAGATTTTCTCAAAACGACTCCAAATTTTCTTTAAAACTTTTGTTAGGGATAGAGACAAATGTACTCTATTAGATGACAAACGCCATATTGCTCTATTCTTTTGTTTTTTCAAAAATTGCAAAAATGTAAGTTTTTTGACTTGCCTCACACGTAGTTAATATTTACATTAGCGGGCGATTTGTTGACATTATTATATTACTGGGTACATGTGCTTTAAATGTCAAGTAATGTTTCTCGAAAACGCAACCGTTTTCTGTGAAAACTAGCTCAAAATTCCGCATTTTCAGAAACGCTCAAACGCCGCTTTCCCATAAATGGTTCCAAATCTTTTCTTCAAACTTTTGGAACGGATAGTGCTAATTGCACTCTTTAATATGACGTACAGTTCATTTTGGGGTATATTTTTGTTTTTTTCAAAAATTACACAAATGTATTTTTTGGAAAGATCTCTCACATCTTTAATATGCACATTACCAGCAATTTGTAAACATATTTTAATGTCATATTTGTGAATGCAAGTGCTTCAAGTGTTTTCAAATGGAGTTTTTTGAAAAAAACATTTTCTGTGAAAAAGAGCTTCAAATTTCGCATTTTTAGTAGCGCTTAAACGCCATTTTTTAAAAACGGCTACACATTTTTAAATGAAAATTGCCATTTAAGACGAGGTTTTTGTGTTCTTTAATATTCTAAAATTAATATTTCCGTTCTACCATTAAAAAAAACGAAAAATTAAGCATATGTCAAAAATACACTTCGGGCGACGATAGACGGCAGCTGGAATGAAATGTATTGATCAAAAATACATATGGGTCATTCCACGTAAAACCGGACAGAAAAAACCTGAAGTGTTTCAAATTCTCTAATATTTTTTACACTATCTATTATGAAAAGTAAGAGACACGTATTTTTTTGTTTAGCCGAAAATACATTATTTTTGAAGTTACAATTATTGAAATATATTAATTTTTCTCCAATGTCAAGATGTTTAATAATTTTTAACTCCAAATGTATTGCTTGTAAAATCTGAAACTTGATCTCAAATCAAAGCTAAAGAAGCAATCTTTCAACAAGTGTTTATAAATAATTGCATATTTTTATATTGTGTTTTTTAAATTGTTTATAATTTTTAAAAACGAGTTTTTTAAGATGATCCCCATGATTTTTGTTTTAAACTCGACGGCAATAAATTCTTTAGACTTTCATCTCCATCCCTGCAAATTTTCAAAATGGCTTCTGTTTTGGAACTCACGTAAAAAAATATATTCAACGGAGCGCAGAGTATTTCTCGACCGCCGCGGCGCGCCGCTGCCATACCGCTTTGTCAATGCTCCCTGTGTCTTCCTCCACTGGACTTGCGGCCTAGCGCAACACTGCCCACGTCCTTTCATCGATGTCAGCAGATCGGTTACCACCCAAGGCAATGGCAGGAAGTTGACCAAGCAATACAAACATTGGGATCAGTTTACATCCAAGAGTGTGTGACACAGTGCACATAATATCCTCCGTTTGTGACGCGTGTGTGAGTGCCCGTGCGCTGGTTTTTTTCTAGAAGAGTGACAAAAAATAATTGAAGATGTCAGGGTACAATGAAGATACGCTTTGATTCATGTTTCAATCCTTTCAATCTAGAAAAGTATGGTAGAACTGAATGTAAAAATTTTAAGACATGTAATACGAAGTATCCTTCAAAAGTTGGGCACACTATACTTACAAATTACGCCGAACTTGAAAATTTGTAACATATGCAGATGGAGAACTTCAAAATGGTTTATAAAATGAATGTCAAACTTGGTACAAGTCATCAGAGTAGAAATTCAGAAGAAGACAATAATTTGTAATGGGACATCTAGTGAAGAATTTTGATATAGAAGAGGTAGAAGAAGAACAAGAAAATGAATACATCATAGAAGAATAGGAAAAAGATATGAAACTACTGATGATGATGATAAAAATTAAAATTTTAACGATTTTCGAAGATTGGTCTTTTCCTAAAGTTAAAAACATTTCGATGCATCTACTCACATGATAACTGTTGCAAAACAACTAGCAACAAAGGAATATTGTCAACTCCACATGTGAAATCCAGAAGAGCTATCGTCGCTTCTGTTGTGACTTTTTATTGTTCAGATGACGTTAGCCGTGAGTAAATAAAGGAAAAAATAATTTTATTTCAGTAAGAGAGAATGGGGATATTCACAAACAAAAGAGGATTATACTGAGCAACATGAAAGAAACCTACTGACATTTCAAAGAAAAGTTTCCGTACCTAAAGATCAGATTTTCAAAGTTCGCTGAATTAAGACTGAAACACTGCATTTTACCAGGAGCTAACGGTACACAATACAGTATGTGTTTGTGTATATCACGAAAACGTACGAGTAAAGTTAATGTTTGACGGAGGAGGTTTCGCAAAGTTAAAATATGATGTTGGAGCATTGAAGGATTGTCGGTACTACCTAACAAAAGTTATTTTTGACACTCCAAGAGCTGACTGTTACTTTAAAAAGTGTGAAAAATGTCCTGGAATAGAACGACTTAAAATGTTGCAGGAAAAGTTTGAAGAGAGGATGATTGACAAAGTGACGTATCGCAGTGGATTCACGTTGAACTATTCAAGTACATCATGATCCGATTACGACTCCCAAGAAGCTCTATGAGTGGTACAAAAAACATACAAAACATAGTGATTTTCTTCTCACCAATGAAGATCATGAAGAAGAAAGAATTCACTCAAAAGTCATAGAACTGCAGCAAAATGGCTACGTGGTACACGTTCGTTACATTCCTTTGTTCCTATTTGTGAAGATAAAGAAATAATTAAAACATGCTCCTTGAAAGAAAGTGCACATCTGTCCAAGTTATATAAAGAGAAACTTAAAATGACGTAAATCTGATACAACTTCATATTTATATGTTTTGGAATATTAACAAGAACTTTAAAACTCATTGCTCAGTGAACATTTCCACTTATCTTCCTGTTGTGAAGCTTGTTCCTCCCAGCGTTCATTCGATAGCGGCACATACAACAACGGGCGCATGAGGTTCTCGCGGCGCTGTGAACGAGGAAATATTTAAAAAATTCTCAAAAAGTTATTTTAACAGAAGCCATTTTGAAGCTTCGCAGTCCTTTAGAAGAAAGTATGAACTTTCTTTTCATTTTTTTTTTCAGATTTTTAATTCGTGGTAAAAATTAATAATTTTATAAACAAAAATTTATAAACAAAAAATTAACTTTAAAAAATAAAATTTTATAAACAATAAGATAAATTTCATGAAAGGTACAGATATAAGCTTTGATTTAAGAAGAACTCAAAACCGAAATTTTAAAATGATGTTGAGATACAAAATATTATACACGTCAGTGCGTATGAAGTTACGGAAAATTTAAAAAAATAAAATGACGAAAATATAAATATTTGAGCAAAACTAAAAAACACGTGTTGTATAGTTTGTTTTCATGAACCTGTAAAAAAATAATCAGAAAGATATCAGACATCGAGGTCAATTTTCCTTCAAATTCGTCCGATTTTGCGTGGAAATGACCCATATTCAAATAAGGTGATGCTTACTTTTCACTTTCCCATATACTATACGTACGTATATATAGTGAAAGTTATGTAATGCTGCGCGAAAAAACGGCGGATTTTCGGCAGAAAAACTCTTTATTACAGGGCCCTGGTAACGAAAAAGTGGATAATCCAGTTGCTAAATTAAGGAGGAAAAATCTCCTGACACCTGGTGCAGCCAGAATCGCTTTTTTGTGGGTCCTTGATACCGAAAAAACAATTGAAAGCAAAACGTCTGTCCGTCCGTCTGTGAAACAACGCTAGCGACTACACCGTTCAGCCCGATTTTCTCCAAAATTGATACTCCCCCATCGATCTGGCTGATCTCGCTGCCCTTGATTTTGAAACAGATATTTAATTTTGGGGGGTTCTTTACATGAAGCCCCTGGGTCATTTTCAAAGTTTTCAAAGAAATGGCGCCAACAATTTTGACTAAATGTTGTCAAGGTCTCTTAAGAGAATGGTGTAGGTCTAGTGTTGGTTGAAAATTAATTTGTTCGAAAATTGAAAAAAATCAACTTTCGGCTCTTCCTATAACTACAATTATGAAGATTCAATTTTTTTCCTTAATGAAGTGTGTTATAAAAACAGGTCTTTAATAAGGCCCTGGTCATTTTTCAAAAACAAGTATTTTTTTTGCGAAAATTTGTCAAAGACATTTTTTTCTTAAACACCGCCACGTTTATTTTATTTTATTTATTCTGGGTATCAAGAAAATGTGCGCAGATAATCTTTCCCCACACATCATGTACAGTTTTTACTGTTTTTCCTGACCAAATAAATAAATAAATAAATAAACGTTTTTTTGATTAATTGGGACCTGAGATAGCATAAGGAAGCTTAAAGACTGGTGCGTGGTTTCATGTTGAAAGATTCATTTGGAAGAAGGTTGACTGAACCTTAGGTAACTCCCCTGAATAGATCACCGGATAAACATCCGCAGCTATCTGGGGATTTGAATCTGGGTCTCGAATACATATTTTTTTTATTTTCCTAATACACAATTTGGAGAATAAAAAACAAATATTTCATAAAAAGATAAAAATCCCTTTTCAGGGTTACCTTATTTTAAAATCAAAGTAATAATTTATTTAAGCTATGGACAGAGTACTGTAATACAGTTAATTTACAAAAAAAAAATCGTATATAAGCAAAAAAAATCCGGGCAAGCACCGGATTCGATCCTGCTCCCTAGGGTTCTGGAAGAAAGGATTCTACCACTGAGGCCAAACGAATACTTCTTTCAATCCTTACAAAACTTACTTGCATAAATTGTGCCAAATTTCGGACAACGTGTTGGAAATGTCTCCAATATATATTTAGCCAATTACAAATAATGTTGATGGGTGGCATGTCTTCTATCAAACTGAATTAAAACATGAATTACTGGAATATATATTTCAGGGAGTCCCGCCAACTATGGGCAAAACCCTGTAACTCCTAAACGGTTCCCGATATCGAAATACAGTTGTCGCTCAATAATGCGGAATCGTGGGGCAAGTGAAATGCTACAGACATATTGTCTGAAATATTTTTAGTTTTGGAGACATTCAATCATCTTCAATTTTTTAAATGGAACCATTTTTTCCTCACTAGCAATAGATAAATCATAAAGAGAGGAAACGCAATGATGTAACATATGTTAATATTTTTACAGTATTTTGTGTATAAAATTATATTTTCTGCCCTGAGATTTTAAATGAAACGTGCAATCTTCCTATAGTAACCGTCGCAAATTGTTTTTTGGCAAGGTGGCCTTCGCGGCCCTCCCTCCCCGTAAACGTGCCTGTGCCGCGAGGATAACCTTCCTCGAAAAGCGGACAGTTCCAAGGGTTGCTACAGAAATCTGGCGCATTTAATTGCAAATCAATACCCAGAAAGTATAATTTTATACTTAAAATATTATCAAAAACGTTAACATATGTTACATCATTGCATTCGTCTATTTATGATCTACCTATTGGTGGTGAGAAAAATTACATGGTTTCCGTTTAAAAAATCAAAGATGATTAAATTTCTCGAAAACTAAAAATACTTCGAACAATAGGGTAGGTGAGGCAAAGCCCCGCGTGGGGCAAACCCCGTCATTTACGGAGATCGCCATTGTTTACGGAGCTCATCGCCGGGCAGCAGTACGCTCTTGATACCAGCCAGTTGGATATAGAAACGTGTGGAGGTACCTTCGTCGGTCGTTGAAATAATGAGGTAAGTTCATTTTTTTGCAGTTTTGATGTAACAATTGAGAAATTTTAATGTGATATTGTTTGAAGATGGTTGCAAGGACATGAATGAACGATATGCTGAACCATGGTACCTTCCTTCATGTACCTATAAATGTTGAACGATTCTGTAGGCACGATACTTATGATGAACCTACCATGTTAGCTAGGTGGATATCTCTTTATTTATGTATCTACCCATTTCTTGTACGTACCTATTCTGATTAGCAAAGAGAAGTATTGATAATTTTCATTTCTTAACTTTTTCTAAGGAACTACAAACGAAAAACAACTTTCAAGCCCATGACAGATTTGCTCGCACAGTACTATTATTTCATGTGTTCACTAAGCATACTATTTACCTGTGTCACAGTGAAAGTCAAAACACAGTAAGGAAAAGTGCCAAAGTTGGCTGAAGGTTCTTCAGATACAGATGCCGTGTTCTCTACACAGGACAGCAGCTCAGAATTCGAATTTCGTTTTCAGTGAAGAGGAAAACGACGGCAAAGATGAGACAGACCTCGTAATGTTTATGCTTTTTGTCATTGCTGACAGAATAAAGTGTTATTTCAGTTGTTTCCGTTAATACCTTCTACCATTTTAAACCTCTATCGGGGCAAAGGTCCCGCAGTGCGGGGATATGCCCATGTTGGGGTGAAAATCCCGCAAAAACATCTATTTGAAAACACCAAAAGTTCTTAGCAACCAATCATCCAAACCCAAATGAGGTTGTTATAAGAGATAGGCAAGATCCCATTCTAAACCATCAATGTGAAACTGGAAGCAACAGAACTTGCGATTTTTTAAAAAAATATTAAAACCCAAAAAATGTGGATCTTTGCCCCCACCTACCCTTATCCCTACGGCAAGTTATTTGCCCCATGATTCCGCATTGTTGAGCGAAAACGTAATTTTGATATTGGGAACCGTTTAGAAGTTAGGGTGGTGGCGCATAGTTGGTGGGACTCCTGTAATTACCGGCCAGTAGGTCTATAGAAATAAGATTGATGTAAATAATGTCTAATATTTGTGGTCTAACGACACTTGGTCTACGACAAAAGGTCTACGTAATAAATGTCTACACATCGCGCTAGTCTACATGAAAAAATGCCTAATGCAAGTGTATCTACATGCAGAAATGTCTATTGCCTTAATGTCCACAGGCAAAGGTGTCTATATGCAAAAATGAATATTGCAAATATGCCTACATATAAAAATAATATATGTATGAAAGTTTTTTAAACTTGTCAGTAAGTGTAAATATAAATGCATATTTAACTCAAAAAATATATTTATAAAATATATGCAGTACATGAACAGTCCAGAGTTTCATTGAAATCATTCATCAGATTCTTCTACTTCATCTGCTTGCAATTTCAGGCGATAACTTAATCTTCTCAAGTAGATGAGTATTTCATTTCGCTGTCTATAGTCTGCATAGGCGCGATACCATTATTTTCAATTGCTCCATATTGACACGATACGACCTTTTAATAAGAGTTTTTAATCTTAAGTGTCAATTTGCATACCTGTAGAATCTTGGGCTATTGCACTGTTTTTGCGATGTTGCAAGCTGGGTGTTTCGTTGATTTGCATGTTCAATGGTAATTTCAAGGCAGAATGTGCAGTTCGTCCGCCTACTAACAAAGTCGCAGCTATTCCAGATGATGCCAATGCATGAAATTGTCCTGCACAATATACGTTGCGCAAATGACGTCATTTGAAAACAACTGTTATATATTGACTGACAACTGTGTGTGTATTGAGCAAAGGGCTGAATTGTGCTCCCGTACCCGAACGTGTCCCTAATGCGGATATCGTGGCAGTGGTGAAAAACGCGGTCGGGGAAAACTGCCAGCGGGCAAGGCCGACTACATCCGGTGAGAATCGGCTCGCTTCTTGGCCCATGCTAAATTGCCACGAAGTAATTTGCCACGCGAGGAACTTGTAGCATTGCACGAACTACGTAAGCGCGAGGACCTCGTCGTGGTACCTGCGGACAAAGGCAACGCCCACGGTGGTCATTAACACCATTCACGACCACTCCAAAGTTGAAGCGTTGCTGGCAGATCAGACCTATACTGTCCTACGAAGCAATCCGTTCGAAAGCTGAGAGAAGAGGTCGCGGCACGGATAAATAATTCGAATGCTATAGAACCGGAGGCCAAACCTATGCTAATACGTAACAACCACTGAATTCCCAGGCTCTATGGTCTTCCCAAGATACACAAGCCAGACGTGCCATTGCGCCCCACCGTGAGCGCTATTAATTCTCCCACCCACCCTCTTACCCGCTATGTGGCCGACAAACTGCAGCCTTTGGCCTTTGACCGACAACATCAAGTCATCTGTCAAGAATTCGGCCCACCTTATTGACATTAAGGAGCATCGCGTAAATGACAGACATCCTCGTCAGCTTCGATGTCACGATGCCCCATTATGGTTCCGGTGGACGAGGCGGCCACTGTCATACACAAAAAAACTTTGCTCCCGGGAGCTTGCTGCGAAATGGGCCGACTTATCCGAGTTCTGCCTCACGTCCACTTTCTTACAGTACCGTGGGCTACTCTATGGCCATGTTGAAGGGGCGGCCATAGGTTCCCCTATCTCGTCTGTGGTAGCAAACTTATTCATAGAAACCTTTGAAACGGAAGCCCTGGAGAATGCCCCGCTTAAACCTATACTATGGCTCGGGTACGTGGACGATACGCTAGTAGTGTGGCCCTACGGTTCTCACACCCTAGCTGACTTCCTCCAGCACCTTAACAACAGCCCCCCCCAAGATTAAGTTCACTAAGGAGGTGAAAAATGAGAGTAAATTGCATTTCCTCGGGGTGCTGGTGAGTCGGAAAGCGAACATAGTGATTACCGGAAACTAACTCATACCAACCACTACCAGCACGCCGGTTCTCACCATCACCCGGCAACTAAACGAGGGGTTTTGAAAACTCTGGCCATCAGAGCAACTAGAGTGTGAGATAAGGACTCGTTGGACTCTGAAAGAGAGATCTCAAAGACATTTCGAGCTAATGGATACAGTACCAACTCTGCCAACCAAGCTGCACGTCAGGCAACGACCACCTCTAGCATTGTTGACATCACCGCACCCAGTGAGAATGCCAACCGCAAGATGGTCATTTTTACCATACATACGAGGTATCACTGATAAAATTGGCAAGCTTCTGAGCCGTTTTGACATCAAGACGGCCTACAAAGCCCATGAAAAACTCGGACAAAAGCTTGTTCGAGTGAAAGATCGCGTCCCTCCTCTTACGTCATCAGGGGTATACGCGATTCCATACAACTGCGGCCACAGTTACATTGGTGACACGGGACGAGCCATAGAGGAACGCCTCCGTGAACACATTCGCCATTTTCAGTACAATAACACGGATAAATCGGCCGTAACCCTCTACGCATTGAGAACTGGCCAAGAAATTCTATTAGATAACACCCGCCTCCTAGCCAGAGAAGACCGCTGGGGAACAAGAGTAAATGAGACTATTGACATTATTAAACATCCCCAAAACCTCAATGCTGACCAACGCCTACGTCTCCACAATGCCTGGAAGCATCTATTTTACCAGGACGCCCGATCGAGACCGGACACGGCGACTGCTGCTAAACGCCGTCCAATTGCACGCGGAGCGCTTTCTTCCACCCCGCCCGGGGAGCCCGCTCCCTGATTGGCCGTTGCACTCGCTCCGCATTGGCTGATCATCCGACCAACCGGCAGACGGGTGGAGAGGAAAGGCCCATTCACAATGCAGACGTAAACATAAGCGTAACGCACAGACACAAACTTTAACATAAGTGATAGACTGAAGCATTCACAATGTACAACATAAGCGTAAGCAAAGATTTTCTATTTCCGTGGGCCATTCTAGTTACTTTGGGTTGGATGTGAGAATCTATATTTTATATATATTGAAATGTTTAAAATATGCATATTTATATAAACATATATAAACATGTACGTATTTACTGTAGCACAAGACCTCTTTAAGAGCCAAGGCCTGGCAGCGGCGTCTCGGCATTGCGGCCATGGGTTGGGTTGGGCTGGATTGGGTTGGTTAGGTATTTTAATTTCAATAAAAATTTAAACTAAATGGTACTACTATGAATATTACAGCAAAACTAAACTACAAAAAGATCGTACGCTACAAAACGCAGAAAACCGTCGAAAATCAACCAAACAATTTGGAAAACAAAACACAGAAAACCGTCGAAAATCAACCAAACAATTTGGAAAACAAGTCTTTGGTTCGATCTATCGATTTCGATCCTAATTCGATACTCGACTTTGAGTTAAACGTACTGTGATTGGTTCATTTCTTATTTCTGACATAAGCATAAGCACAGAAGCTTGCAAGCTTTTAAGTTAACGTCTTATGTGTTATGCTTATGCGAAGGCATTGTGAATGAGTCCGCTTATGGACGTAGTTCCAACTTTTACGTAAACGTCATGCTTACGTTTATGTTTGCATTGTGAATGGGCCTGAAGTATATTAACTCGTGCGCATTCCTGTCAGGTGCCATCTACGCCTGACGCAGCCAGCATGGAAAACGTGTTCGCCGGCATCCCCAGCGGCGTCATCTGTGCTTTCGCCATGGCGAACAGCCAGGCCCTGCTGGAATACGGGAGCTCCTTCCGAGAAGTCGGCGCGGGTGCGATCCCGTCCCTGGCGCCGGGCAGCGAGCTCCTCACCGGCGTAAGCGCCGCGCGGGTTGCGCAGGGGCCACCGCTTTCCGCGGAGCCCCCGCCTGTCATCCCGCAGGCGCCAGGCACCCCTGCGAGGCAGCACGTGCGAGAGTGCTCTTTCGAGCAGCGCCTCTCGCCACCAGCTGCCCTTCTATTTTACTATCATCGACGCGGTGCCGACGGAGCGGCACGCCCGACTCGCCCACCTGTGTCAGCAGCGCTGATCTTGCTGGCGTCCCCGGCGGCACTTTAAACGGCGCTGCCCCCAGTGTCCCTGGCGGCGACGAGGGCAAACCCGACCCCCCCCCCCTCCGCGCGGCGAGACGACCGGATTGGTCGACGACGCTGCGCTGGGATTGGCCGGCCAGCTCCCAGCCGCCCAGCCCGAACGCTCCAGTGATTTGCCGCCCCCGGTAATACGGCGTGCGGCTCGCCTGCCGCCAGCTCCCCGCCGGCAAAACGCACTTGCCAACGTGAAGGCCTCCTCGGAGCAAACGACTGATACGGCCGACGAGCAGCAAAGCTCGCCCGGCCGAAAAAAGAAGCGCAGGAGGAGGCGCAGGCAAGCGGGAAAGACGACGGGCGGGCCCCCAGCGGCCACTGGCGCAGCAGCAGCCGCGCCTACTCAACAGCAGCAGCAAGGTTCCGCCGGTATGGTGAGTGCGTCACCGAGCCCCGAACTATAGCAGCATTCCCCTGGATCCCTTCCCGAATGCGGCGAGCAGTCAGACGGCTGGCAGCTCGTCTCCGGACACCCAACGCGGTCGGTCCGCAGCTGAGAACGCCGGGGCCGGCTCCTCCGCGCAGGAACGACCCGCGGGAGCTCCCTCCGACGCACGTAGGGGTATTTTGTAAGAAAAGCTGGCCAAAAGTCGAAAAAAATCTTAACATACGAGAAAACTAACACCATTTCCTTTAAGTTGAATATATATTACGTCATACGACATTTATTTGCTACTCTCAGACTAGTATCTTCGTTGTAACATCAGTCTAAAGTGAGTCGTACGTGCTGCAAGCATTTGTTCGTTTTGTGAGTGCATTCAAAGTTCCAGGTATGTACTGTGTTAAAAATTAAAAACTTGCCCATTTAACATTATTATTTACATAATTTAAGACGTTTTTAAGTGAACGTATTATGCATTCAAATTTTGAGTTGACTTTTATCAAACATCAGAGATTTAGTTAGTGTTCGGACTTGTCAAGCAAAAATTTTTATTACAAGTTGTTCTTAAGTTCATATTCTAACTGTTAAAAAAGAAAAACTTCCCACATGTTTCCACTTTTTTATTTTATTGGCACTTTATTTAAAGATCGGTGATGCGTAACAAAATTCGTGAATTTTAGGAATATCAGTAATTAAATTCTTTTTGTTTTAGAGTCCGAAGAAAACTTTAAGGAGATTACTAGAGGAGAACTTTATAGCTACATCAAGCAGTGTTCTGAACGTTTGATTGATGATAGAATTAAATATATGGAGAATCATGGTATAAAATCACAAATTGTCCACCAGAAGGAGTGAAAGAATTTAAACGCAAATTGCGGTTTTTCAAGTCTGAATTCAAACAAAAATGGGCAGCTGCACTTAATATGGATGAAAGATTTGTTAAACGTAATGAAAAGTGGCTTATCGGTTCTGTGACACTACAAATATGGGCCAAACAAAAGGCGGGCCGACCGAGAAAGGAATTTGGAGATTCCAGTGACCGCAGCAAACGACGTAAAACAGAAGAGTTACGGAAGCAAGTACCTGAGTCCACACTGACTTACGCTGCTCAAATGAGTTTAAGAGCTGCTGGTAAAACAGATGCGTCTTGTTATGAAAGAGATGTCGAAATCTCCGAAAAGAGCATCAAAAGTGCGTAGGGCAATAACAAGCTTTCAGCAACGCGAAAGAAAAATTGCATTCAGTCCTTGGCAACAAGGCAAACTTTATCAGTGTTTGTAGAAGCTGGTCTGTCCCGAAGGCAATACATCATTATTGGAAGTGCGAACAGACATCTATCCTTGCTATTCATTAATACAGAAAGCAAAATCCGAGTGCTATCCAAAGGTGGAGTCCTTTCATATTACTGACACTTGTGCCGAAACAAATCTACAAGAGCTGTTAGACCACACCATTTCTCGGCTATGTAAGTATTCAGATGAAGTTCTGGAAAACACATCAGAACAAGAGAAAGAAAACCTAGAACTAGTATCAAAATGGGGGTGCGATGGTTCTCACCAGGCCCAATTTAAACATTTTCAAAATAATGCAGTGATGCAAATATATTCCAAAGTTCCTTTGTACCTCTAAAGCTAATTGCAAATGATGACAATACCAAAACCATATCTGGCAAAATGCGTCACCTTTCAGTCCGCGATTCTGTAGACAGATTCGTATAAGATTTGTGCAGGAGACCAATGATATAACTAAAGAAGAAATTGCCTACATTACCAATCAAATCCAGAACTTGATCAGGTCAGAAGTGACAGTAAGAAATAGCGTTTTGAAAATTAAGCATACATTATTGCTTACTGTGGTAGATGCGAAAGTGTGCAATGCTATTACAGATACTTCGTCTACAATGCGTTGTTATACATGTAAGAGAACATCCACGATTTCAACAAATTGGAACCAAGAAACGACCTTCAAGAAGACCCTGACACATTGAAGTTTGGATTGTCTATTCTTCATGCAAGGATTAGAATTTTTGAGTCTATTCTGGACTTGTCCTACAAATTACCAATAAAAAAGTGGCAAGCAAGAACTAATGCTGAGAAGCAATTAGTAAAAGAAACCAAAAGGCATATACAAGAAGGACAAGTCCCTATTGGTAGATATCCCAAAAGCTGGCTTCGGTAACACGAATGATGGCAACACTTCACGCAGATTCTTTCCCGATCCACAGACAGCTTCAAGAATAACGAGTAAATTTTGACCTCATAAATAGGTTTAAAATTATTCTAGAAGTAATTTCAAGTGGGCATAAAATACAAACTAATAAATTTGCAATCTTCTGTAGGGAAACTACGGAACTTTATGCGAGGCTTTAAGGGGGGCATCCAATGACGCCCACTGTACATAAAATATTGGCTCATGGGCCAACAATTATAGAGCATGCAATTCTGCCAATAGGCCAGCTTTCAGAAGAAGCAGCTAAAGCCAGAAACAAGTACTTTCGTCAGTATTGATTGTATTTTGCAAGAAAATGTTCAAGAAAAGATTGTAACAAGGATGTATTGAACAGATTATTACTGAGCACAGATCCACTACTGTCATGTTCCCGGCCTCCAGTAAGGAGAACAAAGAAGCCATTCTCTAAAGACGCCTTGGAATTTCTAGTGACGCAGGAAACTGTACATTTTGAAGATGGTACACATACAAGGCAGAACGCAGAAAAACAAGATGGAGAAAAAGATGATGATGGAGATGATGGTCAAGAAGATGGAGATGATGAAGGTCAAGAAGAAGATGGAGAAGAAGATGATGAAGATCAACGTCTGGGAATATCGAGAATTGGTGAGTTATATTCTTATGTAGACTAGTGTAACACATTTAACCAGAACTATTTAGTAGTGTATCTACTTATCCAATTAACTAATCCACATTCAATAATTTGTGTAAGCTTACATTTAGTGGTACCTCTTGCCAAAATATGTAAACTTGCATAAATACTTATATGAACTAATTTTAAGTAAATTCTAGCAAAGAAATAATTTTGGCCAGCTTATCGTTCACAATACCCTATGGGCGGCAAAACGCTTCACGGCCACCAAAAAGACCATGCCGAATCAGACTGAATATCAGTTCTGACTCGGTATTGGGTCACAGGAGGGTACTTGGGCCCATGACTGGACACAAGGCGACCACAGCGAAGGTCACTACCCGAGGCAGACGGTTAGTGTACGAGATCCAGACATTTTGACCGTGTGGCGTACGCTAAGGCGGAGCGCTATGCGCGCAGCGAGAACATCTTCACTTACTCGCACCCCTCCCGTCTGAAAACTCTGAAATATGTCTCCGTTTTTGCAAGAGGACTCCCGCAAGAGAACATTGAGGGGGACGTGACCAAGCAGCTGAGAGAGCTCTGTTACGAACTCCTAAAAGTCAAGCAGATTTGGCTGCTCAAAGAAACATTACCGTGGTTCAGGTGTGCCTGAAGGTGCAGTAGGCACCGAAACTAGGCGAGTTAATGTTCCGAGGGAAAATTTACTGTCACTACTGTCACAGTTCGTGAGAACGCCCAGTCGCGTACAATTTATAGGTTGCAGCAAATAGAACCTTTTGCTGTCGTGGTCGAGCGCGCTGAGATGCTGCCGCTGGAACCACATCGCTCGCAATTGTGCGAACGTTGTGCGCTGTCGCCTCTGCACGGGGGAGGATCACCCTGCAGGGGACGACAAACGCGTTACGGCGCATTCTCCAAAGCGGGGCAATTTTAACTTAAAACCTGTCTGCTGCAACTGCAAGCATTATCACGCCTCATCTTACACAAGATGTGGCCACCGCACGCAGCCCATACGTCTTTCAGACGAGCGAGCAGTGGAACTAGTGCGAGAGACTGAGAGATCCACCTGCCAGCGCGTTTCTAACAGAAACGAGGCGCCTCAGTCGGCAGTTCGCGGCGGGTCGGCCTGGAACGTGATCACGCAGCGCCTCGGCGCAGTGAACCACACCAGTGACAGCGTACCGCCCCCAGGGGCGGCGGAGGGGGGCCCACTGCACTCGAAACTGCCTCGCCGTCATTAACCAAGAGCCAGTTCCATTCGCTCCATCGTTCCCAACCCGCTCTCCGTCAACGGGATCGCCGTAGCGGCGATTTGACAGTTCTGTGCAATTCTCTTAAAATCCTTCGTTGTTCAATTGTGAGCTCAGGGCGAGAATTCACATCGCGTGTGACAGTCGTATTTTGCTTGTACGCCGATTTCAGCGTCGCAATGAAGTTCACTGCTTCGTCGATCTCTGCCTCCGTATTTAGTGATTTCTGCACTGTCGGAAATTTCCGCATTACTTTTAATGTAAAAGTACATTAAAGTAAGTATCATGTACGTAGATGAAATTTAATGTACACGTACAGTAACTTCCGTAAATTCCGAGTTCTTGGGAACGATGGAGCGAATACTCGCCTTGTTGTCTGACAATGTCTAGACAATCACACAGCGTAGCTATGCGAACAGCACCTCTCTGCGCCTGCACTTGGAAGCGCGAAGTGCAATTTTTTTAGCGCAGCAATTAGAACATTTTGCAGTTGAACTTCAACTGCACATCTTGGTTTTACAGGAAACGTGGCTTAGTGATGAACACGAATTCAAACCCCGGGGATTCGCTGTTTATCGGCGAGACCGCGTTGGCAGGCCAGGTGGCGGCGTGGCAATTGCGCTGCGCAGCGAACTGCCGCAGCTCGAAGCCGAAATCCCTGCTCCTGCTCGGGCGTCTCTAGAGGCGGTCGGGGCGTACGTCTGGGTAGGAAAGGCCGATTCCTAGTCGCGTCCGTCTACTGTCCTGACCAAACCTTAGATCCGGCTGGAATTGATGCACTTCTCGCATTAAATTACTAAGTCATCCTTCTAGATGACTTTACCGCCAGACCTAGTTCATGGGACGGCCTCGGCGCAAACAGAAACGGCAGTAAAATTGCCAAAACTTGTACCGACAAGGCGGGGCGCAGAGATCTGCGCACCAAATAGCCCTACGCATTTCCCGGAAGAACGTAACAGGAACCCAGGTGTTATTGATTTTATGATCGTGAAAGGCGTTAAGTGCGTAGTTCCCCGCTCAATCGCCGCACTGGATTTTCGATCATAATCCAATAACATGTGTAGTGACGTCCCTTGTAACAGTATGCCAATATAGTTTCGAACATCGTGTGACACGAACTGGGCAGATTTCGCAACACAGCTGAATTCTCGGCTTGAGCATCAGAAATCACTAAATACGGAGGCAGAGATAGACGATGCAGTGAACTTCATTGCGACGCTGAAATCGGCCTACAAGCAAAATACGACTGTCACACGCGAAGTGAATTCTCGCCCTGAGCTCACAATTGAACAACGAAGAATTTAAGAGAATTGCACAGAACTGTCAAAGTTCATCGCCGCTACGGCGATCCCGTTGACGGAGAGAGCTTCTCAATGGTCTGAAACAATTTCAAAATGCAGTCTTCACTAGAGGCACATTTGGGATCGTGCGCTGGGCCGCCAATCGGGAGTAAACAGCCCGATACAGAGCAACGCCGGGACAGGGGCGTACGGCGTTCCACCACATCGACCTGCTTACGCGTCGGATGACGCGACAAAAAGCGAAATCTTCGCGAATTTGCTTGCGTTGCAGTTCCTCGCGTTTGAATCAGGCGCCGCTGCGCTGCCATTGGCCGCCACCGCCTCAGGTGACGGGCCAATGGAGTGCGCGGCCGGCTGTGGTGCCAGCCGCCTCCCGCTCCTCGGCTCGCCGAGTGGCGGAGGGTGAGCTGAAAGCCGAACTCCGTCGACTCAATCGCCGAAAGGCGGCTGGGCCGAACGGAGTAATGGGGTCACAACTGCGCGCTGTGCAGGGCTTCGGAGTCGAGTATCTTCTCGAGCTCCTGAATGCGTGTCTGGGGCGCAGATATTTCCCAAAGGCTTGGAGGCTTGCGACCATCACGCTTATTCCAAAACCTGGCAAAAATAAACTATTCCTGAGCAGTTATAGACCAAATAGTCTTCTCTCCATCCTAAGGAAGTTGTTTGAGACTGATTCTGTAGCGTTTGCAACAGGAAATGTCACCTCAACCTTCTCAGAGATGAGCAATTTGGTTTCCGAGCTGGCTACAGCTTCGATTCTGTGTGGCATGCGGGCTTGCTCGCGTGCCTCGCGTAGTCGGGGATTAGCGATTACTATGTTAGACTGATCGCGAGTTATCTCTCAGACAAGCAGTTCCGAGTGCGCGTCAACAACGTATATTCGTCCTTCAGACGAGCCGACGCGGGGGTACCTCAGGGGAGCGTTCTCTCTCCTACCCTCTTCGGATGATACGTAAATGAAGCGACGCTCGCTGCTGAAGCACGAACCGGTATTCAGCGTTGCGGGTTCATGATGTTCGCGGATGATTTCGCGTATTACGCGAAATCGGCGAACGGAAGGCAGTCTGTTAAATATTTAAGCGACTGTCTCGCCGCCCTTCTGAATGGCTGAGTCGGAAACGACTCGCCCTCAACCTCGAGAAATGCGTGACTGTCAACTTCACTCGTAAGAAGGCTGACCCCAATGAAACGGTGAGCTTGGGGCACGCGTCTCCCGTGGCGGAACGAAGCGAGGTATTTGGGTGTGTTGCTTGACAGCGGTCTCCGCTGGCACGCGCACACTCGATATCTCGCGGCCACACTCAAAACCCGCACTCTACTTCTAAAACCCCTTCTCCGTTCTCCTGACCTTAACTTCCGTCTAAAGCGTCGCCTCTTCACCGCGTGCGTGCGGCCCCCGCGAGGACTTCGCGGCCGCTCCTCCTTCTACTTTGCAACCAATCCAGGTCGCAGAGAATAAAGGGGCGCGCCCGCATCTTCCTTTTCCCGGACCTGATCGCTACCCTAGCAATGCTGATATGTTCGGGGTTCTAGGCGTGCGTCATCAGTTCCCGGCGCAGATCCAGTGGCGGGTGGAGACGGCGCTCGCAAGGGCGCTGCGTCCGTCCGCTCGGCGCATCCTGCGCGAAACCGGCTTAGCGGCGAAAAAACGGCGTGCACAGGGCCTTCCATAGAAGAGAGGGCCCGCAGCATGTCGCCTTCACCTTCCGCGCACTTCTCCCGCACAAGCTCGCCGAGCTGTGCGACGCGGGGGAGCTGTCAGTGCGTGGGGGGCGGTCGCCGCTCACAGATGTCGGAAACCACGCGGGCGGCGCGGAAGCGCCTGGGCCCGAAGACGTCGCGGCGCCACAGACGCTTGAGTAAGTCGGCGCCGTGACGAGTAATGTGCGGTGTGTATAGTGTAAATAGTGAAGTGTGAATGAATGTGTATGTACATATAGCTTAAGAGTAAACGCGAGCGTGAATGAATACATTAATGAAAATAAGAAAACATGAACTATCTCAAGAACTTGCAAATTATATCATAAATTAATGTTTAAAACTCAAAGAGGCACTTGTAAATAGTTAATATTAGGATTAGTATATTTACCATAAATTCCCTCCACAAATTCCACAAGCCATAAAGGCTGGAATTCTTTGTAACCCCAAAACTTGAATAAACTCCCCCTCTCCAGGGCAACTAGAGAGGGGAAAATTGAAAAAAAATCTCCGCGCATTACAACGCTTTGATGAAGGTCCCAGCATGGCACTTATGCCTTGGACGCGGCGTCTCCCGGATAGCCAAATAATAACTGTTATATATATATATATATATACACAGGTGTCCCACCAACTATGGACTACCCCTATAACTTTTAAACGGTTCAGGATATCGAAATGCAGTTTTTGCTGAATAATGGAGAATCATGAGGCAAGTAACATGCCGTAGAGAAATTATCTATAATATTTTTAGTTTTCGAAAAATTGAATCTTTGATTTTTTAAATGGAACTATAAATTTTTCTCACCAGCAATGGATAGATCATGAAAAGAGGAATAAAATGATGTATCATATGATAGTATTTTGATAGTAATTTGCGTTTAAAACTAGACTTTCTGATACGTGATTTTGAATGAACGGACAATATTTCATGTAGCAACCTTTGCAACAGTCGCCTTCAGGGAAAATGGCCTTCACGGCGCCAAGACTGTTGCGTGGAGAGAGAAGACTGAATGGGGTGGCAAATCACGGAAAACAAGCACAAACTACGGCAATCCAGGGTCTTAACATAAAAGTCACATTAAAAATCACCAATTTTAACGATTATAATGAGAGATTTTTTCCATTGGTTTATCTGCATTTAACTTGTCTTCTTTAGCAATAAATATCATTTTCAAACTTGAGAAGAATGCAACCACCGTCTCTTCGTTGGTAAATTTCATTTTTAATTAAAATGATCATTCGTCCACTTCGCAGTCATACCTCTACTGCTCTTCATAAATGAAAAAGAAAACAGTACACTTCCGTCTTTTTCCGTGGATTTTCAAGTTTGAGGCAGCACATGTCATGATGTGAGAAACTCTGCAATCAATATTAGCAGTCTAGACTACAGATGTACATTTGTGTTAAAGTTTAGTAAATTGACACTGATAGTCTGTTAAGTGTGTTTCAAACTCTTTATTCTTTGTTCTGTTGGTACGTGTTTAAATAAGACGTTTATGTAGAGTAAATGCAAAGAGAAAACGTCTATCTCTCTACTATTTGATAAATTAATCAAGATATTACATTAAAAAATTTTAAGCATTCATTCCCTTCCCTTGTTTTAAAATGATTGCTGTTTTCTGCCATAACACACTCAGATCGATTTTTGCAATTTTGAAAAGGACCTTTATTATTATCGTCCTTCCACTACAAATTATTTTTATTTTGTTCTTTTCGATGAACGTTGCTTTGTAATTTCATTAGAAGAAAAGCTCAATTCAGATGAACAAATGGGAAAAAACGTCTTTCTGATCGGTAATATTGATGTTTGTTCATATGATCTTCGTGTCAAGACCGAGATTTGCTGTAGTTACGCCTCTATCCCCCAGGGCCACCCCTCTCTCACTCCTTGTCGCCACGAAACAGTCTCGGCGCCGCGAAGGTTTTTCACCAACGGTGACTGTTGCAAATGCTGCTACACGAAATATTGTCCGTTTCATTCAAAATCACATATCAGAAAGTCTAATTTTATACGCAAATTACTATCAAAATACTATCATATGATACATCATTTTATTTCTCTTTTCATGATCTATGTATTGCTGGTGAGAAAAATATATAGTTCCATTTAAAAAATCAAAGATGATTAAATTTCTCGAAAACTAAAAGTATTATAGGCAATTTCTCTACGGCATGTTACTTGCCCCATGATTCTGCATTATTCAGAGAAAACTGCATTGCGATATCCTGAACCGTTTAGAAGTTGTGGGGGTGGTCCATAGTTGGTGGGACACCCTGTGTGTGTGTGTGTGTATACATGTGTATGTATATCCCAGCAATTAATGAGCGTAATGGATCTGGTGGAGGCACCCATTGTGGCAATTTTACTTCTCCACCAGCCCAACATAATCCAGTAGAATCACCGCTGCTTTTTAACACCTTATAATATTGACAAATGATTTTCATTTCCCTAATTGTTACTGATTTGTCAGCTAAATAATCTATTTCCGGATCGTAGTTGAATACTGCTTGTTCCAGGATCACAGGAGCACTGCGTCTTCAGAATCTTTCAATTTCATCGTGTCGTGCTCTATGTTGTTGTGTTTGATGTGCACGAACTCGTTGCATTCTAAGCCAATTCGCTTCATTTTCAGTCACGCTAGAACGCAATTATACTATAGCAATACGACTATTATTATTTTTATTATTATTATTATTATTATTATTATTATTATTATTATCTGTTCTCATCAGTACGGATTGCACGTAAGGTAGCTGTTCGCACATTTGATCGAATTCGTCGACCTATCTTAGGTTATCTTCTCCTTGGCATTGTAAATAATCAAAATAAAGAAAGTTCTCGTGCACTTAGTGGTAAATAGTGTTACTATTACAAAGGATATGTTTTCCAAATATTTATTCTTCCTGTTCAACATTTGTGTTTTACAGGGAGTTTAAAAATAATAATTCATGGACCATCCCGCAGTCATCACGCAGGCTCGGAACCTTCATCCACAAGATGTATCGAATTAAATGAGCTAATTTGTTTTGAGTTTAGCAATTCAGTTAATTTTATTTTTATGATTATAAATTGCGATTTCATTAAATGTTGATGGTGGACGATATTTATTTTGTCGCTAAAATTAGAAAGATGTCAAGCTACATAAACAATTCAAACAAATATTGTCTTAATATAAACAATACAGAATGATCAAATGTTTTACAGTTAGGCAGTTTATACGGAAAAATTAAATTGCTGTTATAACTATTTTTCTCGGAATTTTTCCATATTTTATCACCTTTTAAACTTTTCCTGGACTTCCATAAATATTTTAAAACCAAAATTAGCCAAATCGGTCCCGCCGTTCTCGAGTTTTAGACTAACGAACAGCAATATTTTTATATATACAGATTTATAGTCGCATTTTTGACCTTCTGGATAGGATTTTGGAAGTGAAAATGTTCTTATACGTGTTCTTAATTTCTTCTTCGATCTCATTGTGTATGTTTACAATTGTTCCTAGGTATTTAAACGTAACATTTTCTATTTCAATATTTTCTATTTCGATGTTTTCGTTGCTACAACTATTTCGAGAACATTTCATACATTTTTCTTAAATTAACTATTAATCCAACTTTCTCAAATTCTTGTTTAAGTTGCAGAGATGTGTCCTTTACACCGAAAATCATTCTTGCCAATATTAAATTATCATCAGCATACGCACATATCTGCATTAATCGTGTTGAAATATTGCCTCATACCGAGTTTACTTATTACAGTATCTATCATAAAGGGGTCACACTGTCTTACGCCTGTGTTTACAGGAACGCTTTCAAATAAGATACAGTAATCCCTCGACATCCGCGAATTCGCTATTCGTGAGTTCCAAACATTCACGATTAGAGAAATACTACCGGTTTTAACATTCTCGACTTCAACATTCGCGAGTGCGCCTTTTTGTCATACTACATTTATTTATTTTTTCTGTAAGCGAACATATTTCGCTGCATTTATCAGCGTCACCTGGAAACCAAACTCTGCAGACACTGGAGATCAAAGTATCACGATCTGCAACTAGTGGTGCTTCCAACGCACGTACTTTCTCGCACTGCTTCTATATGGTTCTAAATGCTATTTCACTACTTCATAAACCAGCAAAAGTGTATTCTACTAGAAAACGTTTTCCGTTCCGAGACCCGAAATCCGATACTCAAAGTTAACCAACCGGCACTAATACCACTACGCCACACTATGGTACCGTATGGGTCGAACAGAGAAACAGAGTCAAAGAACCGAACCGAGGAATAAAATGGTAAATGTATGATAAAGAAACAATTGATACGATGGTACATACGCTTTACAAATCCAAGACGACGTGAAAAATTGTTAAAAGTTAAAAATTTGAACAAATATATACAGACACTTCCAGTACATTTATCGTAATTATCAATATTTGTGAAGACAACGATTGATTTGACTTGACATACGTTTCAGAAATCGAATACAGAGTTGAAAGATTGTTTAAAAGATACAATTTGGGAAAAAACAGACAAGTCCTGTATATTTACCTGCATTGATTCTATTCGTGAGTAGTACTTCAAATGATTTTCAATAAAGTTTCTACACTCTTCAACGTTTTTTTCTGCTACAACACATTCATCAAATTAAAATCCCTATCTGGGATTCGAACCCGGCATCTTCGGAAGTGAAGCTCTTAGCCCCAACGCGCTTTAACCATCTTCACCATTGGAGTGAGTTGCGGACTAAGAACTTATATTTTAGTCAAAAATTAATTGTATCAGCTCTATCATTAGGAAGCCGGCAATTGTCAACATGCGAAAAACATGTATTTCAAACATGATCAAGAAAGGCAGCGGTGAACGGCTTACTCCAAATAAATTATCCGACCATCGGCATTACAAAAATAATGCGAGAATGTCTGTGCCATTCTATAGCACCAGTAGTTTATTTATTTATTTATTTATTTACCGTCCTTTATTACACACGTGGTGAAAACTTACAGAAAAAATTTGGAGCGGTTTTGGAGATTTTTTTTTGTAAATTTGAAGCGAAGATTACGCAAAAACGACTAGTTTTTTCAGAAAATTCTACATAACCTTTTTTAAAGATCTAGTTTTCTACAAGAGACCTTGTCTGAGGTAAAAATCGCTATCTAAAAGTTTGTAGAAAGTGAATCTTCTTACGAAGTATTCGTAAGGTTGAAAAAGTAATAATAATTTCGGAACACTTAGGGATATGTAAGTTGATCGCATGCGTTCTGGTTATTTTGTATTTCAATTTAACGTTGAAATACAATTTTACGTAAATTGGTTCATACAGATATTCACAAGACAACGATTGATTTGACTTGACAAACGTTTTAGAAATCGAATAACAGAGTTGAAAAATTGTTTAAAAGATGCAACTTGGGAAAAAACAGACACACCTGTATATTGATCTACATTGATTCTAATCGTGAGTAGAAGTACTTCAAATGATTTCAATAAAGTTTCTACACTTTTTTTCGGCAACAAACTGACTTGACATAAGACTTTGAGGTAAAAATCGCTATCTACAATTTTGTAGTTTTAAAAATATTTTTTTGCAATTTTCAAGAAACCAAATATTTCCCAGACGTAGGACTAAGACCATATTTTGTATCTTCCCTCATTACGTAGGTGAAGAAAATTTACAGAAAAAAATTAGAGTGTTTTTTAGAAAGATTTGTTTTGTAAATTTGAAGCGCAATTTACGCCAAAACTACTCGTTTTTAAAAATAAATAAAAAAAAAAGTACATGACCTTATTTAATGTGCTAATTTTGTACAACCGACTTTGTCTGAGGCAAAAATCTCTATCTTCAATTTTGCAGTTTTTAAATAGCTTTTTTGCAATTTTCGAAAAATTGGGGAAATCAACGAAAATGATACCTACATCATTCCCTGAAACATTCTTTGCACTATTCAACAACAAAATTTAATCTAAAAAATTGGAGCCTTTTTTTTAACTTTGAAAATCTCCGACGGACTTCAAGTAATGTACCCCCAAAAATTAAAATATCGGTTTCAAATTACAGGAGTCTTGACACTAGTAAAAACGATTGGGGAATATCAATTTTGAAGAAAATCGGCTGAACGGTTTAGGCGCAAGCGTTGATCACAGAGGAACGTTTTGCCGTCAATCGATTTTGCAGTATCAAGAAGCAACAAAACATGGATTTTGACTACACCACGAGATAGAGGATTTTTTTCTAAATTTAGCAACAGGTTTTATCCACTTTGTCGTTACCAGACCCCTGCTATAAGAGTTTTTCTGGCGCAAATTCCCCGTTTTCCGCCACACGATTACATAACTTTTTTTATTTATTTACGTCAAAAAACAGTTAAAAAACTGCGTATGACGAGCTATGGGGAGAAGTGAATTTTGTGCACGTTTTCATAATTCTGTGGTCTCCATCCTAAACCATATTATAGTCGAATTTTGAATACAGAAAAGAGAGGTTTTTTTCGAGTTTTGTTGACAAAATATTCGCTCCTATATAATAAAATATATTTTCAAAGGTAAATTAGCTATAAATTCCTGCCCTGAACCCTCATGTTCTTCATGAAAGAATAATACTTTTTGCCGCGATAATATGAAAAACAATAATTTGAATAACTATATTTCCCACTGAAATTCAGAAGACGTGCACAAATAATGAAGTTACATTTATGTCCAGAAGCAAAACAAGGGACCATCTCAGCATTTGCTCAAGGATCAGGGAAACTGGACGAAAAACCTGATCGAGATGGGGGCCATCAACCCAGAAACTGTGGTACAATACTTGTTATATGTTCTTTAGAATTATACAGTCCAAATGATATGATAATGATATGATATATAAATAATTACATTAACTATCATTGTTAAAATTAATTCTATTGTACTTTCCTTTTTGATGCTCGGTATAGTCTCGAATTGTATAGAAACAGTTATGCAGCAGAAAAGATTTTACTTGGGACTTAAACTTTTCTATTGAATTTAATCGTTTAATGTCTTCTGGCAAAGTGTTGTAGAGTAATGTACATGAATTGTATGTGAATTTTTTGTAGTGACCTGTTGATACTGCCACCTGGTGAATATGATTACTACGTCGTGTGTTATACTTATAGACATCGGTGTTTGCTGAAAATATATTCCCGCCCTTAAGTAAGTCATTTTTGACAAAAACTACTGATTCGTAAATCAGGAGACAAGGTAATGGTAAAATTGCTAGATTAATAAAGAGTGACTTACAAGAATCACGTGGGTTGGATTTGCTTATTATTCGTACAATTCTTTTTTGTAATCTGAAAGTCTGTGAGCTATAAGATGTGTTTCCCCAAAATATTATGCCATATCTCAGGCGGGAGTGAACATTGGCAAAATGTACACAACGAGCTGTATGAAGGCTGACGGAATTTGAAAGAATTCTGAACGCGTAGCATAATGAACTTAATTTTGTGTTCAATTCATTTAAGTGGGCATTCCATTTGAGGTTTGACTGAATTGATAGACCTAAAACTTTGTTACATTAACATCAGTCAATGGCACACAGTTCATTTTCAATGGAGTACAGAATTTTTTATTTGATATGGAAAACTGCATTGAAACAGTTTTATTTTCATTTACTTTTAATTTGTTATTACGGAACCAATTTGAAACGTCTGATATTGTACTATTTACGGTTTCTTTGTTGCAAAGAATATTTGTATCATCCGCAAAGAGAACTGTTCTTCCGTTTCGAATCGCTAAGGGCATGTCATTTACGTATAATAGGAAGAGAATAGGGCCTAAAATCGATCCTTGCGGGACTCCACGAGCAATTGGCAAAGAACCGGAAAGGTGTGTACATAAAGTTCCATCATTCCAGTAAGGTATTTCTACTCTCTGAGATCGTTGTTTAAGGTACGAACATAGCCAATCTAGAGCAATACCACGGATTCCATACGAAGGTAATTTGAAAGTAAAATGTTATGATCAATGACGTCAAAAGCTTTTGAAAGATCTAAAATATTCCAATAGTTGCTTCGTTATGATCCAATGATGAGGCAACATCCTTAAGAAAAGAAAAAATGGCTGTTTCCGTAGATTTTGATTTCCGGAATCCATGTTGGCAATTTGAAAACCCGTAGTGTTTATTGAGAAAGGTTTCCATTCGCACATAAAAAAGTCTCTCTAATATTTTTGAAAAAACTGACAAAAAAGAAATTGGCCGATAATTTTGAACTTCATTTTTGTTGCCTTTTTTGAAGAGCGGCTTAATCTTAGCTGTTTTAAAAATATCTGGAAAAATTCCGGTGCATAAAGATGCATTAAATATGTGAGTTAACGGGTGTATAATGGCTGGCGCGCACGTCTTTAACAAACAATCCGGAAATTCATCTAAACCGGCCGAATATTTATTTTTTAATTTACCTATTATTTTGAGAATTTCATAGGAAGAGGTTTCGGAAACGAACATAGTGTCTAAGATTTTTAGGGAAACGTCAGATGTTGAATTTTGTGGCTGAAAACCCTTAGTGAGATCGACAGCAATTCTCGAAAAGTATTGGTTAAAGAGACTAGCCACTGTTGCCGGATCGTTCACATCTCTATCGTTATCTTTTAAAACAACATTCTCTACCAGGTTTCTAGTTGGTTTGGTCGCATTTTTTACTATATCCCACATTGATTTTGTTTTATTATTTGAGTTCAACTTCCTCTTCTTACGAAGTATTCGTAAGGCGAGAAAGTAAAAATAATTTGAATACATGACTTCAAGCATCATGCACATTGACATACAAAGAAATCGGAGGTCAGGTTTAATTTGTTTCAGGACACATGTTATAGTCCTTAATGTTAATGTATTCTACGTCTTATCCTGGAAAAAGGGGTCATTCCTCCCCCACTGGGCAGCGCGGTCCGCTGCCGACCAACACTTCGGCATGTGGGGGATTTGCCCCTTCAGTAGGCCATCCCGCAGTTGGAGCTCCCAACAGATCTCCAGTGTTAGGTGATAAACACTGGGTGTTTAGGAAAATGCCTATTTTATTCTAATGGAAATATTTAAAGCTATTAATGTATTATTAGAGCTCTGCAATCAGGCGAAAACAACCGCTCGAGATTCTCGGGCTCCGCGCCGACGCTCGGCGAAGGGAGGGGGACCTTGCTTGGGGGGGGGAAGAGATAGCTGTTTAACGGACATTTGACCGGCCCGCCTAGCGGCTCCCGCCTAGACTTGGGAGTCGCCGAGCGCCAGAGCGCTCGAGCGCTCGGGCAAGCGCCGGACTGCCTGGTAGCTTCGCCCCTCAATGCATGTACGGCATGTCGCCGCATGTAGTGATCGCAACTCTTTCAATTCATTGTAATCGAAAAAAATACAATTTCAATTAAACGATTTATTTGTTGAAAAGTAACAATTTATCGATTGACTGGAAATAATTTTATAGAGACAAACAATACATTTTTTGAAAGAATTAAGGCAAACAAAGATTCTGAAAATAATTGTTTTTCTATATTTATAGTGCTTAAGGGAATATAATTCGTTGCGTACCAAATGTAATGTCATTTAAGTTTCTTACAAACCCGAATACAAGGCATATTTATTAAATACAATGAATATTTGGTCAATTTCACGAGTATATAAGAAAAACGCTTATGCTAAACAAAAATGAGGTGGGTACTATTTTCCTTGCGTCAAAACGTCTTGTCGTCATTGGGTGTAGTAATTTATTGTGAAATAGTTGATGTAAGCCGCCATGGCCTCTGTATTGTCAACTCAGTCGGCCAAACAACAGCGGTCACGGCACATCAGCCTATCCAACTCAATAATTCAAAATACATTATTTACTATTATATACACACGTTTAACATTATTTTAAATTCGGCAAAAGTATGTATTCACGAAATGATGCATACAAAGTTTTATATGTACGAGTACAATGTTTTTCAATTACTCCATTATTTTACGTTTCAATACAAGATAAGCGATTAATTGTAATTAAAAAATCATAAAAGCTGAAATTGTGAATCATTGGCTTCTGTGGAGTAGTATTGAAGCTCCATGAGACCCCCTTCCTCTGGGTGAACTATTGCTCAGCGTGGCAGGAAGCGATAACAAAGGTTGTGCGAGGTGATTCGGTGGCTCCCACGCAGCGCGCCATCGCCTTTGCGACAAAATTTCCATGAAAGGACAGGAAGTAGTTGAAAGAGAAGGGTCGAGATATGTGCACAAAGCTTTCCTCGAAAGGTATTGAGAAGCTCGCAAGATTATAAATAAAACAAAGTACAATGAGCTCTAAACAATGCTGGGGTGACTGAGGCACCCCGCGCGCCTACTGCCGGGTTAAGAAACTAAGACCTGCGTCTCAGATGCCTGAAAATTACAACACCAACAACAAAAATATCTGGAAAAAGAAAACAAAAATACAAAAGTGGAAGGGAAAGGTACTAATATATTTCATTGCACTTGCATCTAAATTTAGCAGAGCATTTGTATTTACACCATATAAAATAAAGGAAAATTAATGATTTTATGTCTATTAGAATAAAATAGGCAATTTCCGAAACATCCGATGCCTAGTCATTACAAAGAACGGAATTTATCTCTAAAAATTTTGAATGCCTTTTCTTTGAAGTCACAGTCAGAACTGCAATAGATCCACTTGAGGTTCTCCAGTGCGTCCCGAGAGTCGATTTTAAATCTTTTTATTCTTTTTTTATATTAAAATTTATTGTTTGAAAATTAATATTAAAATTGTCTATATTTTAAATTCTGAAAAAACGAAATTATTGGTTATTTATTTTAAAAACCATTCAATACTCCTTCCTTTTCCTGAAACTTGGCATTAGATATTTACTCCGACGTGTCGGTCGATTGTTACGTGGCGCAGTTCGCCTGAACGGGGTCCGCCGGTTGTCGAGTCTCGGCCGGTTGTCGAGACCGGCCGAGTCTCGGTCGGCCGCCGGCTCCCGGGAGTCCGCAACCGGCTGCGAAGGACAGTCGAGCGCGTGGTCTCGAGAGAAGAGAGGCGAGCGAGCGCTGGTCGGTAAAAATCGCGGAGAATGCAGACCTCTAGTATGAATATCAATTATGGAAAATTAAGCATTCTGACGAAGTTTTATTTTGCCTCTTTTGGCCTTTCATGACAATTTTGGAGCCGAAAAGCTTGCATTGGCTTTAAATCGCATTTCTTTGCACAAATATTATAATAATAATAATAATAATAATAATAAAATCAAGCGGTGGGCCCTGGGCACTTCGTTGAGGTGTGGGCGCTTAGGTGAGCGCTGAGCACAGATTCGCGACGTAATCAAAGCACTCTTGTCTCAGAGGGCAAGGTTATGATGACTTCCGACATTGATATCTTTCCGTGTCAGATGTTCTTCTGGGAAGTACGCAGTATAGACTGAAATTAGGACCTAATATCTCTGCCAGGCGTGAGGTGCGTCTTTATTCTTCCCACAGTGGTCTGAGTTGCGCACCAAGCGAAGTACCTCGGCAGTGCAAGTGTAGTAACTGAGCTCAATCGTGTAAAGATGCGTGTCACTCACTCACTAATGACTCTTTAATATTCTCTCAATGTTAAAAACACACAAACACGCGCGCGCGCGCACACACACGCACGCACACACATCGACACACAGATACTGGCTAATTTTAGCTGTATGTGCAGTGAAATATATTCGGGCTTTTCCCCTCCAATTTTAAGTTTTTATTACCTTCTTCAGTGCCCTATTTAAACAAAATGTTAGTGCCTTTTTAGGCGCCTAAAACGTAAGAGCCTTAACATACGATGTCGATAGTGCGATTTTTCTAACTCTGCCTCTCAAGTCCCCATGGCCACGATGGAATATCACATGGCATTTCGCGACTTTCTGGCTTGTGTCGCCAGAAGTCGCATGATCGCAAGCACTGCTGGATACGGTTGCGATCGTGCGATATCTAGCGGCACGACTGAGAAAGACTCAAAATACCGTGACATATCCCATCGTGAAGACAGGCCTTGAGAGGCACGGTTAGAAAAATCGCAGTATAGTGATTAGTTTAGTTCGTAAGTGAATGTGAGCAAGGCGAGAGGATAGAACAAGGAAAAAGAAAGATTGCGAGCGGTACATGGCCCGTTTGCTAAGGTGCATGCATTTGTCTAGTATTGATCGGAGATCGATACAGATGATTAAACATCGACCAGTGCAGCAGGTCGTTAGCATTCTCCTCGCGACAGCGGCTGAATTCGATCTAGCTATTTGGCTACTGACGACAATCCGCCACTGTTGGGACTCGAACCCTACTCCTCTCACAGTCGCTAACAGACGATGGTAATTCTGGTTCCAAGCTAACTCGGCCCGTATCAGGTCGAATGTGTGGTTGATTTCACATACAATTACTATTAAGAAATTCAGTACCCGTATATATATATATATATATATATATATATATATATATATATATATACACACTAGCGTACCCGTGCGAGAACTCTCGCATGTTAAATCCCACCCTTTCCCTATCCATTTGTCTATCCGTTCTATAAAGGAGAGGAACTGCTAATGTACAGAATATCAAACAAAATAACAATGCAATTGATGTTTGAAACAAATTTTCGATTAAAGTTTATTCAACATTATAGAGAGATGTTTTTGGAACAATTCATACTTCTTTAAAAACAACATTTGAAGAAATTTTTCAATCTTCCTTGAGAGTTAGTTTTTCGCTTTCCTTGATAGTCAAATAATAGAAAAGATTTTTACTCTTGAGAAAGCCAAGTAAAGTAGTGCGAAAATACTGGATCGGGCAAGAACAGACCTACTCATTGCAATATTATTTAACTTTCCTTGATTTGTTATGAAGAACCGAGTGGGTTTTGGAGAGTCAGGATGCCAGCTTGCTGGGGTGAGAAAATTGAAAAATTATTTGTTTACTAAAAAGTATTGAATTATTTTCTGCGTCCTAACGTACCTCAAGAAAAACAAGTCCGAGCCCAAAAATAATCAAACTAATGTTTTCACCTTTGAGTACTAAATACCATTTGTTAGCATTAGAAACAATTTAATAGGCATTAGTAAGCCCACTTCGATACATGGGAATGTTGCTCAAACTATGTTTGCATTTTTATTATCTTAACGAACTGACACCTTGAGTTTAATATCAAACGGTGTTTTATTTACAATATAAGTTTGCAGTTGGGCGTTGATGTACATACTTCCAGATACCGACAACATTTAAATCGTGCGTTTGGACTGCGATCGTTGGCAGTTGTCGGGTGACTTGCACTATTCTTTCTATAATTTTAAATTTAGTTCTTTTTTAATTGATTCACGTAGTATTGTAGGCTAGCGCGTTTTGATTTTTGTTTTCCATTTATTTCAAGCTATTTTACTTTAGCTACTTTAAAAAGTTTCACATTCTTTGTGTTGTGCCATAGCACAAGTTTTCTCCCACTACCTCTGCGTAGCCATGCGAGAACTCTCGCATTTTAGACCCCACACTCAACCCTATCTTTCTATTTTCATTCTAAGAGGGAAAGTAGTTAACGAAACCTGTTTATTTGTTTAAAATCTATGAAGGTAACTTGCAATGTACTAACACAATTACAAATAAAAATAAAAAACAATGCAATTAATGTGTAAAATAAATTTTCAATAAATATTTATTCAATATCATGGAGAATTTGCTTGGAACAATTCTCAACACTTACTTCAAGTCATTTGAAGTAATTATTTAATATTCTTTGTCAATTAGGTTTTAGTTTTTCGTGATAGTCACAAAAATATTATCTTTTTACTTTTGAGAAAGCTACGTGTCTGAACCCGCTGACTTGAACATTTCATCGAATGATAACGAAAATATTGGTACAGGTAAAACACAAACACAGTCTTCACTCTTCACTGAACACCCACATCCTTCCACAATTAAGTACACAGCACTTATAGACCATGAAAAAACGTTAATTGAATAGTTTCACTACACGCATAAGAAATAATTTTCGTATGTATAGGTATCAAACAACTATAATAGTACTTCTAGTTGTTGCTGGAGAGCAAATCTTGAATTAATTTAAATCTTTAATTATAATTAAATCTTGATTATGCAAATAAACCTCGTCAGATTGCACAAACTACGGTGTCAACAGAAAGCGTAAATAAAGATTGTCGAATCTAAGCCTTCTAAGCGTGTCGCCACAAAAATTGCTACCATTAGGAAGGACTGAACTATTGAGGTGGCCGTGATAGTATTAAAGCGTGGAACCGAAAAGTTAATTGAATGGATCGGAGAATATCTCGTCTTGTAGATTATGGTGTGAAAAACGTTTCTTTGAGGCCGTTGGCCTCAAAAATTTACTTTTTAAGGCTCTAAAATGCTTTGTTTATGAGTTATTTGCCGATATATGTTGACATGCGATGCGGGTTGCATTATACATGAATATTTCGATGCGTTTTTTAAAAGAAATCATCCATATTTTTAAAGTCAAAATGAAATTCGTCAAGTCTCCGTGAAATTCTCTTTCTTTAGAGTCCTCATTTATGAAGATTGGTTGCGTGTGAGAGCCGGAACCCAAAGGTATACTACTGAAATAATACAGGAGACATATATATATATATATATTGTAGTGATACCGAATAAATTCAAGTTTATTCTGCCGCAAAATAACTCCACGCAACCGAAGACGCGAGAGATGCGAGGCGCCACGGAGGCGGCCCGAGGGCCAGGCGAGGCGCCACGGTGTCCGCGACCCTCCGCTCCCTAATTCGTCATGGACACGTGTGCCCCAACTCTGGGTGGCCGTCCGACACGACCCCTTCAGTATTTTTCCACGACGCCTGGAACTCTTCCGTCAGCCTCCCTAGAGATTCCTAGCCCCTCACCCCCCCCAGTCGTTAATAACTGCCCCTTTTCGACGCAAAATTAAAGCGAGGGAGCGATAACCAGCCCCTCTCTCACTCTTTTCTCGGCCTCGAAAACACCCTCTGATTGGGCAGAAAATATCTAATGCGCAGTACCCTTTCGCCAATAGCAGCCAGGAATTCGGGTTTGTTCTAGAATATTCCAGAGTCACAGGGATAATTTTGGTGGGGGGAACGAGGTTTCCTAAAACTTGGAGCGACGAGGCACAAGAGGGAAGCGTGGGAGCCGTGTTCAGAATCGGACGCAAGTGGCGGCCGCAGGGGGGAACCTGTTATATTCTGTTGTGGCGTTCGGTTCGATGGACTTAGAAAAAATTATTAAGTTTCTTGTAGAGTTTGGGTACAAGACTTCTGTGACGAACGCAGGGCCGCAGAACAGTATTATGAACATTTGACAGCAATTCGTATTATATTACGTCCGATTTATGTGCGAACTCGAGACTCTCTTTTCCTTTGTGAATTTGTGCGATAATTCACGGGCTCATTAGTATCAAAGTATTGTGAGATCGACCGGGAATGAACCGACCGTGTCAGTGAATGAACTGTGCTGACCCATTCACCGCAGCGAGCAGACGGCGCTTTTGTGTTCCGGGCCGCCTTGGCCGCTATCCTCGCAAGTACCTGATTTGACCTACATTTTCCGAGCGGCGCTCCTCGCCCGCCACGACCCTCGCAGCCAGCTGACCTGAGGTCGTTCAACTTCAGTGGGTGGCGCAGGCCGCCTAACAGAGGTATTTCTGTTTGAGTGTCTTATGTCGTACCCGCGATCGAGAGGTGTGAACAGTACATCAGACAATCAGTGTTGACTTCCTCTCGACCGGGCGACGAAGAGGAGTTTCCCGGCCGCGCATGGCCGTCAAGCGGGGAATTCGCGCGCGAGGAAGAATTTCATCTGATTGTAATCACTTTGTAATTTTATGTTCTCTTATGTGCATGACATTTCATTTTTTTTGTTTTATTTCGATTTTGGGGGCATGCTCGCCAGAGTTATCATCACCAGACCATTAGCGTTTTCTTTTTTAATGAATAAATTCAACTTGTTCTAAATTCACATGTTTGACTTCACATTCAACCTAGGCCACCGGCTTCCTCCATCTTCGCCGTTTCAGGTAATCTGTCGACTGAGCGGGCCGGCTACCCGTCTGAGGACCCCAACCGAAGACGCGAGGGTAGTTGCAATATATACAGGGTGAGTCACGTAACTTTAGCACCTCCTGTAACTTTTGAACGGTTGAAGTTATTGCAATGCAGTTTTCACGGAAGTGCATGAGGGAAAGGGCTAATTGATACGTGCATTAATTTCTATTTTACCACTTGTATTTTACGAGATTTTTTTAGGTAACTTTGTTTTTCAAATGGAACTATACATATTTTTTCAGTCCACCATGACGAGCGTAAAAAGACGAATCCAATGATGTACATATTGTCATATGTTAGATAAGCATTTTTTTGATTAATTTTGATTTTTGCGACCGGGGTTTAACGGACGTTTTGAATAGTCCACCACACAAGGTCATGCAACGCTCCACCAGCACACGTGCGCCCGGCGAAGGGAAGGGAAGGGGAGGGATCTTATTTGAAAATACGAAACATAGTATTCCAAATATTCACAAAACCATTGCAGTTTTTTCCTGAACTGTGCTTTCCATCCTTCCGCATTTTCAGATTTTCGTCTTTCTTTGATTGAAGGAATTAAAGGATGGAAAATAAGGATTTGTCATAAGTTGTATTGTAATAAAATTGTTTATAACTTCAACTCCATTTAATGGGATTTTATAAGATGCGTAGTAATGGGATCTTGAAACAAAGCACAATAAGAATAAATAATTAAAACTGTACAAAAATATATTGTATATTTTGAGCAAACAATTTCAATGTTAATACGAATATAATAATAACTTAGGGATAGAAATAATCTTATTTCAATAAATACTACTTAAGACAAATCCGTATTTTCAATCCCTAAGAAAACCCAAATTACTGAAAATGGATTAAGTTGAAAAGGAGAGTTCAGGAAAAAAATGCAACAGTTTTGTGAATATTTTTCGTATCCTCAAGTACTTAAATCCCTTCGCTTCCCCGACCCCGCGTTTGCTGGGGGAGCGCTGCGTGACCTTGTGGGGCTGACAGTTACAATGAAAATATCCGTTAAATACTAGTCGCAAAAAATCACAATTACTCAAAAAATGCTTATCTAACATATGACAATATTTATATCTTGGATTTGTCTTTTTACGCTTGTCATGATAGACTGAAAAAATATGTATAGTCCCATTTGAAAAAACAAAGTTACCTCAAATATCTCGTAAAATAAAAGTGATAGAAGAGAAATCAATACACATATCAATTAGCACCATTCCCTCATTCACTTCCGTGAAAACTGCATTGCAATATCTTCAACCGTTCAAAAGTTACAGAAGGTGCTAAAGTTACGTGACTCACCCTGTATATGTATATGTATATATATATATATATATATATATATATATATATATATATATATATATATATATATATGCCTGGATAATGCTAAGTATTACATATTATACATTACACATCACACTGGTCACATGATTGTTAATCACGGTTTCGTTACGCTTTGCAATCTTTCCAATGGATGAAAGTATTTCTCGTAAGTATGGGATTTGTTAAGTCCTGGTTTCGACATGGTTGTCAAATATCGTATTGTTAAAACGTTCTCCCCTCAAATTTGGGCATGCGTTCGCTATGACACGTATCTCAGAAAAATATCATTTACTTGTGCGAGATTCAAGTAATAATCCGACCGAAATTTCACAAACGCAGGGACAGAATACGCGCTTAGGGCCGGTTTCTCCAAACAAGGAGTAAGAGTTTACTCGGGAGTAAATCATGTTTACTCGAGAGTAACGTCTTGCAGCGTTTCACCAACACTTTACTTGAGTGTAAATCATTTACACGAGAGTAAATTTGTGAGTAAATTTACACCGCCAAAATCCGTCGGGTAAACTACGGAATAAGCTCAGTTTTCAATACGCGTGTACCTCCGACGTGTTGTTATGGCTCGACGATTGCAAATGATGGTATTTGAAGATGATTCCAGCGATGATTAGGAATATTATCCTCTAGTGCGAAGAAAAAGATGGGTGCGGGAGAGAATGGATTGGTTTTCTTCCAATCATGACGATGAAGATTTTGTCACGAGGATATGTTTGGCAAAATCATCAGCTCTTCTGTATGGAAGTAACGAATAACTGCGAACTAATTACAAAACCAAAAAATAAATACAAGAAGTATAATTTCATGAACTTTTTTTTCTGAATTGTAGGTATCTTGCGATTATAGGCAATCAGTTCAGAGTCCAGATCAAACAGAATGTCTATTAAGGGCATTGAAACAGTGTAGCAAAGTATTTTATTTGTGAAGTACGATGTTAACTTTATCTGGTACATTATAAATTGTGGAGGACTTTGTAAATTTCTTTTTTACGGATGTGGATACGAAATAAAGGTAGTAAATATACGATAACAAAAGGAAAAATAATAACTTCAAGAACTACAAGTATTTATTTATTTATTCAGTTAAAAAAACAGCAGTAAAAACTGTATATCACGTATGGGAGAGAAGATCTGCGCATGTTTTCTTGAGTTCCAGAATCCCTTTCCAACATTTTAAATATAATTTGTTGAAATATTAATAATGTTTAAAAAGAAAACAAATAAATAATATTTTTAAAAGCGCGAGAAATGGCAACAATAAAAAACTTGACGTTTGCGTACTAATTCATAATATACAAGTATATTCGAAAACTGGACTAAGAAATAAATATAAGAAACTAAGAAATAAGCTACGCTAACTCAAATCACCAAAACACCACACAAGACTATAACATAACATAACATAACATAACCTAACCTAACCTAACCAAAAAATGAAAGAAAATAACCAGAGGTTCCCGTTGGTCCGCATTGGTTCACAGCATCAGTCGCTCACGGCCTCTTTAATCGCTCTCTTCTGCGTATGAAAAATTGGGCATTCAGTCGGTTCGCGGAGTAAACAGGGGAGTATGTACTCTCGAGTAAAATAACCCTCCAGAAGCGTGGTGAAACGCTTATATTTTACTCGAGTGTAACTATCCCAGAGTAATGCTTACTCCGAGTAACTACTCTTAACTTTACTCCACTGTTGGTGAAACCGGCCCCTAATCCTTGACTAAGCGGCCGATTACGTGGAGTTCAGGGGGGGGGTGCTTATAACGTCATACACGAAAAATATCACCAACAACGCCCCCACATGTCAGATTTAATTCAAACTACTCTTTAAACACTCCCATTAATAATAACAAATGTGAAAATTTCAGCGAAATCGGTAGATTACTTTTTGCGTCACACATACGCACATTCCCATATAGAAAATGCTAAAGGTCAAACAATTTTCATGTACCGCTCATTTTCAAGAACGTTTTTAGTCGCATAGAAGTGGCAAATTCTCAAGTGTTGGATAAATAAACCACAGAATACACGGGTTTTATTAGTATATGAAGCCAAACATGTGAGTATACACAAACGTAGTAAATGGTGCTAGTTTTCCCTGTACGGCAATGTTGACGGCTGTGTTCGCAACCAGCTAAGTGGAACTGGAAGGAATGAAATCCGGAAGCTCGATTTTCATCAACAGGCTCATGGACATGTCCCGAACGTCTGTGCGGGGTTTTCATGTAAAGATGCTTTACATGACATGATATACTTTGGATTAAATGTTTCAATGAAGTAGATTATATTCACCTCAACAATTATTTTTATTGCAAAAATATAATATTGAAACAGTGATGTTGCCCTTTCACTCTTACACTCTGAAAACTAAGGGGTGTATACTTTTTTTTATTTACCTTTATTTTTGCCCGTTCTTCTACTCAAAAAGATATATGAACGTAATGTTGAGAAAGTACAATAATCTGTACATGGAGTTAAATAAAAAATAAATCAGTTGTGTGCACTGCAAATAAAGAAAAGACAACAATTTTGTCATCACGGTAGTAATCCCAAACCCTAAACCAGAATAATAAAATGATAATAACAAAATTCATAGAACAATATTTTCTAATTACACTAAAATTGGAAACATTAAAATACAGAATCATGGGCATCACATTTCATAAAAATTCCTTTGTAAAGGATTTCAATGGCTGACCGCAACTATTTTCTGTACGAAAATTATGTTCTTAACCTGACTCCGAATGAACACTGCACGAGGCTACCCAAACAATTCTAGTAACACGGAACATATTCTTCTCTATAGTTCTACCTCACTCTATAAATGCTTTGACGCAATATTTGCGTAATACTACAGTTTTCCAAAAACAAAATGCTCCAATTTAGTTCACGTACTTGCTCCACACAATCTCTAATAGTTGCTGTTTTATCACTTAACTGCTTCCTATTAGTCCGCCGTGTTCAATACCCTGAAATAACACAATGAAGCATGTAATACACCCAACAGAGAAATGCGTAACAATAAGTATGACGTAAAAGTAGGCTACTACATCCAACAAATTATTTACAAATGATTTTGAAAATGCTCTCCTTCCCTTGGCATATTTTCGGAAAGTTAATTATAGAAATTTGCCTCCGGCACACGAAGACAGCAAGACGCCTCTATTCCCTGGTGCGCAACACACAAATGAATTCAATTTCACTATTTTTATGTCATTTCACGGGTTAATAAGGTTACTGAGAAATTACTCTCGCAAATCTTGTCATTTTCAACACTGCACGTGCGCTAACATTTCTGAAAACGCGATATGTAGTAGACAAACATTAATTATTTCCATATTTGTAGTCCTAGACTACAATGTTTCAAATCATAAAAATTGCCATTAGTGTTAAATGTTTCATTTGCTCTTAAATCTATACATTCTAATAGAACATCATAAGTCAATAATGAGTGAACAACACTGGCATGACAATTTTATGTTCATTAAGCGCATGCACAGTCTTGCAAGAAATCTTTTCAGAAAGAAAGAAAGAAAGAAAGAAAGAAAGAAAGAAAGAAAGAAAGAAATTTGAATATTAAGTAAAAGTATATTATGCTGGAATGCAATTGAAACTGTGGATACGATACTGAAAAATTATAACAATACTGCACATTATGAAATACTTTCACTAACTTCAGTAGTTTAAAATGCATACTGCTCATTAAATACCATTTCGAAGATTAATGCAAGAAGTGTGACTTGAAATGATTAAAAAGCACCCACAAAAATTAAAATGATAGTGATACAGAAAAGAGACCTAATTTTAAATCATAAGGGATTCTTCAGAATATGTAATTAATAAAACAAATATAAAAAATACGTTGATTATGGAATTGAATAATTTTAAACAAATTTCACCTGAATCATCTATTGGAAAATTTTCAATACATGTTCAAATTGCAAAGTAGCATGAAACTGAATTAGAAAGACAAACATATTTATCTTACCTTTTCTTGGAATTCTGAATTATCTGGGCTTTCTGTTAATTTATCTTCCAATTTCATTCTCTGTTTCGGCATTACAACCTGAACTTTACCATCTGCACCAACACACAAACCAATTGTGTCATTACTTAAGGTAAAAGCATTTCCATCACAACTGGTAAGGTAAGTTTCAAAAGAAGTCACTTCAGTTTCTCTGTGGGAACTATCTTTTATTTCTTTCAAAAACCCAGGAATCACTGTCTTCTCCAGAATATCACTCTGACTGCTTGGTGTCACATTTTCAGGAACACAGTCTTTCATCATTGTGGTGGGTAGATTACTTCTTTCTTGATTACAAGGAATATTCTCTTGAGAAAAAATTCTTGTATCATTTGAATTGGATACACTCGTATCATCTGATTTTGCTCTATTTTGAGAAGATAATTATTTTCTGTTTCATTCATTTTCTTTCTTTGTAGATTCACATTCACTTTCACACGTTCATTCTCACAAGTTTCACTTAAAATAGAATTGTTTCGGCCACCATCAGAATGGCTATCATCCACTTTATGAAAACTTTTTTTTTGTATATTGTGGAGTATCTTTATTTTTCTGCTCTATTGTACAAATATCTTTGCTCTCTCTTTGGCTAAAAGAATTATCACTGTTGTCAAAGGTTGCTTCATATTTTCCACTGTGTTTTACTCTTGAGTTATCTGAATAATTTATAGAGCCTGAGTGCTTCCCTTCCCAAGTTACCTTCAAATCGCTTCCCTCGGAACTCTTATGTTTATATTGTTTATCATTTGTTGTTTTTAAGTTGTTAGTGTTATCATCATTATAACTTCGATCAAAGGTGGATCTTTTGGAGGATTTCACATAGCTGCCTGAACTTCTCTCAACAGTAAAACTTTCAATAGTATCATGAGATCCAGATTTCCTTACATTCTCCCTATCTACATCCAAAACATTGTCTCCACTATTGCTGCCTAAATATTTTGCAGCACGTCTCTTAGATACATTTAAAACAAATGATTCCTTGGATTCTGAAATTTCATTACACACACTCTCTTGGTTTTTATTGTCTACTGAGTTACTTCTATCCTTCTCCCAAACATCCCCTTCTTTTACACTGATTTTACTCTTCACACGACTAACATCTATATCACAACATGGAACACTTTCTCACCAGATACAGTCTTCTTATTATCCTTTGTACTTTCATTTGAAGATTCTACAGAAAAGCGAGATCTTCCAACAGAATCATCATTTCCTGATGACGTCACCTTTTGCACATTACTATAACTACTTAAATAACGTCTTTCCTCATGCTCTCGCCTCCAACTTTTAGTTCGTCTTTCAGGTACAGCATCTCCTGTAGAAATAGCCGCATCCATCCTACAATTCAAATATAAACTTTATAAATTTAGCTGCCAAAGTAAATATTTTGTTTCTTACTTCTAATACATTCATTACTCCAATAATATTCTTTATTAAGTAAATATTAAAAAGAAGTGAAAAGAAGTTTAAATTTAGTTATAAATTAACATAGATACAGAGGTAAATAAATTATTTGTTAATCACTTCTAGTTATCAAAATGAAAATATTACTTTATATACAAACAATATCATTTATTGCCTGTTTGCAAAATAGGGAAATAAATGAAATGAAATGCATGTACACACAAGTCCCAATGGGTATGCTGAATATTAACATAACAATAAACTTCATTCATTCAATAATATAATATATAACATCTTATCATAAAAAATTAACCACTGTTTCAACATTTAAATTATAATGTGTAACTTACAATGTTGAATAATAGCCTTAATACAGCTTCAAACAGAATAATTACAAATTAAAACGAGTTGTGTTGTACACCTGAACAACTTGATTCACTTATCCTACATAATTTGCAGCTACAAAAGATTAATTTTAATCTTCTTTCTCAAATATTTCCATCTCATGATTCAAAAGTTTGTAGGTTTGAGAGGGGAACTTTCATGAGGAGGTAAGTACACCTCAACACTTAAATCATCCAATTTTATCATTATTAAATCAACTATTTTGATTAATAGAAGTCATTATATGCCAAGTTATGCAGTTACACTTCATATTCATATAATACATACATTAGAAACAAGTAGATCACAAGCAATGATAAAGCATGTATATTATGGTACCATTGCTGAATTTATATTGAAATGGTGGTAACACTGGAATAGGTCTAAGATACCAAAATAATAAGAGGGAATTAATTGAGATTAAAGTGTTTTCTTTTCATGTTTTAGAAAAACTACCCCTTTAAAGAAAAATAATTGATATAAGAAAGCACAACAAGCTTGACAGGTGGTCCTTCGTTACGTTCAAAAATGCTACAAAGGTTCGAATGAAATCTGGAAAAACTTCTAATGTATTTTATAAGTTGTATATATATTTTTTTATATTGAAACAGAATTCGTTAAGCAAAAAATAATATGAGCACTTGAGTGCTAGCTAATGGCAAGTTCAGTGTTACTTACGAAGATAATCAGTTGAACTTCGCTTCAATCGCTCAACTTAGATTTCTAGCACCCATGCCATGAGGGTGCGTATAACACTGTAGAGGTATTAACACTTCAAAACTGTAACACTTCACTCTCAAAATTGACAGTATTTACATATGAACTTCACCTGTGTACCATCCGCCATACACACGTAACATTGGTTCCTTGTTGGAGTCGTTTATGAAATATTTTCTCGGAGTCGATTCAGGTATGATGAGAGAACGATCACACTCATTTTTTCCTGGGTAGATCGGCTTCAAGGAGGGAAAACATGAATCTGTCTTACAGAATTTCAGTCTTGTCAAAGTATATTTCCCACATCTTTCCCCCCGCCTTCTGTACCATGCCTCATGAGCACGCGCTCGTGAGAACATAACGTCAAAAAATAACACTATCTCGATCAAATCGGAAATAGCCAACGTGCAAGAACATTCGCTTTAAAATATCAATAGAAAATCCCAACAAAATCTATCACGAGTGTAACTACAGAACATCAAGAATACGACAGCATCCATCAACTACAAACCAGTCAATTACAATTCATCAGCTACACCCACGAAACGCAAATAATAATAATAATATAATATAATAATAATAATAATAATAATAATAATAATAATTAAAATTACAAAAGGAGAAAAAGTTACTAACGTGACGATCCAAGGTGAGCGTGGAGCTCACATGCACACAGTAGCTACAAAAACAACGACTCGCAGGCAACTGAAGATACAGAAGTTCGCGATTCTTCATTGTCGCATTTCTGATACATTTCTGGGAAGCTAGACTAGGTTTCAAAAATCCATTGTTATTATTACAGTAAATGGGGAAAAAATCGAAATTAAAAGTAAGTGCGGCAGTAAGGCGGTGGTCACCGACGACCGTGGACAATGCGACAAAATATATATGTCCCATTACAATTCACTACAATAATTTAATGAATACATTCATAAGTTCAACCTTCACAATTTATCCAAAATTAAAAATGGCCGGAAAACTCTGTTTGTTCAACAGTTTTGTCGCTAACCTCTCTCGACACAAGTATAATGTGCTGCGAGTTTTCTCATTATTTAATTGTTTTTTACATTTAAGAACTTAAAGGGTAGAGCACGGAAGTTCAGGCATTTATTTTACCTAAAATAGGGTTGCCATCTGTTTTCCTTTTGGAGGGCATGTCCTCATTTTCAACAGTGTCCTGTACTTCACTTCCTCCTTTTTTAAATTTACACGGAATGCCCTCATTTTTGTCCCGTTGAATTGAAAATAATGTTGACATAATTTTAAAGTAATTTAATTCATTAAAAGGACTTCATGTCTTAAATATTTAGATTTTTACTCAAATAAATGGCCTGCTTTATAGATCAATAGCCTTATTGCGATATAAAGATTATTTATGCTTATTGTTTGGTGGATAACGAAAGTGAATGCGGGAGCGAAGTCAACCAGTCGGATTTTTAAAGCCTATTAATAGTTGGAAATTTGTTAGTACATTATCTATACAATACATGGATATAAAAATGTAAAATCTCATTCTTTTCATTGAAATGTCCTCCGCTGGAAAAAAAAGTTTTCTGAAAAACATGAAATAAGCATGCAAAAAGGCATTTAATTTTTACTTTCCCGTATACGTACGTATACACGGAGTATATTCGAGTATAGGGAAAATTACGTATTGCTGCGCGAAAAGACGGAGGATTTTCGGCAGAAAAAAATCATTACCGGGCCCTGACAACAAAAAGTGGATAAATCCACGTTGCTAAATTAAGAAAAAACCCCTAACACGTGGTGCAGCCAGAATCCCTGTTTTTTTGGGTGGGTCCCTGATACCAAAAAACCAATTGAAAGGCAAAAGTCTGTCTGTCTGTGAACAACGCTTGCGACTAAACCGTTTAGCCAATTTTCTCCAAAATTGATATTCGCCGATCGACGTGACTGATTTCGTGGCCCTTGAATTTGAAACAAATATTTTAATTGGGGGATACTGTACATAAAGTCCCTGGGACATTTTCAAAATTTAAAAAAGTTGGCTCCACCGTTTTCGGTTAAATTTTGTGTTGGATAGTCTGAAGATCGTTTAAGAGTATGGCACAGGTTTCATGTAGGTTGAAAACTGATTTTTCGAAAATTGAAAAAATTCAAAATTTTTTCGGCGTATTCCTACAACTACAAAATTGAAGATAGAGATTTTTCCTTCAAATGAAATTTGTTCTCCAAAATTAGTTCTTTCTTTAAGACCATGTACATTTTTTTGATAATTTTAATAGTTTTCTGTCAATATTTCGTGCAATATATGCAATTTAAAAAAATGAAACAAGATTTTCAAAAAACAGCTCCAGATTTTTTCTTTAAGCTTCTGGTAAGGATAGGGCCTAATGAACTCTATGAGATGACATTCACTATAATCCAATATTCCACCAATAAGATTTAATCCCCCTTACTAGAAAATGAAAGAATGAAGTAAATTTAACATTTTTTTATAAATTACTATATTTATTTAATATATTAATAGCGTCGAATTCTATTCTCTAATAGTGGTGTTCTAGAGTTATTCGATTTGAAAACTTTAGGACTGCGCAAGTTGGCCATTTTGAAATATGCTCAGTGCATTGGTATAGATTCGCGAAGAGTGATTTTTAATATGAGAATCACCGCCGTAAGGAAGGATGGCATGTAACTTGTTTTCTTAATGAAATATACTCATCAAAAGCAGATCTTCACATAAGGTCATGTTGAATTTTTCCAAAATATGCGTATTTGTGGAAGTAATTGAGCGTCAAAATTAGTCGCCCACTGTTATTCTTTATATTTAGGGCGATTATAAAGTAAATAGGATTCGACAAGATTAATACATGGAACTATAAACACACACACACACACACACACACACACACACACACACACAGCATTTTCCAAATTCCAAACTTTTACCTCGCAGGCTATTATTGTAGAAAAAGAGAATCTCATAAAAGTCCTGCATATGGAGGTTCTTGTATTTACGTTAAAAATAATATTGATTCTATCTCCTTGACGGATTTCAATGAGTATTCCGTTGAAAATGTTTTTGAAATTTCTGTTGTACATCTTCCTGTGCTGAAAATGATATTGCTTTGCATCTACAGGCCTCCAACAAAGAGAGTTGCAGATTACATTTTGTTCTTAGAAAAACTAGAGATAACACTAATCAAAGTCATCAATCGCTCTTTTGAATCCATTGTTGTATGCGGAGATTTTAACATTGATTTTCTGGTCGAATCTTGCGAGAAAGAGCTGTTTCTTAATTTAATTAATTCCTTCAATTTAGATATTACAATAAAAGTACCTACACGGATCACAGTAAATTTAAAGAAGGCAATCGATCAAATTATAATTATCAAAACCACTACTCGACATGAAATTGAAACCAAAGATTTAGGATACAGTGACCACGATGCACAAATTCTTACCATTATATGAAATGCGAACAATGACACAATAAATAATACACGTATGAGTAGAGTGTTTTCTAAAAGTAAAATAAAATTATTCATTTATTACTTGCTGCCAGGCGCGGATCCAAGGGGGGGTCACGGGGGTCATGACCCCCCCCCAAATGATGAACCGTCACAATTTTCTGAGAAACTCTACCATATCTAAAAAAAAAAACTCTGAGAAACTACTAACCTTTCCAGTGTCCCTTCAGAATCCGGACTGCCTTTTCAGATATTTTCAGACAATTCCAGAAATTTCTAAAAATGTAGCAGTGCTGAAATTAATGAATTTATATAGAAATTGGAATTTACTTTGAATAAAAACGTAAGTGTTTTCAAGAGGACTTTAAAATATTTTTAGTACAAAGAAATTAATCTAAATAAGTAACATATCTAAATTCGGAATCAAATACACTGCGCGTTACAAGTGTTGCCAACTTAATCTGAATTTTTCTCACCAATTGAACGAGAGAACTGTGGGAAAAATAGACGTCAACACATGGACTCAGCTTAAAAGTCACAACTGTTGTTTAAAGGGAATAGAACTAGCTAAACGTAATAATGGTATGTTTATAAAATTGGCATCAATCTTGCTTTCAGGAGTTTGTTAGAATTCAGTATCGGAACTTCTATTGAACTCAATGTATATTTAACCTAAAAATGCTTAACGTAATCAGTAACGGCGAACCTAATTTGATCATTGAAGACTGATGCCGGTTATGGTTTTGTAAGAATGTAAGAAGCCGCTTTTAGCAGAAGTTAAGGCTATCAACAGGGGTTAGTGGTATAGATTTGTCGAAAAGAATTAGAGTTGGAGAATTTTAATTCAGCTGATGAGAGAGGAGAGTGCTTGACACCTAAAATACAGTGGCGAAGCTAGAGTCATGCAATTGGGTATTCTGAAAATCTTATCTTACATATTTTTGTAAATTAGCTCCATTCATCGTTTTTTTATTCAACAAAAACGTCGATAGTTTGTTCTTTAAAGCTTTCGTTTCTGCACAGTTAATTTCCCCCGGAATCTCTCAGGATTGTCTTAACTCTTTAAATGTAATAATACTCCTTTCACATAATGCTTTCTATAGAGGGAAGGTTAGACTGAGTTGTATCAACCAAACCGTCTCTTGATATTTTTTCTAGACCAATTTGACTAACAAATACTTCAGCAAAAACAAAAAAAAACTGCAGGCATATATTTTGCATTATTAAAGTATACATTTGTCATTTCATTTTGAGGCTGCTCACTGTCAAGGAATGGATATTGTTTTATTAGAAAAGAAAACTTTTCTGCATGAAAGGACGCTTTGTAGATGGAAAACTGATTTTCGTCAAGAAATTCAATAAAATGAAAGTTTTCGAAATCTTGAAACCTGCAGTCCATCTGAGTCACTATTGTATCAATAATTTAACAAGATACAATTTTGTTTCTTTCAAATAATTCCCACCCTGAAAGTTCATTCATAGTCATGTCTACTTTGATGCAGATTTCAATAGTCTCTTCCTATCTAACACAATATATTACTACGTATTGCTATTTCTATCTCTACGGCGTATTACTTGACTCGTGATTCCACATTTCAAGTATCGAAAATTGCATTTCGATATATTGAACCGTTTAGAAGTAATGAGACATAGCCAGCGGGACGTTGTCCGCAACACCATATCTTTAGCTTTTGAGGCATAATCAGTGGGACATTGACTGCGACACTATATCTCTAGCTTCATTAATTGTTTCGTAAAGAAAAAAACGAACAAAAATCACACAAACGGCACACAAACAACTCTACTTTCCCACAACGACAGGTGATGAGGAGAATTTGCCTGATCGAGACGTGGGCTTGCATCGCTGTACAAGTCCGTGCCTGCCGAGAGCCTAGGCTCCTGCTGGGCTCGCTGCCCAGTCAATGCAAAAGAAAGGGAGATAGCGCACGTTCTCTTGTGCGCATGCGCGGCAGAGTCAGCCGGTGTCTATCCATTGGCAGGCTCCTCGCTCAGCTACCGGCCCCAAAGAGTATATTTCTGCAGTCCTGCTAATTCCCTTGCGCGTAAACGGGGAAAAGGAGTCGAACATATTTAATTTTCGACGATTCAGTAACAAAAATATTGAAGAATGGTACACAACGACAGATTTTATTGAAAAATAATTTGAGTAGTATAAGTCTCCCAGATTACCCTTCAGCTTCACTACTGCTAAAAGACCTTCTTGAATACTATTTTGCTGTCGCTGAGCCCGAATCCGGTAAGAGAATTTTAGTTCGGCTGATGAGCGAGGATAGAGTCTGACGCCTAAAATATCTTGAATGTTTTGCTATCGCGGAGTTCGAATCCGGTATCAAAAGTATCTTTTGATAGCTCTCGTTCTTGATGAACAGTATTGCAATGATGTTACTTTATTTGGGTTTTAATTATACAAAGCACCTTGGCTATACACAAGGGATCAGATCAGTTATTTGCAATATATTAAATGTTGCATTAAATTAAATTTATGTTTGCATGTCTCGGTGTAGTTGTCTCCAAAATTATAATGAAGTTTATAACATTGTTATAGAAGAATCGCCATTGAGGGAGATTCAAATGTGGTGCAAATTTATAATTATATGAATGAGCACTATAAATGAAAAAGTTTAAAAAAGAAAAAACGAAATTGAGAAAAATAAATGTAAGATAAAATAAAAGTATAGTTTGGTTTATTTACTTATTATATGCATGTATTTTTTAATTGTAATAATTTATTAAAAATACATTTTTTCATTACACATTTACATGTTTCTCTCATATAAGTTTCTTCACAAATTGTTTCATATTGCATCAAATGAAAGTTATTTTTGCTAATTTTGAAGTTATTATTGATAATTTTATAAATTTTAATTTTTTTAAACAAATGTACCCAATAAAATCGATATATTTTGTAGGCAGAATTCGAATCTGCAACAAAAATTGGGGGTTACCGTTTAAAATTCCAAAGTTACATCCGCCACTCCCCCAGGGGATAAGGGTGAGGAGCGTAACAATAGTAAGCTGATATGCGATTATTGGTATATTGAATTTCTAAATATTTTAATAGTAATTCTAAATATATTTATTGAATAATAAAGTCAATCAGATATACGTTTAACATACGTCAAAAATATGTTATTACTTTCTGTACCCTTTCCGAAATAAATACACTTGAGTCTTAACGTGACCCCTCCCAAAAGAGAAGTCTGGATCCGCGCCTGCTTGCTGCAGGAGTCATGGGACGCGGTTTGTAATATTATTGATACAAACGAAAAATATTATTCTTTTTTTTCAACGCTTTCATTTCGTTTTAACACTTGCTTTCCTCTTCAGAAAAGAAAATTAAATATTTCACGCAAAAGCAATTCTTGGATAACACAAGGGATTAGAACATCATGTAAAAACAAACGAGTTCTTTCTTTCATTTCTAAGCATCATAACGTATCTCGAGATTTCCTCCTGTACTTTAAAAATACAAATCATTGTTAGGAAAAGTCATAAGGCAGGCTAAAATCATGAAACACGATCAGGATATTTTGATATCAAATAACAAAACAAAATCAATGTGGGATATAGTAAAAAATGCGACCAAACCAACTAGAAACCTTGTAGAGAATGTTGTTTTAAAAGATAACGATAGAGATGTGAACGATCCGGCAACAATGGCTAGTCTCTTTAACCAATACTTTTCGAGAATTGCTGTCGATCTCACTAAGGGTTTTCAGCCACAAAATTCAACATCTGACGTTTCCCTAAAAATCTTAGACACTATGTTCGTTTCCGAAACCTCTTCCTATGAAATTCTCAAAATAATAGGTAAATTAAAAAATAAATATTCGGCCGGTTTAGATGAATTTCCGGACTGTTTGTTAAAGACGTGCGCGCCAGCCATTATACATCCGTTAACTCACATATTTAATGCATCCTTATGAACCGGAATTTTTGCAGATATTTTTAAAACAGCTAAGATTAAGCCGCTTTTCAAAAAAGGCAACAAAAATTAAATTCAAAATTATTGGCCAATTTCTCTTTTGTCAGTTTTTTCAAAAATATTAGAGACTTTTTTATGTGCGAATGGAAACTTTTCTCAATAAACACGACGCGTTTTCAAATTGCCAACATGGATTCCGGAAATCAAAATCTACGGAAACGGCCATTTTTTCTTTTCTTAAGGATGTTGCCTCATCATTGGATCAAAACGAAGCAACTATTGGAATATGTTAGATCTTTCAAAAGCTTTTGATGTCATTGATCATAACATTTTACTTTCAAAATTACCTTCATATGGAATCCGTGGTATTGCTCTAGATTGGCTATGTTCGTACCTTAAACAACGATCTCAGAGAGTAGAAATACCTTACTGGAATGATGGAACTTTATGTACACACCTTTCCGGTTCTTTGCCAATTGCTCGTGAAGTCCCGCAAGGATCGATTTTAGGCCCTTTCTCTTCCTATTATACGTAAATGACATGCCCTTAGCGATTCGAAACGGAAGAACAGTTCTCTTTGCGGATGATACAAATATTCTTTGCAACAAAGAAACCGTAAATAGTACAATATCAGATGTTTCAAATTGGTTCCGTAATAACAAATTAACAGTAAATGAAAAGAAAACTGTTTCAATGCAGTTTTCAATTTCAAATAAAAAATTCTGTACTCCATTGAAAATGAACGGTGTGCCATTGACTGATGTTAATGTAACAAAGTTTTAGGTCTATCAATTCAGTCAAACCTCAAATGGAATGTCCACTTAAATGAATTGAACACAAAATTAAGTTCATTATGCTACGCGTTCAAATTCTTTCAAATTCCGTCAGCCTTCATACAGCTCGTTGTGTATATTTTGCCAATGTTCACTCCCGCCTGAGATATGGCATAATATTCTGGGGAAACACATCTTATAGATCCCAGACTTTCAGATTACAAAAAAGAATTGTACGAATAATAAGCAAATCCAACCCACGTGCTTCTTGTAAGTCTCTCTTTATTAATCTAGGAATTTTACCATTACCTTGTCTCCTGATTTACGAATCAGTAGTTTTTGTCAAAAATGACTTACTTCAGGGCGGGAATATATTTTCAGCAAACGCCGATGTCTATAAGTATAACACACGACGTAGTAATCATATTCACCAGGTGGCAGTATCAACAGCTCACTACAAAAATTCACATACAATTCATGTACATTACTCTACACTACACTTTGCCAGAAGACATTAAACGATTAAATTCGATAGAAAAGTTCAAGTCCCAAGTAAAATCTTTTCTGCTGCATAACTGTTTCTATACAATTCGAGACTATACCGAGCATCAAAAAGGAAAGTAGCATAAATTTTAACAATGATGGTTAATGTAATTATTTATCATTTGGACTGTATAATTCTAAAGAACCTGTAACAAGTATTGTACCACAGTTTCTGGGTTGACGGCCCCCATCTCGATCAGGTTTTTCGTCCAGTTTCCCTGATCCTTGAGCAAATGCTGAGATGGTCCCTTGTTTTGCTTCTGGACATAAATGTAACTTCATTATTTGTGCACGTCTTCTGAATTTCAGTGGGAAATATATTTATTCAAATTATCGTTTTCCATATTATCGCGGCAAAAAGTATTATTCTTTCATGAAGAACATAAGGGTTCAGGGCAGGAATTTATAGCTAATTTACCTTTAAAAATATATTTTATTATATAGGAGCGAATATTTTGTCAACACAACTCGAAAAAAAACCTCTTTTCTGTATTCAAATTCGACTAGAATATGGTTTAGGATAGAGATCACAGAATTATGAAAACGTGCACAAAATTCATTTCTCCCCATAGCTCGTCACACACAGTATTTAACTGTTTTTGACGTATATCAATAAATAAAAAAATAAAACACACACACACACACACACACACACACACACATATATATATATATATATATATATATATATATATATATATATATACACAGTAATCCCTCAACATTCGCGAGTTAGGTTTCCCAAAAACCTCGCGAATGTTAAATCCGCGAATGTTAAGTCTATATTTTAATGAAGAAAGGTGGGTTAGTTTCCTAGATATCGAAAAACTGTTTAAAACAGAAAGAAAAAAATCTGACAATTACAGTGGAACTGATTAAGCGCTACTACAATCAGAATTCACAATTAACATTCCAAAGTAAAGAAATAAAATAATGTTTGAAACTTATTTCAAAGTTGAAAATTATTGGATATAGGATTTGCTAATTTTTTGTTTCATCACCTTTCTCGCTGTTCTAATATCCAAATATAAAAGAGTTCCTGCTTCTATTCTCTCTTTAATCTCGAAGTTATTTCCATGTTCGGATCACATTCTAATGCCAGTTCCAACAGAGCTTGTTGATTTTAGAATGCCATCAACAGTTTTGACATTGAAGTTGCTCCAGGACGCAGTTTCGCTTCCGTTACTTCATCATTACCGTCGATGAGGTTTTCTTCACTGATGATTTCCCGAAGCTCCTTTACAATGAGCTCATTATAGTGAGAGTTGCACAGATCCTGAATGTCTTTTCTGTTCATTTAGCCAAAACCCTGACTTCCAATTTGATACAACTGAATTTAATTATTTTACAATTGTATTATTCTATAAATGTGAATTGACATTTCAGCTGTGTAATTTTTGAAGAAAGTTATACTTCGAGCTCCAAGGTCTGCCGAGTTCGTTTATTGATGATCATGATGATAAAGGAAATGAAATGTGCTCGCTTTCAAAGAAAAAGTAGTACGACCAAAAGACCCACTCGCGAATGTTGAAATCGCGAATGTTAAAACCGGGAGCATCTCTCTAATAGCGAATGTTCGGAACTCGCGAATAGTGAATTCGCGGATGTCAAGGGATTACTTTATATATATATATATATATATATATATATATATATATATATATATATATATATATACACACGCACACTCATCGTCATAAAAAGGCTGCACCCAGAAGCACGAGGCGGATTGCGATCATTGTTGGCAGGTAGTGATAATGTACCATGCATACAAAACGATTACACTTTCACATTTGTAGGAGCAACATTTATTGCGCTACACAGCCACAGAGAGTACATGTTAGTATCGCATCGGGCCGCCAAGTTGGCGAACACACGCGTCCAGACGTCACGGCATGGAGTTGTACAGGTCTCGAATGGAGTCCTGTGCTAGTCCATCCCCTGCAGCTTGCACCTGAGGGCGCAGTTCTTGCAGATTGGTGTATATGGGTGGGTTTTCGATCGAGGGGAGGTCTGGGGATGCGGCTGACCATGGCACAGAATCCACGCCTGCAAGGCATGCTCGGGAGATGGCTGCGGTATGCGGACGCGCGTTTTCCTGTTGAAATAGGGCATGGGCGTGGGTGTTCACGAACGGCAGAGACACCAGATGCAGGATCTCCTAAACGGCTGTCACGGTGCCTCCGAGGAACACTAATGGTGAAGGGTACCTTGAGATTTCGCGCCCCACACCATTACTAGGCTGGCGGGACGTACGATGGGATACCACAAACAGCTCTTCGTGGCGTTCCCCCACTGCACCTCCAGACACGCACCTGGTGGTCGCCGCCATCAAGGCAGAAGCAGGACTTGTCACTGAAGATGACCCACTGCCAATCTGCATGGTCCCAGGTCCGTCGTTCCCAACGCCAGGCAAGTCTGTAGCGACGTTACTGAAGTGTGAGTGACAGGCGTCGTAACGGTCGGTGTGCGGCGAGCCCTGCGTTGTGCAACCGCCTGCCAATGGTACTGGCACTTACAGAATGTGACAGTACAGGCAGCTCAGCCCGCTGAATATCACCTATCGTTGCAGTTGGATCTGTTCGCGCGTGGCGGACAATCCGTCGGTCCTCCCTCCTCTTGATGCGTGGTGGACGTCCAGATCCAGCATTTGGTATGTGCGTGCCTTCCTCAGTGCATTGCCGCCAAAAGATGGCGATGGTGGTGTCCATACGACCGGTGTGGCGCGCTATACGGTGAAAGGACCAACCAGCCACCCGCACACCCACGATACGGCTCCTCTCGAAATGATCTAACTGGACATCTGGCTGCCGAACGCGTTGCATAGTGTACGTGCAGGTGACGCTTGTCGACGCTACCCGATGTCGCAATCGCAGGCGCGGCCGTTTGAAGCCCTCTTATCTACACCGGTGGGCGCGACGTCACACACCTTCCACCGACCCCCCCGTGCGCGGCTGACCGTGAAAACTAAATCATTGGCTTACTGAATGGTGTGCAAAATACCCACTGAGTTTGTAGCGGATCAGAAGGGTCCTTCAAGGTGCAGCTTTTTTAAGACGATGAGTGTGTGTGTGTGTGTGTGTGTATAAACACATATAAATTGTGACGAAATGCGGATGCCCACATTCGTTCCACACACCCACGCGACAGATATCGGCTGCAGACGTGGTGAGCGAGCGCAGCTCGGTTTGAAAGGGGCGCGCTTTCTAAATTGATACGCGCAATGCCCTCGGCATAGCGCGGAACACGGTGACGTATGGCGGTCGAAGGAGAGGGAAATGACGCGTTGTTACCCCTTATAGAGAGGGATGACTCGACCCATAACAACGCCGGACGACGGAAAATAGTTCCCTATCACCGTTCGAGCGACATCAACTTGAGTTCTTCAATGAGTTAGGAGTGTTTAGCGTCAGAGAGACGCGTAGTTATACACGGTGTGCATAGAACTTTGAGAAATGTGCATAGTAATCGAGGACGGGCGCAAGTGCCGTAAAGTAGTTGAAAGTAGATTTTATGTGTGTGGTTCACGAGAGGGGACGGTGATTTGCATAACGCGCAGTTACCAGTTGAGAGGCGCTAAATAGAAATAATTGGTGCGATGTATACGCCCGAATTTTGAGCAAACACGTAACTTCATTCTGCTGCGTCGTGCATGAGACTTTCGCACGCGGGTTGATCGTGACGACGGCAGAGAAGAAAGAAGAGGACGTAGAAGCGAGGGCCCATGGGAATAAGGCGATAGAAGAAAGAAGACGTGGTCGCGAGGGTCCATGGGAATCTGGCGATAGAAGAAAGGAGAAGAGGAGGAAACGTCGCAGAAGGCGACGAGCACCAGACGATCGACGCGGATCGGCTCACGAAGCCGCCGCCGGACGCACCTGGCCTCAGCGAGACGTAGTCGGCGCGATCTTGTACCGGCCGCTTGTGGCCGTCGCTACAAGGCCGAGGCACGCAGCTGGCGAAACTCGGCGAAGTTAAAGGTGAGATGCGAACTGCGAGAATATAGGTCAACGTCCCGTGTAGAGAACTGTAAAAGGGGAACGTTGGTGGGGAGCGCGCCAAAATTAACGGAGCTAGCAGAGATCGCAGAATTGACTGCCATTTTTGAGAAACTGCCTGAGAAATTTGTATAAAATTGTGTTAATTTTGTGATATTAACCTTTTAAAGACTAATGGAAAGAGGTTCCCAGAGCAGTTCAACCCAGCGGTACCAATGGGATCTTTTTCGCTTGACCTCCGGAGGCGTGCGACGGCTCTTATCTATCGCTTGCTGACGGGTGACAATCAGCGGCGCGGCGATTCTCACGTTCGGCGCTCCGGCTTACGCCATCCGGCAGGGATGTGTTGATGGAGTTCGGTCTTGAGGCGCAAAAGGGAGCGTGGGCTCCTCTGACTTTTCATGCTTCTACAGTGCGCCGCAGCTTGAGAAACATAGGAGAATGTTCATCGCCCTTCAACATTCGCCTGGAGACGCCGCTTTAACGGCAACAAAATCATAATAAGATCACATACCACAATAAGAACAAAAGAGATGATTTCTGTTTGCAATTTGTAACGGAAATTGTGTTTCGTATGGCATGTACATATAACTTTCACAAATTTGTTCCATAATATTTTATTATAACTTCGTATGTAATAATTAAATTGTGCTAGAAAGACTTTTTTCTACAGTAGCAGATAACAACAGGGTAAAATCAAATTTATATCAGTGCAATAAATATATTGATTTCATATTTTGTTATGTGTTGTATTGTATTATTTGCAATGTCTTAATATTTTATTGTATTAGCACAAACCAACGACGTGGTTCCATATAAATATCTCGTCAGCTTATCAAAGCTTTTCTGTTGTTAGGGCGCCTTCTTCTTTACGCCCTTGTACTTGTATGTAGTGCTTCACTGTCTACTATCTCCTGTCACATACCCCAGTTATAACAAACCCGCCTCGGCCCACGCTTCCCACTTGGGCGATCGCAATCGTACTCTGCTAAGAGTTGCTGCTTGCGCTTGGGTCGTGCGCTTTTTGAAGTAAAAATTACTTCGCGAACAATCGCTAACAACACGCGAAATTGAGTTAATTTTGGACAGTGACAGTTACTGGGCATCTGTGTCCAGTCTTTGGAAGATGATCCAAGCCAATATAATTAAACATTTTCAGCTCCAATCAAGCTGTCCATCTTCGTGCATTGATTCCGTTCAAGATACTAAATCACTAGGATTTAGCTTTATCCACGGTGTACGAAATACATTTCTTATGCATTTAAAATAAAATTAAGGAAAATAAAATACTTTTTCATTTTTAGAAATTATTTTCGTATTTTTACTTCCCAAACCACTTTGAAAAATTTGAAAAACTCATACTTTTGATAGTTTTATATAGATCCATTATCCTAAAAAGCTACTTTAAATATTTTGAAAATATTTTTTTCGAAAGTACAATAATTTCTTCAAATTCCAACTTTGTAATTAATTTTCATAAAGTATTATATAGGTTACCTCTTTGTTACTACTTTGCAAGTGGGAAATATTTTTAAATTCTGAAACACTCTAAATATAAAGACATTATAAACATCAAATGCAGAAAACTTCGTTGCGCAGGCGGGGAGGGTGGAGTAAAGAATAAAAATTAGTAGAAAAAATGAATAAGATCATTGCCCAAAATAATATTACTTGATTTTGCAGAGGAGAAGTTGATACTGTCTTCCTCAGTTAATCCCTTTAAATCTCTATCAACAAGGACTTTCAACACTTGGGGGTAGCTGTCATCACTCGCCGCACTAACCTACACTGGGGTCAAGCAAATTCGTCAATTTAAAAATGTCGGTACCGCACGGAGTGCAGAAGAAAAAAAACCCGGTCGCTAAAAGGTTAATAGCAAAGATTTCTTATTGAAGAGTACGATCCTATGAATCAAAGTTATTGTGAAATTGATTTGAATACTGAATGTCGCAAATCTGAGCCCGACGTCACCTGGCGACTTCGACCGAAAAATTGTTGTAAATGTTAGATTAAAGAGTCGACGGGAATTCCCGAGGTAGGATACAAGAGTGTTGAATGAAAGTCACCTCGACAAAGAGAAAGGTGTCAGTGATTTATTTTTTGTGTTCTGTATTTTTTGATGATCAGTGTAATCATTTGAAAGGGTTAAGAAAAATAAACCCAAGTTTAATTGATTTTATGTGTGTGTATTTGTTTGGATATCTCTGGTTACCCAAAAGTTCTCACTGCTCTGAGGTAATAAAAAGCTCACAAGATTTACGAATATTCCGATAGGCGTCTAGGGATTGCTAGACGGGGTTCTCATCAATATATATATATATATATATATATATATATATATATATATATTGGCGAAACCGTGCCGCTCCTGCGGTACTAGAGTGGTTGGCGGGTGCCACAAACGTGAGATTAGGAATGACTGTCACACGAATGGTGCGTCGGTCACACCTGGATACCAGGGTGAACACACTGAATTTATATTAGGGCGCCAAGCGAATGCCTCACCTGATATTCAATGCGCCGGCGCTGAGCGCAGGGGGGAGCTGCCCTGGGTCGAAGGATGCATGCTACTACTTTTACTTATAAATAATACACAGGAAGTAGATTTCACGAATGTTACTAGCCAGAGTGGCGAGGACACGTTTATTAAAAATAAATTAAAAATGTCTCTCTTGCTCACTGAAGTTTTTTGTTTTACAATCATGGGTTTGTTATGGAGATGGATACACTAACAGAAGATGGCGATGAGTATGTCGTGGTTGCTTCATCTCGAGCAATTGTACCATCGATGCCGGTCGGTCTGCGTTGAGAGGAAGGGTCTGCCAGGGCGCCGCGGAAACCATTAGAAGTCGGCCGGCTGGGAGCCCCAGGAGTACGGCAATCACGGCAGCTTTCCGAGACGTCGTGTGGGTTGGTCATGTGAGTCTCAGGTCGTCAAACGTCGGCTGGACCGCGTTTACGCCGACGAGTCGTCGTACTGCGCACCCGAACGAGTGTCGTAGCGGGTGACTACTCTGGTGGCAGGTGTGAGTCAGGCACCAGGTAGCGATGTTATTGTCAGACAGTGGTATTTTTTGCTGTCTAGTCAACAGACTACACAGCAAAAAATACCACTGTAACTCGTTAGTTACACTCAGCCGTTGTTTTTCATTGAAGCGAGTCAGTCGTAATCCAACAATTCAGATAACTGACCGTCCGCCAGGTAGTCAGAAGAGCAAGTAAGTTTCTTTTCCCTTCGTCCCGGCTTTCGCATTTCCTGCCTCCCTACCCGTTATCATGGAATCTGCGCACACCGTCACGTGTGCGATTCCGTGCTTCGGATTGGTTGAAATTGCTGTTCTGGAATTTTCTAGAAGGTTTTGAGATTTAGCGTGTTTGACTGGTTAAAGTAATCCCCTCCTTTTTTTAGTTTGTCACCAGATCCCTAATTGGTGAGCCTTTGTTCCTGGTCATGTGGTGTTCACGTGATATGGACGCTGTCTGAACGCCCACATACCGACGGTTCATTTTTCTGATGGATTATCTGGCGCAGTATTCTGTTTGTTTGTTCCACCTCTCTGCCTACCCTCGGAACAAAGAACGATGGGTGGTCAGGGTTGCTCTCTGCAAAAGGCGGTCGACTATGCCCAAGGCACTATGCCAAAAGCGGTGGACTATGCCCAAAGTCATGCTCTTTATATATATATATATATATATATATATATATATATATATATATATATATATAAAGAGCTAAACTCCGACATCGTTAGATCGACCTCCATGAAAGTTGGCTTTCCTACGAGTTTTTTCACCCAAAGGTTTATGTGCTGTTAATTATGTTGTAACTCCACCGAATGGCACTGTAGAACAAATGAGCTCTTCTCAAACATTCTATTACTTTTTTGTTGGTCTGGCGCTCTTCGATATTACCTCACCTGCTCAGAGAGGCGCAGAATCTGCAATTAAATGAGAATGAGAGAGACAGAGAGCGGCAGAGACAGAGATACAGAGACAGACAGATAGAGACAGGATGAAGGAAGGAGGGAGAGGTAGTGACAAAAGGAGATGGGAGGGGGAAAAGGAAGATGAAGGGCAGAACGTCTGCCGGGTTTTCCTAGTAATTTATGAAAATACTTGTTAAATTTACAATTTACAATTTGTATTCTCAATGTATGATGTATTTCTTTCAAGAATTTTAGGAAATTTACGAAAATAGTAAAGCTAAGATAGTGATAGAAACAGCGAATCCTGTCTTGAATGAGACTTCAAGTAGAGTTCTAGATATTACTGAAATCAATCACATCGTATATGCAACTGAATATCTAGTATCTCAGATAATTTTGGGGTCAGCCAAGAACACCGATGGCCGCCAACCAGACAGAGTAAACAGCTCAGTACCCCCATGGGCGAAAAGAATTAAAAAACGGAGAGCCGACACACGATGTGAAATATCAGTTCTAAACGGGGCATCTTCTAAATCAAATAACCCTTCTAAAGTTCAACAAAAAATAATCCATGTTGAACAAAAATAACGAACTGAAAATGACACAAGGCTAATGGTAGCTGAGAAGCTAGAAGAGAAAATCCAAGCATGGACTCAACGAACGAAACGTTACAAACAGAGATGAAATCCGTGTGCAGAACCGGTTGTTTGAAACAAACGCGATGAGATTCTATCACAGTCGGACTCAAAAACCGAATGGCAATGCTGCCCCTCCCTCAAAAGATGACGTCGAAACATTTTGGGCATGAATCTGCCCAAATCTATTGATGATGCCGATGGACACGTTGAAAAAAATGGAACATGTTGACGAATTCTCGGGAGAGGACGTCTGCCAAGCAATTAAGAACATGGGAAACTGGAAATCCCCCGGGATTGATAAGATCCAGATTTATTGGATTAAGAAATTAACAGCATTACATTCTTATCTAGTAATGGCTGTTAATAAAATTTTAGAAAATCTTCAAAAACTCTCGGAATGGTTCACTCGCGACATCACGTATTTGCTACCCAAAGCTGGAGACAGCTCTTTGGCGAAAAACTACAGGCCAATCCTTTCCTGTCAGTAAGGTTCAAAATTATAACTGCAGCCATAGCTGACAAAATGTATAGACACCTAGAGAAGAACCATGTGTTGCCAGTTGAACAGAAAGGATATCGTATAGGTTCCTATGGCTGTAAGGAAATCATGCTACTGAATAAAGACATTTTGAATTATGTAAAAAAACGAAAATGTAATTTAAGCATGATTTGAACTAACTATCAGAAGGCCTTTGACAGTATGCCACACGATTGGAATTTGAACACCCTGGAGAGTTTTGCAAGGTTAGTATGAAGTTGTGAAGTACCAGGTTACTAATACACAGCGGAAAGTGAGTAGTAGAAACAAGAAATATTGAGACTAACAGGGGGAGTTTTCAAGGAGATTCGCTATGCCCTCTGTTATTTTTCATTAGTTTGATCCCAATATCTAGACAGTTGTTGCAAGCTGACTCTGATTACAAGCTCCATGGTGATGAAACACTAGTATCACATTTGTTTTACATGGATGATCTTAAAGTGTTAGGTAAGAATGAAGCGATTCTCTCCCAAATGCTGTCCGTCAATAACTATTTTAGCAATGACATCTGCATGAAGTTTGGTCTTGACAAGTGTGAAAAAATCAACTTAAAGAGAGGCAAAATGACAACGTCAGAGAACATTGAAGTTGATACGCGCACTGTGATTCAATATCTTGAGACAAGTAAAACTTAAAAATATCTGGGCATTGAATAATGTGAGACCATCTCGAACGACACAATGAAAGACAGAATTAGGAGGGAGTATTACAGATGAGTGACATTGGTCCCACAGTCCGCCCTGAACTCCAGGAATAAAATATCATCAATAGGTAGTCTGACGGTGTCTGTAGCCAAATACAGTTTCAGACTTTCAAGTGGACTGGACTGAGCAGGAAAGTCGCATCTTGAATCGAAAAACCATAAGAATGCTTACAATGCATCGAGTTGCCCACCCTCGAGCTGATGTGCATAGACTTTATGTGTCACGTAAGGAAGGAGGAAGAAATCTCAGACAAATTGAGGCCTCCTGGCACAATGCAATAGTCGGGATGGGAAAGTATGTAGTCAGCCATCAAGATGACACACGAATGAGACAGGTCATGAACTCTGACCGAAGAATGGAAAACAGAGACTTTGTTAGTGTAGCAAAAAGCATTGCAAAAAATCTATGCATGACACGAATAACACAGACATTGAAGTTCTGGTACTACTAAACATGAAATGTGAGACACAAAAAACGTTAAAGAACTCGTGGAGAGACAAACCACTCCATGGACAATATCTAAAAAGAATGGACAAGGTGCAGATCAATAAAGATCAATCATTTATGTGGCTGAAAAGGGGAAGAATGAAGCCAGAATCGGAAACACTTATAACAGCTGCTCAAGATCAGGCGTTGAGAACACGACATTATGATAAAGCGGTTCTCAAAATTTCCCAAGATGATAAATGCCGCAATTGCCAGGAAAACGTAGAAATCATTGATCATATCGTCTCAGCGTGTCCAATTATAGCAAAGACCGAATACTTGAAAAGACATGACAGAGTGTGTAGCTATCTCCACTGGCAGATCTGTACCGCCCTCGAAGTTCCGATCACATGTCTCGAGTGGTACGAACACTCACCGAAACCGGTGACGTCTGTTGGATTGTGTACGATATTGTACGTCCAATAAAATTCAAACTGATCCAGAGGAATAATAATAATAATAATAATAATAATAATAATAATAATAATACTTTATTGCACAAAAAAGTACAACGGCGAGTCTCAGTAATTAAATTACTCCTTTTCAGACTAACCACAAGAAAAATAAAGATCATAAACATAAAATCAAAAGAGAATAAGAATAAGTTGAAAAAAAGCATAAATGTAAGTACATGCGGATTAGAAATTGAAAAAGTTACATAAGTAAAATATAATTGTAAGTGTATAGCAGATAATATGAGGCAATATAACATAACAGGAAACACTGAAGTAATGCTAAACATATACATCAAGAAGGTTACAGAAAATTTAACATAATACATCAAGAAACACTGAAGAAAGATTAAAAATTAAGTTTAATAAATTTACAAAGTTTTTCACAGAATGATTTGTAGGGAAGGGTTTTAAGCTCATGAGGGATTAAATTGTAGAAGTGTGGACCAAGATAGCTAAAGGATGCCTCGAATTTGGTAGTACGATGAACGGGAATAACAAGTAGGAAATTGGCAAATCGGGTAGTACGTGAAGCAGACTCATTTGATTGTGAAAAAAGTTTAAGCCGATCCCGAAGATAACTGGGAGAATTAGAGGAGAGCACAGAGTGTACCAGTAAACATAGGTGAAATATCCATCTCTGTCTCATGGTCAACCAGTCTGATTTATCCATGAATGGTGATATATGCTCGTATTTCCGAACATTGAAACAGAACCCCAAACACGCATTCTGAATAGATTGAACTCTAGCAAAATTTCTTTGAGATAGTACAGGGCTATAAACAATATCACTGTAATTAAATAACGACAGTATGAGAGTATTGTACAACATTAGCTTGGTTGACTGTGTTAATTGGTTGCGAAATTGATATAGGGATCTTAATCTCAAATATGCTGCTCTACATTTGATTAACACATGATGATCAAAATTCCATCCTCTGTCCATCCATAAACCAAGATTTTTAGCAAGATCAACATGACCAATTGAATGACCATCAATTAACAGCTGAAAATTATTCGTATTTGCATTTCTTAGGCGATTTGTAGGGTCTAAAAAGAGATACACAGATTTATTAGGATTTAAAATTAATCCATTCTCCATAGACCACTTATGAATATTACCAAGATCCACATTTAAGCAATCAACAGCCAATGAAAGATTAGATGGGTGAAAGGAATAAATTAATTGAGAAGCGTCCTGCATACATCTGAATCACGGAGTTGAAGGATAGATGCATTAAATCTGCAACATAGATGTTAAACAGAAGGGGCCCTAGAATGGAGCCTTGAGGTACCCCTCGATATAAGAAGCGTAGAGATGACGTTTTTGTAGCATCCAGGGTGCGTACGACCGTTGACTGAGAGCGAGCTGATAGGTAAGAACTGAACCATTCAATTGCAGGTTCTGAGAAATTAAGGAAGCGCAGTTTAGATAATAGACGGTCATGACTTAACGTATCAAATGCCCTGGAGAAGTCCAATAGACTAACAACAGATACCAAATCTTGATCAAACGCTGTCAAGCATATATCAGACAGTAGAGTTAGTGAGGATGTAGTGCTGTAACCGCGTCTCAATCCAGACTGATTGTGAGGTTAAAGAGAATGTGTTTTCAGAAATCTCTGAATTTGTATCTCAACACACTTCTCAAGAATCTTTGACAGAAAAGGAACTAATGTTATTGGCCGAAATTCAGAGTAACTGGATGGGTTATTAACTTTAGGTATTGGAATCATGAGACCGTGTTTCCACGCAGACAGAAACTCAGACTTTTCTAATGAATAGTTGACTATATGGGTAAGATGAACGAAGCAAAATGGCAGGCACAGTAAAACCATGTTTCCAGAAATGCCATCCGAAGCAGCACTTGTCAGTTTAAGTGAGCGTACAACATTAAATAGATCTTCTTCAGAGATTGGCTTGAATGTAAAAGAGGGAAGTGAATTCACAACGTGGTCGCTTGGAGAAGACAAGACGTGAGTTGAACAACGAGCATCAGGGATGGAATCAACAAAGTGGTTATTTATGGAATCAGGATCCGAAAGCAAAGGAGTTGCAGGGACCAAATTGTCACATCGATGAACGTTAGCTAGCTTAAGTTTCTTCCATAGAATATCCGATTTCAAGGATGATAATGAGTCAAAGTATGCTTTCTCTTCAGAACGTAATAAACGCAATGTTTCGTGTCGAAGCATTTGATATTTAGCCTTATAATATTCTCTTTCACAAGATGAGTGAGATTTTTTCATCTTCTTTTTCATCAGATTGCGTTTGCGTATCATACATCGAACATTTTTTGTTACCCACGGCGCCATAGAACGTCTAAAAGAAACAGTTTTAACAGGGGCAAAAATATCAATAAGCTGTACAAAAAGAGAAGCTAGGATAGATACCTTCTCATCTATAGATTGACCGTCAAAAATATCATCCCAGCTAACATTGGTAGCCACATCATTAAAATTATCAATCGGTATAGATCGTAGATCTCTGAACATTACAGTGTGCCGCAACTTTTGCTTAGGAAGACATTTAATTTTACAGGAAATTAGTTGATGGTCACTAATGCCCGCTGAGTCCGATACATCAACATCAGTCACTTCCAGGGAATCAGATACAAATAACAAGTCAAAAATCTATTGTGTATCTATTTGATAATTAACTGATAGAGTAAGGTGAATAATTGGTATATGTACTTACCACATTTCGCAGAACATTTTCATTGTTGAAATTCTTGACGCAGTATAATCATTGTCATTTAATTTTCTCCTTCTCTGGGGAAAACTTCAACCTATTTCTTTTAATATCTTGAATTTCGAACTACTTTGTGAACTTCTAAATTTACTTCATACTCCGGAATAAAGGTTTTACTACGAAGAGATCAGTCAAGTCTACTATTCACCGTGCTATCAATAAAAGCCATCTTGTCCCAACAAAATGCCCAAGTCGTTCGCAGCGCTTATATAGCGAGAGCTGTGAGAACTAGCCTCACATTAGCTTCAGTTTCAGACTGGGAGTGAACACACCTACTAGTCGCGCGACTTTTCTTGACGTCTCCCAGCGCGGGGTGCGGGGAGAGGACGTTACTGTCTACCTCACTTCAGACGGGTGTCGCCAACTGTAACATTAATACTATTCGCGCCTCTTTCGCTGTTAATACAACATGATAATAGAGACGATAAAACAGAACAAATAATAAAGTAATTAATAGCAACCATAAGTGAAAATAATTAATGATGATATTGCTTATTAATGAGATATGATATTAGTGTATGTACTTAATTTTCATTTTATGAATAATTTAAATCATCGTTTGAATCTGAAAGCAGCGGTAGGCAGCCCTGATATTTTTGCCATGACGTTCCGTGTGAGACCAAGATTTTGACCAGGCCGTGCCGAGTCGCGCTGGGTTGAGCACTAGGGAGCTCAGACGTCAAGAAAAGTCGCGCGAGTAGTATATCTCTTACACCGTGACTACATGGAAGACAAGCCTATTTATTCGGTTGAATCGGTGCAACTGAACTAATCATCGATTGAAAACGCGAGAAAATGCGGTGGCAATGTGGGCGGAGACCCAGCGGAGGCCCTTCGGGAACATGGCGCCAGTTTCAAAATTTGTCATATGTGTTGCATGGAAAGAAATAATTCCGAGTGTATTGTTACGACAACACGTATTTATATGTCAGGTTAACGACAATTGAAATAATTAAGTTATTGAATTTATTGATAATTTAATCTGAGATTTCTATCAGAAAATAAGTGGTGGACTTTCTTATATAATGTTTAATGGTTATGTGAATATGTAATTAATATATAGCTAATATTGTATGTCTACCTTTAATATTTCAGATATAACTAGAAAATTTCTCTTTATTAAACTGCTTGAAACAAAGATGCCTTGTCTTCTTAAACCCCTCCTTTATCTGAAAATGTATCTTTTTAAGCGCACATGACCAATAATGTGTCTACCAATGTTGAATATATTTGTCTCAATGACATTCATTGCATAAACAATATTCAGAAGTTTCTTAAAAATTCAAATAATTGTTCTTCACCCTCATGAATGAAACATTTACTCAAAATTAACTGGATTATTAGTTTTATAGGTGAAGTAAATTATTTCTTTTAATAAAATACCCATGAAGTCCAGACCGCTTTTAAAATAACTTTGTAACTTCTATCACACAAGAAGAATTTGGGGGTAGAAGATGAGCAGTGATGGGATGAAGATAAAAGGGAGAGGTGGGTATTCCACTTGTGCATCACTAAGAATGCCAGCCTGCCTTTACAGTTTTCTTAATTTAAGTTATCTCTTTTTAAATGTATTTATTTATTTTTTTGCAATTTTTAGTTTTCTTTATTTTCCAAATTTATTTTTATGAATTAATGTTATCTCTATTTTCTTATTATTAGTTCCTGATTAACCTGAAGAGTGTCTAAAGCTTGAGCAATCTACAGTGCTTCATTATAAAATTTATATGCTATCATAATAAATATCGTAATAAAGTATAACCTTTGCAATGTAGGAAAAATTAATATTAACACACTTACATTAATATTCAAACATAATGTTTACTTTATGGGGTGAACGTTAACATTTAGAAGCTTGAGCCATTTGTTCATTTATCCACTATTGCCTAGCACATAAGAATTTTTTTTGTGTCACGTTTTCTGTACAGAAAAGCAACTAGTTCTTCAGGCCCCATTGAATGTTAAAAAAATCTTGCAAAAAAGAATACTTTTGTCATCTTTCTTTATTTGGAGGAGATAATATTCTTTACTAATTTACTTTCTAACAATAGAATTTTCTAAAAACAAAAATTGTATGACTGCATAAGATACTAGATAGTGATACTAGGTAGTGTAATTGCAAAGTAGTCATTGCGAAAACGTTTTGGGATTTTGGTATTTCATTACGAAATCATGTTGTGTGAATATCTAACCGCAATGAAGTGTACATATAATTTCTGGGAATATATTATTGTTATTTTCCTCCAATAAAAATTATAAAGATGTAATACAATTATTTGAGTTTGTTTGATTTTAATAAAATCCTAACGAATTTGATGTTAATCCTTTTTTCATTTCCTTTTTCAACTTGCAAAAGAATTACAATTCTTGTCTTCAACAGCAATATGTACTTTTTATTCTGAAAGTAGTAAATTCTTCCTTAATGTGCAACATTTCTTTTAGCATTTCCAATTTGTACCACTTTCCCCTTCATTCATTAAAACCGATATCCCATCTAATTGTTAATTTTTCTAAAGAAAGCTTTTTAAATGTTGTTCACGTAAAACAACAGCACTTTTACATATTTGAGAAACACTATTTAACGATTTTCTCTTGTAATGAAAATAAATCTTCATTCAGAAAAATACAAAGGCTTGAAAAGTTCACTGTCACATCTGGGACATCAATATGTGTGTGTGTGTGTGTGTGTGTATATATCGGAAGTCGAGGTTAACGACTTGGCCCCTAGGATACAAGTGATATGTTTGTATCGCGAATATGAATACAACGCTCGTGCATGACCCACCGGTCACCAACAATCTACCGCTACTTGTGTATACAGAGACGAATGTAGTCACTGATATATTTGCCAAGGAAGAAAAGGACAAATGTTATGTAATGCGAAAATGACCCCACGTTCTGGAGTTGAGCAAAAATCGCTTATCGTCAAAGCAGCTCAACGAAAGTTCGTTTTGGCCGCTCCCCGATGGCCGAGATCGCTAAAGCAGTAGTGTCGGAGCGATCTCGGGCATGGTTATATTTGTGTCCGTTCTTTCACTCCCTATCATCACCATATGCCATCTTTCCAGTTACCATAACGTGAAACACAATAGTGGGCGCTAATGTCCTAGATGTTGATGCGACCTTAAATAACAAAAAAGTTTATTTTGATAAATACAGCAAAGAGTAGTACACCACATACCAGGAAATATTTAAATTTTTTAAATCGAAACGTGAAATATCTGAATTGAATAACAACTCTTGTTAATCTTGTAATTTTTTAAGATCGTCTTTTCAAAACATTTCGCGCAATATAGGTAGCGCATTTCAGTGTCAGGCGAGTACACTTTGGGTAAACAGATAAATTCTATTAGGGGGCTATCTGGAGATTCATTTTTGAATCCTCTACCTTCAGAGGTGTGACAGAGTGTTGTTGGGGGAAATTCTGAAGTGTCTAAAAAGTATGATTTCTGTGTCAGCGCTTTATATACGTTCGTAATGTATGAATGAGTCGGTAGCCATGAAGAGTAATGTACATTTTCTAGAATTTTTGGAGCATAAAAATCATGTGTGAAATTTTGAAAAATACAACGCCTCCATAAACAGTAGTTCGGTCGTAATGAGATCTTAATATTACGATTGGTTGCAAACGCAGTAATGCGCTGACTCTTTAAGCACCACAACATCCATCGATTTGACAAAATTATTACGTCTACATTTTCGTTCATTCTTTTTGAATTCACTGTATATTGATTTGTTCCAGTGATGCTAACACAGAAGATATTTTTTCGCTTTACTTCTAAATTTGCTATTTTCAAAAATTCAGAGTATTCAACGAAAATTAAAACTGCGCCATTCTTTTAAGCGTACCTAGTTCTATCCGTGAAAAAATTAAAAGCGGTTATGAGAATGTTTTTATTATAAATTGCGTTTATTTAACAACAAATAACGAAAACTGCTCGTTTAAAAATGTACATGTCCTTTTCTAAAAAGCTAGAACAGATTTTGTTTAGAGCAAATAGTGTTCGCAGGAAATGATACTAGCGTCTTTTTTGCCTTCGTTTATTACATACGAGAAGAAAATTTGAAGAAAAAATTGGAACCCATTTTTGGGAAAAATTATTTCAAAACGAAAAATTACCTATATTTCCCGCAAAATCATGCGAAAACCGCATATCTTCGAAAAATTGTATATGACCTTTCTTCAAGATTTGTCTCTAAAGAAAAAAATTATTAAGGAAAAATCTATCTTTTATATTGTAGTTGTAGGAGACACCGAAATATTCCAGTGATTGAATAATTTCGGAATTCGATAAATTGGGAATATCACCGAAAATTAGACGTACTTTAGGCTTTCCGTACTAACCGTACTTTAGGCTTTCCGAACAGAAACTTAAATAAAAAATTGAAAACGTTTTCGTGGCTACATTTAAAGAATTCTTCAATATCAAAACGTTTAACACTTATCCGGGCATCCGGGGTCCACTGGACCCAAAAACCAAATTTTCAATATTTTTCGTGAAAACTAAAGTATTAGGAAAGCTTTTTATGACTTTGTATGCTACGGTGTTTTTTTATTGTTCCCGCAACCATTTTACTGAAAAACGTTACTGAATAATAAATAAAAAAGTATATTTTTTTCAGTCGCAACCGGCAAGCGGCGTCCACTGGACCCTGGTCTTTTCATCTGCGTGTAATATATCCTTTTTCTGGTTTTGTTTAGTCGATTACTTGACTACCTCGTTCCCAAGCGACGAACGGATGTCAGCTTGCGCAACATCTTTTCATCGGAAAGCTGTTGCCTACGATGCAGATAATAAGATCGATGCCTACGTAGACAGTGTTGCTGTGGTTTAGTACGTAGCCAGGTCAGGAGAGTGAGTTTTTGATGTCGCGTGCTGTGCAGGTTTTGCAGGAAAACTGCATAGCGACAGGAATATTGCTGACCCTGACTGAATGTTAGAAAACATGAGATCATACGATTAGTTATTGTTGGTATTACAAAGAATTTGGTTCATATACAATGTAAGGATGGAATCAAACAGAGTAGAATAACAAGTGGCGCCTGTTAGCCACAAACTTGTTAGGGAAAGAAGCACATTTCACAACTCAGAAAATGTATAACAATGCCAAAAAGATGACATTTATGCCATTGGGGAAGAAGAAGGAAACAAATAGACATAGCATCTGTCAAAACCTGCCTGGAATGAGCATACTTAGGTAAAAAAAGTGTGCGATCTGTAATAAAACCGTTTAAAACCTAAGCATTTTGAAAGGTTAAATGAAACAACTATATTACAGTGTTGTTTCAATATCAAAGTCCAAAATGTACACCTGTAAGCATACTTTCGCCGCAGACACTCCTGGCTCCGCTGGACACCGCTTGTCTAATTGAGTCATTAAAATCGGTTGCCCGGAAAAGGATTAAATTCAGGGGGCCTCATTTAATTTTAGAGAAAATCGGCTAAACGGTTTAACTGCTAATGTGAATAGGAACGGACGAACAGGCAGACGGACAGGCCGTCAACCGACTTTAGGTATCAAGGACCCACCAAAATTGGATTCTGCTTACACATCGTGTTAGAGGAAGTAATGTATTACATGTAGGAACAATATTTATCCACTTTCTCGTTACCAGCGCCCGGCAATAAGAGTTTATCTGGCGAAAACTCGCCGTTTTTCTCTGCATGATTACAATATTTGTCTTCTTACGAAGTAAGCACGAAAAAGTGAAAATCTTTCTGCAACCTGGAAGAGCAAGGGTTTTCGATCATGCAGGAACACCGTGAAGATATTTTTCACAATGAATGAATGAATCCACTCACATAACCGAAAAGATAAGACAGTAACTATTATAAAGCGTGTAGCCGAGTTCAAGTTCCTGAATGAGATTTTTATATGGATCACGCAGCGTCTTGCGGGGAGAATTGTTCTATTAACTTTGTGTTGCTCGACGAAAGATTCGGCGGGGGAAGTTCATCGCCGCAAATCGCGAAAACGCTCTGGCATGTCCAGCCCAGCTTTCAGAGCACATGTACAAACGCCCTGCACGCTCGCTAGCGAATCAAATCTATGAATTTCGATTTCATCTATTCTGCAAAAATTACCGAAAGACTTTGAGGTAAAAGCCGTACAAATTACAAGCGTCGGGATATTGAAGGTATCAACTTCCGGGGAAAGGTTTTTTCCTCTCTCAGAAAAGGTTGATACGCCCGCGAGTGTTGCTGAGTGACTTGTTCGAAACCACCTGTTATTTTTTGAAGAACCTCAGCAATTCTATATTCGGTAAAATTTTGGAATGTACGTGTAATCCACGACACCCGGGAACTCGTATGCTGACAAACACATATCACTGAATTTTTCAGGGACCGCCGTCAGTAAGAGCACGTTGATTTTGAAATTCGGTTTAGTCGGCTGAATTTTGTATATCGCATGTGCGTTCTGTTCATGAGCGTATCCCTGAATCAAAATCTGCGCGTTTGTCAGTTCATATTAGAACCAATCTGACCTTGGCAAATGGATTCCTTAAGGACGTTCATATTGGATACGTAGTCATATGGAAATACGCCCATCCTCCCACAGAGCTCGAAGAGCGCATTGACTTGAAAAGTATTTCGCACGTACGTAGTTCAAATCAATGGATAGGAAACCCCGACTCGGAGGATCGTGAATAGGAAGAAATTGAAAACTGTAAATATCGCATCTCTCTCAAACCGATTCATTGAGAAATGAATCATTCGTTGTTCTCCACTACATAGGGCCAACGCGCATGTGTGTCGTTGACATCTCTCTTAGAGCCAAGCGCTAGCCGTACGTGTTGCCTCTGTGCACAAAAATTAGAATATTTTCGTCCAACGGAAAAGTAAATTGCATTCGTTGTGCGTCACCAATTGTATGCTCTCGTTTATTGGTCATTAACGGAAACGCTTTGAGGAACGTCACAATTAAAGAGCAAGTGACAAAAGCAACCAAGCTAACGCATTTCAACCCGGCCAAGATTATCACGTGTCGGAGTACGGAGAAAGGGTGGTGTTATCGCAGAAAAACGAACAAGGAGTGGAAGTGCCCATAGCGTTCGCATCCAAAACGCTAAACGTATATCAAAAGTAGTACTCGCAAACTGAAAGAGAAGCTTTGACTGTTGTTTGACTGACGCCATATATATGGCGTAAGAAAATTTAACCTTTTAGTTACGGATTTCTTTTCCTTCTGCGGTCCTAGCGGTACGGACTTTTTTAAATAGGCAAATATGCTTGACCCCGGGCGGACTTTTAACCATAGCGAGAGTTGACGATGGCCGACACGGGCTAATCTTTCATAGGAAGACAATGGCGCCTCTCGAGCAGTGGGCCACAATGAGGCGATGTGTATACGAGTATATCAGATAAAATGAATCGGTTATTTTTGAAAGGGCTTAAGTCAAAAAATCTAAGTTTTGGGAAAGAGAAAAAAATTTAGTCCATAACCTGTTTTTTTATTCAGTTTTTAAAATTGTAGGCTTGTTCTATGCATATATTTACGTAATTAGTTGTGCAAATTTTAAATGTATGTTATTTCGTTTCCTCAGAAAAAATAAAAGACATTAGTTTAAATTGCCGACTTACACTCTTTCATGAATAAAAGCAATTATATTTACTACATTTTTCTATTTATTTTCTTTTACTCGTTCTCAGAGTCATGTACAGTTTTTTTTATTTCTTCATAAAACATTCTACGAGTACCTTCTTTGTGAGTAAATGTTGAAGCTGTTGGCTACTTCAAGATCCCTTTATAAAACTCTTGGTTCTCTCCAGAAATATACTTCATTGCTCTTGAAATATCCTTAAGTTTTTCTTCATGAATTGTTATATTAGAGGGATGGATAAGTCTTTTGAGTTGGCAATTTGCACATGGTATTCTGTTGGGACTTGTGGTGTAAAATGAATGCATTATTGAAACCTTCAATGAACTGTCATACAACAACAGTTCATTTATGGGAATAATTATTCTTGAATTCCATATAGCTCGAAATTGAAAATTAATGCTTTTGAGATCGTGGACTAGTAGCTTTGTCCCTGTAGAGAGAAACGTTTTTTTTGTACTATTTAGGCCACCAGGATTTGAAATCCAGTACATCATCCGAATCTATCATGTGAACGGTAAATTTTCTTCGGATTCTAGCAGAACAAAACATTTCAAAGATTAACATTTATTGCTGTAATTTACATATTCTTCACCACGAAGATAAGCTCTTTTAATCTTCTCTAATTTATCATTTTTTGTATTTAATACTTCACTTTTTCTTTTCTTACTATCTTTAACACAAGTCTCCATGACGTTAAAAGCTTCTAAGAGCAAGACTGTTTTATATTAACAACTGCTTGTAATTCAACAACAAACAATGACAATCTATTGGGTTCTGCTGCCACTGTTGCTTGAAGTAAAATGACTGGCATTGATTACTAGGCGCCCGGCAAAGATTTTTAAAATAAATTAATAATCCCTATCTGGCAACGTCTCATTATAACTAATCTGCGACTTTCGAATGTACAAAGAAAATACTAAGAAGTAGTTGTTAAACACAGTGCTGATAACCATAACTCATGAACTACGTAAAACTCTTAATTTATTAAATGACCTAAGTCATTTGACTAATGCCCTTCCATAAATAAACTGTAAATATGCTATTAATTTCATAGCTTTGTGATCACCTGACTGGTGTCCTATCATAATTAAATGCGTATTAACACCCACAGAAACATATCCCACCTGTATCTCATTTTGGCAAAAAAGTGACTTAAGCCCTTTCATAAATAATCGATTCAAATAAGGCCGATGACTGTATGAACGAAAATAAGATGTGGGCTTGGGAAAAGGGGATAGTTTATGCTAATGCATGGAAATATCACGCTTCAAATAATAACAATAATAAAGAAAATAATAATAATTAGAATAATAATAATGATAATAAATAATAGAATGATTGAAACATTTAAATAGGAGTACACTATTTTTAATGTTTTTTATTTTACCATTCTGGATAAAGCGCCATAATGACGTGCTTCTGCTCAAACGAAAGAATAAAAATATCTTTCTGGTACCACTTCATTATTAGAAACATTTCTAAATTGAAGTAAAATAGTACATTATTCAACCAATTTGTAACAGTTAATTGCAGTGCGAACCCTAAAATTCCGTTACAGATTGCAAACGATATTAAATTTATTTGCAGTGGTATTCAATAAGGAATACTATTATCTTATTTTTTCCAATTCCACTGTACTTTCATCGTACTCGTTTTTTAATATTTCAAAAACATACATGTCGCCGATTAAAGAGTTGAAGTTTGCAAAAAAATTTGAAAATGTAAAGTTGTTCTTACTTTCCTGCGGTAAAAAAAATGCTCGTTCACGATACAAACTTCTCAAACCTGAAGGAAGTCTTTGGGACTTCACACACGATGTGTGAAGCCTCATTCCCTTATCCTTATTCTCTTTAGATATCAACTCCTTAGATTTTTCTGTGTTAGGGCGCCATTTCCAGGCGAAAGTAAGCTTTCATAATCCTCTTAATTTGCTTCTGAAACAACGGTACATTGTAAAAGAGCGGAATGTCACAGCGGGCTATGACCGCTCATGTTGCTCTCCCGGACGCATCTCTATCAACGCCTCGTGTAGACTGGGGCTCCAATACGTAGGAATCGCCGCATGGAGCCTATCATCCTCAGTAAACGAAAGATAAGGGATGTCACTCCGCTGGAGGTCAGGCAAGAAACTTCCCATTCATAATGTTGGCTTGAAAATTTCCGGGAAAACTGTTTCCCCTTCGTAACTAAAAGGTTAATGATTCTTTGTTTGGTAATAAATTCATCATAATTATAAATCACAAGCCATTGGTGGTATTGCTTTATCCCATGGAGCGAGTACCGGACAACATGGTAAGAATATATATGGTTGTTATTTTTGTCTGATTACAATTATGACATAGCTTTGCGAAGCATGGCACATACGCAAACGCAGACGCATAGTCGCGCTAGCCGATCAGAAGTAGATTTTTTTGCTTGAAGTAAATTGTTGGCAGGTGGAAAGCGAGCTGGAGCAGCCAGTGGAGCGGTTACCAAAGGACGCAAGACCTATCGCCCGAGTAGTGGCGTAGCTTCAGTTGCTCAAGTATATTTGCACGTGTCATTTATTTATAACGTATTAATAAGTGTATAATTTAGAATAATTGAAATATTTTTAAATAAATAATCTAAAATGAAGTACAACTAATTAACATATGTATTTTTTACAAAAACACTTTTTGAGGTTTAAGGGTGGTATTCTTATATATAATTTCATCAAAATCTAAGCTTATTGCAATATCATTTTCTATTGGCATAGATATTATTTTATTTTGTCACGTGCTTATCGGCGACTATTACCTCATACCTCCGATTTGCGGCTGCCCGACTGCACTCTGAGATGGGTCGCTGCTTTTTACACTTGAAATTCTGATGGGCCAACACAACGCATGCATGAAGGAACTTTTGGTCAGTCGACCAGTAGACGAGGTGTTTATTTATTTATTTATTTATTTATTTGTCAAAAAACAGTAGAAACTGTATATGACCTGTGGGGAAAGAGATTTACCTGCGCACATTTTTGAGGGCCAGAATAAAAAAAAACGAAAATAGAAAACAAACAAAAAAGAATTTAGAAAATAATTATTTTAGAAAAATAAAAATATTTGAAAAATGTTTGTTCCCGAGTTATAGAAAATCAGTTTCAACGGTAAATGAACTACAAGCAAAAGGAGTGCTCAACAAAACGTGCACACAGTGAAGCTACATTTACGTCCTGAAGCAAAACAAGGGGCCATCACAGCATTTGCTCAATGGATCAGGGAAACTGGACAAAAACCTGATCGAGATGGGGGTCATAGACCCGGAAGCTGAAGTACATTACTTGTTACAGGCGTATTAAATATTTTTTTAAATGTATACAATGCAAACGTAAACTAATTCATTATATATCTTTGTATTGTTACAATAAACATTTTTCTTTTTCACGATCAGTATAGTCTCTAATTGTATAGAAACAGTTTGGCAGCAGAAAAGATTTTACTTTTAACTTAAATTTGTGTACCGACTTTAATTGTTTAATGTCATCTGGCAATGCGTTGTAAAGTAACGTACGTGCGTAGTAAGTAATGATTTCTTGTACTGAGCTGTTGATACTGACACTTGATGCACGTGATTTCTACGGCGTGTGTTGTAATTATAAATATAAAATTTGCAATATGTAATATTGAATTTAATTTTTTTCTCTTTTTTAAAAAGTGGCTTAATTTTTGCTGTTTTAAAATGTCTGGAAATATTCCTGTACGTAAAGAAGCATTGAAAATGTGAGTTAAGGGATGTATTAAGGCAGATGCACAAGTTTTTAATTACCAATTACTACTAGCATGTCAGAAGACACAGCACTAACGGAACGATATCAATAGTCAATAACAAAGAATGGTACGAAAACATCAATAATAAAAAATATAACAAGGAAGGTGTAAAACAATTCTAACAATAACAACAAGTCTAATACCGCTACTCAGGAATTTCGCACACACTATGCACTTTAAAAAGCAATAACTTCACACTCAACACTACACTTCGCTCAGATGGTTAACCACACATTCGTGGCACGCAATTCATTTGTTACCTAATTTTATATGACAACAGAGTGCAAATGCCGAAGCCTCTGGTTCCTTGGGTGACCACGAACTGTCAACTACATTTTAATTTTGTTCGTATCTTAGCCTGTTTGTGTTGGTTTGTGCGTGGAATTTGCTTCTTCTTATGGAAAAAAAATACCCAATAACCACCTCTATTAGTATAATCCAGTAACATAACAATTGCTTAGCACTAAAAGTTGCAAGAACATGCAACCAGAGGTCTCCAACGGCTCCAGTGCGCGCACGAATGCTACAACAATGGTAGAGCGCAATGCGAACAAAATCGTTCCGGGCTGTAATGTGCTAATGTTCGTAATAAAATTGGAAATAAACACAAGCGAACTTAGATATAAGCAACACGCACTTAGCTTAATATTTTAAAAGTGTAAGATTGATATTTATTAAAAAAAATAAACTAGTGTTTCTACAATAGCACGGACTTTCTCGTGATATTGTTAATGACTATGTAATGTTATAATACGACAATTTCTAGCTTACACTTCAGCGTGAAAAATACATAATATATTTTTTAATTCAAATGTTTAAAGGAAACATTTGAATAAATGTTAATAAATAATATAACGATTATAATATAAATGTTAAATGATACTATAATACACTGAAGCGTGTGAAATACATATATTTTCTAATTCGAATGTTTAAACAAAAACAGCATTTTGCAATTGAATTCAGTGTATTCACGTTCTACATGTACTAACGATGCACGATTTTAGCCGTAAATAAAATTATTAGTTTATGTTAACGCGAATGAAAGGCAGCCGCCATTATCACCTTCTGTTATCAGTGCGGCGTAACAACAATGGGTTGCAATAAGCAACAATGCTAATTCGTACGGGATACACATTTTGCCAATTAGCATAGTTAATACCGCTAGCAAAAAAATGACTAGTGGTGCTACAGAATGGCACAGACTTTCCCGTATTAGTTTTCTATTTCCTTGGGTCTTCGCTAGCTATTCAGATTGCCACAAACTCTTTCTTGCCAGCTGTCATCTATCACCGCCAAAAGTAAATTTTTTGTCATTTTCTTAATTTTTCGGTTTCCTATTGGTAGAATGGAAACATTAATTTTAGAACAGAAATCTAATCATAAATGGCAATTTTGTTTTAAAAATTGTGTGCCGTTTAAGAGAAAATGGCGTTTTAGCGCTACTAAAAGTGCGAAATTTGAAGCTCATTTTCACAGAAATTCTTTGAGTTTTCAAAATACTTTATTTGAAGTTATTTGAAGCACTTACACTCACAAATATAATAATGTTTACAAATTGCTGGTTATGTGCATATTGAAGATGTGAGAGATGTTTCAAAAAAATTACAATTATGTAATTTTTGAAAAAACAAAAATAACTCAAAATAAACTTTACGCTATACTAAAGAGTGTAATTAGCACTATCCGTTACAAAAGTTTCAAAAAAAAATTGCAGCCATATACGAGAAAATGGCGTTTGAGCATTTCTGAAAATGCCGAAATTTGAGCTACTTTTCACAGAAAACGGTAGTGTTTTCGAGAAACTTTACTTCACATTATTTAAAGCATATATACTCGTAAATATAATAATGTGAAAAAAAATCGCCGATAATGTAAATATAAACGACGTGAGAGACAAGTACAAAATTTACATTTTTGTAATTTTTGAAAAAACCAACCGATAGACCAAAATGGCTTTTATGTCATTGATAGAGTACATTTACCACTGTCCCTACCAAAAGTTTAAAGAAAAAATTTGGAGCCGTTTTTGAGAAAATTTTGTTTTGTAATTTTTAAAATTGCACATATTGCACGCAATATTGCACGAAAACTACCAAAATTGTGAAAAACATTTACATGACCTTTATTAAAGAACTCAGTATGCAGAACAAATTTTATTTGAAGAAAAAATCTCTATCTTCAATTTTATAGTCGGAAAAAGACGCCGAAAAAATTCAAACTTCACAATTTTGAAAATTCAGAGCTGTACGTGAAAATCGGACCTATGTCATATTAAAAAGTGTATTTTCCTCTATTCATACAAGAAATTTAAAGAAAAAAATTGGAGCCGTTTTGAGAAAATTTTGTAAATCCCCGGACGGACGGACGGACGGACGGACGTTTTTCCTTTCAATTGGGTTTTCGGTATCGAGGACCTAGAAAACAGGGTTTCTGGCTACACCACGTGATGGGGGATTTTTTTTTCTTAATTTAGCAACTGGTTTTATCCACTATTCCTTTTCACGGCCCGGCAATTAATTTTTTCCGGCGAAATTGGCCATTTTTTCGTGCAGCATTACATAACTTTCCCTATACTACGTGTATACGGAAGTAGTACGGTGTAGTTTGTGGAAATGAAAAAAAAATTCTCAATGACACCTGACTTCCTACTTCTGTTTTAAAAATACTGATTGTCAATCTTGTGGCATTCACAGTCACAAATACCTTCTCAGTTTTGTTTCAATGATATTTGGGCTAACGGGCTTCTATCTTGTTTTGAATTGAAATTACATTAACTATAATGAGATTTTTATGTAAAATAATATGAAAAACAATTTCTCTACTATTATTATCATTAATATTGTAGCTAGTACACGGTAAAAGATGTGAGTAACATGTTTTTAACCCTTTTGTGACCAGTGGGACATATATGTCCCACTAAACATATTTCTCAAGAAGTTCAGTGGGAAACATACAACCCTCTACTTGTGCATTCTACAATCATGTGGAGAGTGTGTGTACTGCATGCTCAGTTACAAGAGATTCCAAGAATTGCGTGATTTATTGTTTGTTACAGGAAGGTGCGTTCCTCGTTTTGGACAGTTTATTTTTTTCTGTGTGTTTTATTTTATTGTTAAGTTTATTTTTGTTTGTTTTGAATTACCTAGTTAATTATATTGCTGCTAAAATTATTTTTTCCAAATGTGGGGTTACAAGCGATTTTGCTTATTTTTTGTCTTGTTACTGTTTCAAAAAGTTCTCCCATTTGGAAAGTTTTTTTCCTGTGATTTTAATGTAATTTTAATATTTCTTTTTCATTATTTAATTCATGATATTACATCCTAAATTAATTTGAAATTTTCCATATTTATGAGTATACGTATTTTTTTGCAGCACTAGGAGTGTAGCAAAGGGAGAAACGAACAGGCACCATGTACCAAGAATGCAAAGTAGACTGCAATCCAGTGTATTGATCCTCCATTTTCATTTTTAAAAAATAAATGTAATTATTACTTTTTGATTATTGTGTTGTTTTATAATTAAAATTCTAAAAAAATTTCATTTTCTTTTCAGTATAATTATGCTCCATTATATATGTAGGGTTTAATGGGACAGATATGTCCCATCAACAGTTTCTAAAAAACTAGACATTAACAGTTTTCAGTAATCAATATGAAACAGTAACTAAAAAGTAACTTAAATACAAAGTTTTATTTCAAAATCCCCCCCCAAAAAATTAAATGGGTCATGAAAGGGTTAAAAGAGCACAACTAATTGTAAAATTTATGTGGAGAAATTTATTTATTGTATAGGATTCATAATTTCAACATGCCCCACTAAGTTAAAATTTTGTACTATCATGATATTTCTTGACATATCATGTCAACATTCCTAAGTTTCCTGTTTTCATAGGTGCATTAGAATTAAGAATTGGATACAGTTCCTTCCAGTGTGCCTCTTGTGAAATCAATTAAATTTCAAAATGTGTTTATTTTTATAGTAGTTGTAACCAGTGTCTAGTTTGAGTAGTGTGTAACCGATGGTTTGTTTTTAACTTCATGAGCATGACTTGAAATAAACAAGAGAGAAATTGTAGCAAGAACCAGCTGTGAGTGGCAGAGGAGATGTACCTATTATTAGGCATATTTAATATAAATTAGTTTCTTGACATTAACTGGTTTAATACCAAGTTGCTGTTCATTAAATAAATTTTAGAGTGCCACACACACTCCAGAGAGGTCTTTGTGTTAAATTATTGTGTGATTTTACGGGGTTATAAGTTACATAAGTTACATTCAACATTCACATTCAAAATGTGAAGAATTTTTGTTAAAATCTGTACGATATCTGATATGATATGTATTACTAATTAATTTGAAGCCTGAAAAGACAAAAAACAAATGAGTGAAAGACAATAATTTCATTTTATGGGGTTATAAGCCTGAATTAGAGATATAAGCATTATCATTATTATTTGGCAACTTTTTCTCTTATTCTTGGAACAAATGCTGGACTGCAGGGAACTATATGAATAAGAGTAGTAATAAATACATCCACAGTATCAATACATCAAACTGACCTTGGCTAAAGGGATAAAAGGCAATGGACTGACTGCAACATTACAAGTCAAGACAAAATTTAATGGAGGATTAAGAAATATACTTCTTGATATGACTGTTTTATATTTTCTCATGGCATTGTCACATTTAAAATGTTTTATCTATCTTATTTCCTTTCTTAAAAAATAATGGATTTTCTGTTGAAAATTTTGATTCAACCATTCAGGATTTACAAACTTTTACTAATTTCTCTCTATTAGTAACAGATTGGCATACGATTGCCATGTGAACACTGATACAAATAACAGTTAATAGCTCCTGAAAATAACAGTGAAATAGTTTTATTAAAATAACAGTTAATAGTTTATCATACGCAATATTTTTCTGAAGATAAGTTGTTACTACGTTCTTGGAGTTTTGTTCCATAATGTTTCTTAAAGGAGAATAAATTGTTCCAAGTTGTAAACAAGATCAATGTTTTTTTCCTTTCTTCACAAATCAGAAAAGTGTTTCAACCGTAATGTATTTAGTTTTGATCAAGTTATTTGTTCAGTAAGATGCAAGTTTATCTGTCACTACATGTTACAATTCTTTGAAAGTTGCTTACCAGTCATCACATACATAATTTTAATGTTTTTAAAAGTATTCTGAACATTCAATATTTCTCCCAATTTACTCAGCAATAAAGTTGAGAAAGCTTGAAGAGAGGTAAGAAGGTAAGTGAAATGAAACAAATGTCCATACAATTTTTTTCAATATTCAACAATGTCTAAAGAAACAATTGAGCCAAGTAAGTTATGAGATGTTTCAAGGACCTTATCTTTTTTCAGTCCTCACAAAGTTGAAAGGAGGAACAATTAATCATCCTCTAGAAACTATGGTGAGAAACATGCTACAACATCACAGTATTTCCTTGTGTTATTTGTATCATACCGACAATAATCTATAAGTACAATTCGAAATTAGAGCAAATATCCTTATTCACAACGCTCATACCTCTGATTTTGATTTTTGCTGCTTTTGGATACCTGATGATTTGGTTGTTGTTGTTGTTGTTGTTGTTGTTGTTGTTGTTGCTGTTGCTGTTGCTGTTGCTGTTGCTGTTGCTGTTGCTGTTGCTGTTGCTGTTGCTGTTGCTGTTGCCGTTGCTGTTGCTGTTGTTGTTTTGTTTTGTTTTGTTTTGTTTTTTGCTGTTGAAGAACTGAAATTCTTTTAAAGCAATGAGCAACCCTGTACTTGTTACTGAGAGCAGAAACAATGATTAGATGTTAGATGACATGAACATTTGGAGAAGATATCGCTTTGATAAATAATAATTGAGGAACATGTAGTGCTGTAGAGATTTTACTTCATGTCGTAACATTATTAGTGGAATAAATGCATATTTGGCAGAGAAAATGTTACCTAAAACCTATCCTTTGATTCAAGCATAAATATACTTAAATTATTTTCATCTTCTTGATATCAAAGTCAACTAGATAAAATTGAATACAAAAAGGAGCAAGTCCATGCACTAGTGTTTCGAGAAAATGAAGAAAAACTTACTGATGCTTACAATATTGTTGCTACAGTTTTGTGATGCCTTGCAAACTTGTGGAGATAAATTACCTGTACTTAATGGTGAACCGTTTTAATACATTTGATATATAGTTTTGAACCTATCTTCATTTTGAATCTATCTACATTCTTCCTTTTTCAAAAAAAATTATCCTCCCTTGGGTAATTTTCAAAGAAATTGAAATAAACACAGGTTTATTTATATTTTTATTTGAATTTTTATTGATTTATTAACATTTAATTTCCATACATTGCCTTAAAAGTAGTAAAACATAGTGATGTTATGGTAAGTAAATAATTTGAATTAAAAGTATAGTAAAAAACTACTAATTGTTCTTCATCAGATTGGGCTGCATTTCTTGAGGGTCATTGAAGTATATTAATATAAAATTAATATATTTTGATGGAAAATATTTAATTATTTTTTAATCTTTCACCCTTTTGTAATTATTGGAACTTTTTAATTGTATGTCATATTTTTTGGAGCATAAGGTATTTGTTTTTCCTTAATAAGTCTGTGTGTTTTACAATCCATTCCATCTATCAGGTTCCGAACAGATGACATAGACAGGGATTTCATGGATACATACCAAATGTGGGAATGTAGTGAGTGAAAATTTTACATGCTGTACCTTCATTGTTTGTATCTGGATTTTTCCTCTATTTCCATTAATCAGTTGGTGGATGGCCTAAGATGAAAATGTATATCTCAACTTATTTTTGATAAAATTGGACTTTCTTCCTTTTTCCAATCGGTGATTCAAGTATTCTCATTACAATATTTCATCAGCTACAAATAGAAATTCTCTCTTGATATTTGATTTTCCTGTTCTTCAAAAGTATTAGAAATCTTCTGGTTTGTCTATTACATTGGTTAACATCTTTGAATAATAATATTGGTAGTAATGAGTATAGCTCTTACTACATTATTAATTGAATAATTGTATCCTACAATGCTATTTGTGCAGGATGCATTTAATTAAGTCACATTACCAGCATTTGCTTTTAATTAAATATTTTGTCACAGCTCATCTTACTTTCATGTAATTATGTTCCCTCTTGATTTAGACTTTTCCTGAGAAAACATTACAAATGAATGGCTTATTTCAGAAACAATATAAGTCACTGACAAGTAACTTTTCAGCATGGAAGAAAAACCATCTAATGCGTTTTTTTTGGTCAGAAATATTGTGTCAATTTTTTTAGTTGTTTTCCGCATATTATATAGAATTATTGTTTCATTTAGCAAAAAATTAAATCACATTTTTTTATTTTCACTAGCAAATATGGTTGACTTGTGTTGTTTCTGAAACAAAACATACTAGGACAAAAAAAGTATTCTCATTCATTTAATTCTTCTTTATGTGAAATATATTTGAATGAACACCTTCAATACAAGTAATTGTTACATTTAACTAATTTTTTCTATAATTAATGATTCACACACTGCCTAGTTTTGTAATTCTGCTGAGAACGAACCCACTTCTTCCTCATGGGGGATATGCTAGTACTCCACGAACTTTTTGATCTCGTCAATTGATTTTTACATTATTTATTTATTTACGTCAAAAACAGTTTAAAACTGTGTGTGATGAGCTATGGGGAGAAGTGAAATTTGTGCACGTTTTCATAATTCTGTGATCTCTATCCTAAACTATATTCTAGTCGAATTTTGAATACAGAAAAAAGGGCGTTTTTTTTCAAGTTTTGTTGACAAAAGTATTCGCTCCTTTATAATAAAATACATTTTCAAAGGTAAATTAGCTATGAATTTGTGCCCTTAACCCTCATCATGTTCTTCATGAAAGAATAATTCTTTTTGCGACAATATGGAAAACAATAATTTCAATAACTATATTTCCCACTGAAATTCAGAGGACGTGCACAAATAATGAAGTTACATTTAGTTAAGTTACATTGTCGTACTTACTTCGTAAGACCATAAAGTTATGTAATAGTGCGCCGGAAAACGGTGAATTTTCGGCAGAAAATCTGTTATTGACGGGCCCTGGTAACACAAAAGCGGATAAAGCTTCTTCCTATAAATATTGAATTACTTCCTCTAAAATGTGGTGTAGTCAGAATCCATGTTTTGAGAGGCCTTGATACCGATTGGGGAAAATGTCTGTCCGACCGCCTGTAGTCAATCGCCTAAACCGTTCAGCCGATTTTCTCCAAATTTGATATTCCTCGATTGATCTGAACGAACTCACGTTTTGCGAGTTTCAAGCGGATATTTTGATTTTTGGGGGTACTTTACATGAAGGGTCGAAAACAGAAACACGGACAGGCATGACCCTCCATATTGTGGGATTTTTATTTTGACTTCCACAGCCATATGAAGACATTTGGAAGTTTTCGAAGTTGGACATTGATGTATTTAGATATTCCATAGTAAATTTCGCCATCTCACTGGGCTCTTTAGGCCACATTCCTTAATGATTTACGAAGAATGTGGCAGAGTCATCCTTCAGTTAAAGGACACAAGTATTTACTGTCGACGCAAGTTTTGGACTGATATTGTAGGAAGATCCAAATTTTGCGTCAATGCACACTGCAATTACATCGTCCGGTAAACTTAAAATCGATCAGCTCTTTGAACTCCAAAGGGAAGCCGCTTCTCGCGCTTTAATGCAGAAAGAACACAAGTCACTGATTTATGTTGAATCTGCATTAATTCCCATTTACGTGCTCTTCAAAAACGACCTCTTAGGGTCTCCCTGTGCCCCCCAACAAAACACACACACACACAGACAGACACACACACACACACACACACACACACACACACACACATCAAATAGAAATACAAAAAGAATGGCCTCTGCAAAGCACAATCATAACCCAATAACTTATGTTAAATCCCCGTTGAACAATACAGCATACGTTCTCTTCAAAATCAAAAATGAATGGTTTGTTTCAGAAATAACATAAGTCAGGTTTTTTGCCATTTTGACTTTTTAATGGAATTATATTCTTTGTATGTATATACATCGTTTCAGACAGATATAACCTATGTCAAGCAATTCTAAAGTTCTTATCGTCGAAGTGAAATGGTGAATGTGTAACACGTGTGTCGACGAAAGATCAGGAGGGTAATTGAAATCTGTGTATTGCACAATTTTCATTAAATGTTATTGTTTGTTTTCAAAAAAAGGCATTTGCGTTTCTTTTCTTGGCGATTGCGAGGGACAACCCAAAAAGAATCTTGCCCTTCAGTCCCCGATTTCCCCATATTAGGAAATCGTCAAAATAAATTTGCATCCTCTAGTCGACGGACCACGACCCCGTGCCGCCGCCCGCGCCGCGTACGCGAAAGGTTGCGTCACAGAGAGCTGAAGCCCGAACAGGGGGACTTGAAAGGGGTATATTCAGAAATAGCATGTGGGAAATGCTTATTTTGCACTTTTAGAATTTCTTTAATCTTGTAAGGTTTGTTCCCATGCCTCCACGAAAAGAAGTGAAAGTGTATTATTGTTCAATTGTCAGAATAAGATGTCATTTTGGAAGGGGTAGTGCACATTGGAATTAGTCTGCCGCCATGGCGCGGAGATCGCGGCGCGGACCATCGCCATGGCGCGGAGAGACACGTTCATGGAACAGGGGGAGTTGTTAGCAGGGGGCCAGGTTAGTGAAGAAGGGGAGGGGAAAAAAGCAGCGAGTAAGGCCTCATTCACAATGCAAACTTCAACGTAAACGTAACGTAGCCGCAAAACCTAGAAATGTGTTATTAAGCGAGACCATTCACAATGCCTTGACGTAACCGTAGACGTATAAGACCGTAAACTTAAGAGTTCCCAAGCTCCAAGCTTTTACGTTAAGTTTAGGTCGGAATTCTACCGAAGACCAATCAGAGAGCAGCATGGAAGCTCAATTTCAGATTGTGTTCAAGTAGTTTGTGGTTATGTCATTGTTATTGTAATGTAGAGAACTAGTTAACGAATGCTTTTGATGCGTGTTGTGAATTCAATGTAAGAACTTAGACAAGTTTTATTGTGACTTTAACCTGAGATGGCGAATAAACTAATTATGTACGACGAATTACTCATGAATTTGGTTCATGAGAATCCTTGCTTATAAGATGAAGGAAATGTGAGCACTACTACAACATCTACTCGCATGTATATAAACACAAATCGATAAGAATTTTGAAGAAAAAGCTAGAAACCATGGTGGAAAGACCTTTTCACCATGTTAGAGACGAATCGATCAAGTTTCAGTACATTGAATTCTGATTGGTTCAGGCGAAACTTACGTTCGTCATTGTGAATGCTTGTTTTTACGTGTAAATTTTGCGGCTAAGTTTACAGCATTACGTTACGTTTAAGTTTGCATTGTGAATGAGGCCTAAGGTTGCGAAGGCATTGGATGAGTCAACTTTGGACGATTCTGGCAAGGAACCGTTGGAGGAAGAGAAGCGTAACACGTTAGCTTCCACTGGGGCGGTACCAAAAACATTAGAAAGGGAGGAAGGGATTAGCGAACGAGAGACAACAGATGGGGAGAACTTGTTTAGCATGATGGAGAGAATAATGGGTAATGGGTAACCACGGATGAAAAACATCGAATTATGTTCTGTGAAATACAGCAGGTCTTCACGAACCAGATTAGTGAGAAGTTCAACGAAATGAAAGAACAGACTCGCGAACAGTGACGACAAGAAAATCGATCTGGCAAGAAACCGTTGGAGGAAGAGAAGCCTAACACGTTAGCTTCCACTGGGGTGGTACCAAAAACATTAGAAAGGGAGGAAGGGATTAACGAACGAGAGACAACAGATTGGGAGAACTTGTTTAGCATGATGGAGAGAATAATGGGTAATGGGTAACCACGGATTAAAAAAAAAATTATGTTCTGTGAAATACAGCAGGTCTTCACGAACCAGATTAGTGAGAAGTTCAACGAAATGAAAGAACAGAATCGCGAACAGTGACGACAAGAAAATCGATAGGAAATGCCTGGTGATTAAAGTGAAATGTTGTGGAAGAGAAACAGAAGCGTTAGTGGGCACGGGGTGTCAGAGGCGTATCTAGGTAATCAGGCGCCCCTGGCAAACATAGAATTTGCGCCCCTGTCGGGTTACTTCAAATTAGGGTTGTTGATATTATTTTAGCGGGTATGCTCTAAATAGCGTCCCTTGTGAGTGGCGCCCATGGCACCAGCCATGTCTGCCATACCGTAGATACGCCTCTGCGGGGTGTGCCACGACGGCGATTACAGAAAAGAATTACCAAGAACTAGTGGCTACACGGAAACCGATCGCAGTTTATGCAGTAGTATAATATTGCGGAACCGTTACAAATAATGCGAGAAAGTATTTGCTGTTTTAGTAGGGGGTTACCACTCGTAAGGATTTTGTTTGGGATTCGTTATCGGGGCCCCTGACTTGGGTTGCAACAGCATAGCTACGCCCACGTTCTTTTGATTTTATACATATTTTTACGTAATTTGGTGTTGACATTAATACAATTTATCTTCATCTCTGTCTTTTTTAAAAATTATACAAAACAAATGTAAACTAATCCACTATATATCATTGTTTTTTTAAAATGAGCATTTTTTTTGATGGTCAGTATAGTCTCTAATTGTATAGAAGAAGTTATGCAGCAGAATATATTTTACTTTTAACTTAAATTTGTGTACCGACTTTAATTGTATATTGTCATCTGCAATGCGTTGTAAAGTAACGTACATGTATTGTATGTAGATTTCTTATAGTGAGCTGATGATACTGACACTTGATGAACGTGATTTTTCCGACGTGTGTTGCAATTATAAATATCAGTATTACATGAAAATATGTTCCCACCGTTAAGTAAGTCAGTTTTGACAAAGATTACAGATTCGTAAATAAATAGGCAAGGCAATATTAAGATTCCAATCTCAATGAAAAGGGGCTTGCAGGAATCACGTGGATAGCATTTTTTCATTATTCGAATTATTTTCTTTTGCAATCTACACGTCTGGGTACTACAGGATATGTTTCCCCAGAATGTTATGCCATATCTCAGGCGGGAATGTACATTTGCAAAATACATGCAACGAGCTGCATGAAGGCTGACAGAATTTGAAAGAATTCTGAATGCGTAACATAATGAACTTAATTTAGTGTTTAATTCTGTTATATGTACATTCCATTTGAGGTTTGACTGAATTGAGAGACCTAGAAATTTGGTTACCATCATCTAATTGCATATTGTTCTTTTTCAATGGAACATGTGATTGCCGATTTGAGATGCAAAAATGCATTGAAACCGTTTTCCTTCGTTAACTATTAATTTATTACGAAACCAATTTGAAACTTCTGAAATCGTACTACTTATAGCTTCTTTTTGCAAAGAATATTCAAGTCATGGGCAAACAGAACTGTTCTTCCATTTTTAATAGACGAGGGCATATCGTTTATGCTTAACAGAAAGAGGACAGGACCTAAGATCGAACCTTGCGGGACCCCATGCTCAATTGGCAAAGAATTGGAAACATAAGTAAATAATGTCCTTTTGTGCCAATACAGTATTTCTACTCTTTGAGTCCGATGTTTAAGGTACGAAGTTATCCAATCTAGGGCAATGTCATGGATTTCATATGAAGGCAATTTTGAGAGCAAGATGTTTTGGTCAATAACGTCAAAAGCTTTCGAAAGATCTAAAAATATTCCCATGGGTGCTTCATTTTGGTCGACTGATGAAGCAAAATCTTTAAGGAAAGAAAAAATGGCAGTTTCCGTAGATTTTGATTTTCTAAATTCGTGTTGTGAGTCTGAAAACGTTTGGTATTTCCTGAGAAAAGTTTTCATTCTCGTGTAGAAAAGACTCTCTAATATTTTTGAGAAAACTGACAAAAGAGAAATTGGCCGGTAATTTTGAATTTCATATTTGTTCCCTTTTTTATAAAGTGGCTTAATTTTTGCTGTTTTGAAAATATCTGGAAATATTCCTGTGCATAAAGAAACATTAAAAATGTGAGTTAAGGTATGTATAAAGGCAGGCGCACAAGTTTTTAATAAACGATCCGGAAATTCATCTCAACCAGGTGAATATTTATTTTTTTGTTTACTGACTGTTCTGAGAATTTCGTTGGAAGAAGTTTCGGAAATAAAGAACGTATCGGACATTTTTTGGGAAGCGTATGATGTTGAATTTTGTGGTTTTAGTCCCATCGTGAGATCAGACGCAATTTTAGAAAAGTCATCGTTGAAGAGATTTGCAACTTTTCTCGGATTACTTGCTTCTGTCTTTATCCTTCAAAATATTCTCTACAAGATATCGAGATGATGTGGTTGTATTTTTTACGATATCCCACATTGCTGTAGTTTTGTTACTAGCGTTGATAATATCCTGACTATTTTTCATTATTTGTGCCTGAACTATTACTTTTCTTAAATTTATTTTTATTCTCGGAAGTATACGTGGAAACCGGGTGATATGTTATGATGTTTAGAAATAAAGTAAAGCTTACGTTTGTTTTTACACGATGTTCTAAATTCCTTGAGTGATCCAAGTATTATTTTTCCGTGAAATGTTTAATTTTCTCTTTTTAAGAGGAAAGCTTGCGTTTAAAGTGAAATTAAAGGTTTGAGAAAAATAAAGTATATTTTTCATTTGTGTCAATACAGTTGTATACTGTGTCTCTTGATTTCTTCAGCAAGTAGTTCGTAAATCATTTTATGTTAACTTCAGTAAATGCTCTGCAGAGAACATGCGTGTGTTATTTATTGTGTTAGTGTTTATGTTATTAGTAATTGTAAGAATTTGTGCATCGTAAACTTGATTATTTGCTATTACGTATTATTGCTATTACGTGCTATACGTAGTTGTGGTTTTGTTAATTATAATTTGATCTCATGCTTTTTGCTATTTACATGTATTCCGTGTAGGTACATTCACTGTAATATCTAAATTAAAAGAATGAATTAAATTGAGACACTGCTCTTTTTCTTAGGATTCGCTCAGAAAATCAATATTGAAATCACCACATACAACAATGGATTGAAAAGAGATTACTAATTTTGTTCAGAATCATCTCTTAGATTTTCTAAGAAAGCGAAATAATCTAAAGATCGCGTTGTTGGAGATCTGTAAATGCAAAGTAAGATAATTTTGAGCATAGTAAGATGTATGACTGTTGTTTCAAAATCTTTTTCAACTGCATATACCGACTGTCCGGGGAGGAAACGTCGGGACTTCGAAAATAAGCTCTTAAGACAATTCTAAGCATATTTGGTCTAATAAACTACATGGATATTCCGAATGGTTGAGCCGCAATAAGCACTCAAAAGTTGGTTTGAAAAATTGATTTCTAGACAAAAATTTGCATTATGGAAGCATAGGAACACTCCAGAAACAGTAAATTGTTTATTATTTACAAAAGAAATTAGTATATTTGCTCAGACAGAAAAATTAAGCGAGAAATAAAAAAGGAGTCGAATTGTGTAAATTTGGTGTTTTTTTTCTCGCTTGATTTTTCTTTCTGAACAAATATATTCAATTTTTTTTTGTAAATAATAAACAATTTATATGTTTCTGAAGTGTTTCTATGCTTCTATAATGCAAATTTTTGACTATAAATCAATTTTTCAAACCAACTTTTGAATGCTGATTACGGCTCAACCATTCGGAATATCCTCGTAGTTTATTAGATAAAATATGCTTAGAATTGTCTTAAGAGCTTATTTTCGAAGTTTCGACGTTTCCTCCCCGGACACCTGTACATTGAATTCTGACAAGAAGGTAGAATCAATATGATTTCTTACGTACAGCAAAAAACATCTATTTGACTTGGATCACTTTGTAATACTGCCTCGATAAATTCAATTTTATTTGAAAGAGATTGCACATTATGTTGCATTATTCGAATTTTTTGCATATACCTACGCGGATATATCTATATTTCTCCATTTATTTATTTTATTTATTTATTTTACTTGTTTTTTGTTGTTTGGTTTATTTAATTTTTACCTAGAGTGCGTGGTCGAAGGAAGTATCGTGTCTCAGCAGCGACAGGAGGTGAGAGAGGAGGTGTGATAGATGTAGAGGAATGAATAGTAGGAGAGGTAGTACTAGGATTAGTTTCAGGGGATAAGGTAATTGGGTCCAAAGGGGTCCCGGAGGATGGAAGGGAACTAAGAGATGTGGGTGGGGATGGGTCTTGGGCAGGACACTGCCGAGGTTGTGAAAGGATGTGTTTTGCAAGCTCGCTACCGAGTGCATGTTTTCCGACAAGGTTCAGGTGAAGACCATGCCGGGTGAAGTGTTTTTCTGAGAGAAAGTTTAGCTCAAATAATTTAACGAGTGTTCCTCTCAGATGCAGTTTCAATTGGTTGTTTGCGTGTCTAATTTCTTTGCACCGTGTTGGTCTGTTGTACCAGAAGGGCAGAGTCGATACTATAATGTTCGTGTTTTGGGCGGCACGTTGTAGTTTGTCAACATATTGGTCAGGTGTAAAGTGACCACCCAAAGTTATGTCATTCTGCCCTCCTATGATGATGACTGTATCCAGTTTGGTGAGAGTTTTTGTGTGGATATCCAACTCACTGGTCACGTCGGCAAACCCCCGTTAGGTTTTAAACACACCCGTGACACAGAAATTGAATGGGAGTTTCCCACTGACCAGGGAGGGGATTTGTCGCCCTTGTCTGCTAAAATGAGTACCTTTTTGATGGGCTCTGTGGGAATGTTCTTGTTTACTCGTGTGCCAGGTTACGCAAATCTACGTGTCTTTGTTTCTTTGCGCTCTCTAGCCTGTTTACGTTGGTTTGTGGATGGACGTGTCGATGATGGGAGGGGGGTAGTGAGGATTGGGAAGACAAGGAAACTCATTGTCGTAATCTATTACAGAAAATCTGTTTTCAGTCGTGATTGGTAGTGGTGATTGTGTTTTTGCTTTCGCAGATGGACGGTTGGAAGTTTTTTGCAGTGTTGCCTATTGTTGTCCAACCGTCTGTATTTTGAACGACCTCTTCGATCCTTTGGATAAGTTCATCCAAATTATTGTTTACATGTGTGAAGGCTTTCAGAAGGTCGGCTTTGAAAGTGTACAGAGTAGAAAGTGTATAGCGAATAGTAGCCATGTCACGAATGCGTATCAAAGTGCGTGGTAAATATGAAAGTCAATAAATAGATGAATGCAGACTAATTAAAAAAATACTCCCTAAACTATCTTTTTAATTTAATTGTATTAAATTATTTAATTTAAGTTACGTGTTTATTAAAAAACAGTAATGTGATTCTAATTAGTATTTAAATGTGATGATTAAATGCGAAAAAGAGTTCTATGTGTTTAATATAATAGATACAAGCTGCTATTAAATACAATTAGATTACTATACTTTCCCTATTGGAAGACCACGAATTTCATCACTTTTATATTCGACAATTTGAAACACAAAGTTCAAGACTTTCTGTTACTGTTATTGACAAAATTTTGAATTTTGATTTTTTTCACAATTATCACAACACTTTTACTAATAGTTTAAAACTTTACGCAAATCTAAATAAATTTACAGAGCAAATAAATATTTTAAGTCAAGGTAGTACCTAGAATAAGAGGTAGAGCGAAAGGGGTGGATGCGCATTGGCTTTTGCGCATGACGTCACTATCGAGAACAACTCGCCGTCGCGCCCATGCGGCTGTTTGAAGACATTGTCAAATAACGCTAAATATTCTAAAATACAGAAGGATGTTTATTAATATTTACTCAGAATGAAGGACAAATAATATCTGAAATCAATTATCTAGTTTTCTGAAAGGAGCGTTTTAAAGGGAGTGTTATTCCAGCCATAAATATTTCTAATAGCGCTCTGCAGAGCATTTTAAACTCCACCAGAAATGTAATCAGCTCATATGATTTAATTTTGTCTTAACCCGTTACTTGGAAAGTATGATATCACATTACATTTTATGACATTCAATCACCCCCTAGTTATTCTGAAAAAATCCTGCAAAATACGAAAACAAGAAAATAAAAAATAGAAATGTATACGTTAACTTTGTTTTTGAAGCAGAAGAAAATGAAGTCTGCCACTGTTTTGCCTTTGTTTTGTGAAGTTCAGCAGATCTTGCTCTGGCTTCAATATTTAAATGTCGAATCCAAATAAATATCTTTGTACTGGCGTACAACTTTACCACTTGAGGATTCAAAGATTGAAATTTCTATGACAATGTTTTCCAGAGTCTCCGAAAGTGTCACTTTGCATACATTACTCTGTTCACTGAATTGTGAAAATATAAGTTCAAACTCTTTCATTGTATTTAACCAATTATTTGCTGGGACAATCATTCCACCCCGAGACAATTTTTCTACCCAAACTCCACTTGAATGAGAAGAAACTATCTCCATTTGTTCATTATCTATGCCAAGAGAACAATCATATGATTTACAACCCTGAACATGTACCCAGCAATATAGCGTAGACCAGTTGCACTTTCCGAAGTGGTTTCCGATGGGCATGATACGGGAACGTTTAATGCAACCGAGTCATCCTGTACCACTTTTAATGCTTCTTCCACGTTGGGAGTTAACTTGGTAAATAAGTAAGATGTGAGATATACATTCACATCTTGGTTAACAACCACATTACAAGAACTGTTTAATGTTATAGTATTTGTAACATTTCTGCTCATTATAATAAGAGGTAAGCGACTTTTGATTTCAACAGGGAGAGGGTGATCGTTATGTTCGTCCTATTGCTCTTATCTGAGAAAACAAATTTTCCAGGCAGTCTTGATTGAATCGAAATATAAGCATGTATTTAATGTATTTTTTTCAAATTCTTTGTGCTAAGAATTCAGAGAACTAATTGAAATTATGAATCTGTTTTGAAATGGAAGTAAGGTGTTTCTTTTACCAAACCGCATTGTCTCACAAACTACATAACATGTTTTCAGTAATTGTTCTTGAGCTTCCATTTACATTCCAAAAGCATTGCAATAGGACGATCGACTGAACTTAGAGCTCTTGAATCCATTGTCAAACACAACATTTACTAACTTAATAAAATTAGACATTTCTTGTTCATGAGGCATGAAGAAAGATATGGCCTGAGCATGATTTGACAGTAGTTGACAAGCAAGATTAATTTTTGACAATCCCTCCCAAACATATTGATATGAACAGGTGTCAATTTGGGGCATAATTTAATTTCCCTGCAGTTCATATTGCAAATCTCGCAAGTAATCGTCTTTCGTAAAACGGAGACTGGAAATAGTGGCATGTTGTACATTAAAAGCTGCGCGCTTACAAACTAATTCATATTCCACTCAAAATATTGCGGAAACGAATATCCATTGCGAAAACGAATGATACAGTATATCACTTCCTTTAGTTTCTTGACTGCAGTTTTCACTAACTGCCACTGCACACTTCGGTTGGCATGTACATTAAAAGCTGCGCGCTTACAAACTAATTCATATTCCACTCAAAATATTGCGGAAACGAATATCCATTGCGAAAACGAATGATACAGTATATCACTTCCTTTAGTTTCTTGACTGCAGTTTTCACTAACTGCCACTGCACACTTCGGTATGTTCACAGAATATAATAAAGTTAGTGCCTTAACCTCACCTAACCTAACCTCAACAATTTGCGGATTCGATGGTGTGACGGTTAGCGTGCCGGACTGTCATACCCAAGTTCGCGGGTTCAAACCCGATCGAAGCCGTGGATTTTTAAGGGCGAAAAAATCCTTCGTACGCCTTCCGCGGAGGGGCATGGGCATAAAGCCGGCTGGCCCATGTTAGTAGATTTACTTGCATGTAAAAGATCCTCAAGCCTAAATGACGCCTCTGAGCTAAATTCAAATCGCCTGTTTCGTCGCCCGAGATAATACCTTCTTTCTCCGCTAGGTGAAAGGAGCGTAGTAGAAATTTGCGTGGTCAGACGGAAGAGCGGGCCTGATGGCCCGAGTCTCGCCACGTAAAATAAGGCTTTAACTAAACTAAACTAAACTAAACAACTTGTATACACAAACACACGTCACAAACACACACTCCAAAACACAATTTTTTTTCACTGACACTCTAAAAAAAACTTTAAGTTAATGTTCATCCTTATAATGTATATTTTCGGCATCACCAATATTTCACAAAACCGCAATCAACAAACACGCGCCAGTATTTCACATGATAACGTCACACCATCGAATGATAAGTTGCACATGATAAGTTGCTTAAACTTTCTCGACTGTGACGTCATGCGCAGGACGACCAAAATGTAGTCCACTGCGCAGCCGAATGAGCACCCCCCTCCCGATTTTAGGTCTTTACACTCGTTAAATTACACGTTTGTCCGTTACGTCACGTCTTTTAAACCAAATATTTCTATTACTTCTTTTCCACTGCTTCGGGCAATACAAATTTCTTTCAGCTTATGTGTAACAAGTAAACAAGTAAAGAAAACAGTTTAACAGCAAAAGGTACCTGAAATATTTAGAAAAGTTGTGAAAATTAGTCAAATATTGGAGCACAGCCAGAGCACGATTTCCAGAGAACTCTTTCTATTTTCGAAAATTGCAAAAAGTTAAATTTGCACAAGTACATTGGGGTTAAAGATTTTTGCCTAAAGTGACAACTGTTCTATAAAATTCAATTTTTAAAAACGTTTATGTAGAATATTTTGAAAAGAACTCCTGTTTTCGCGTAATTTGTGCTTGAAGTTCCTGGAATTTATAAAAAGCATTTTCTCGTATACGACTTAGTATTTTTTCTTTAATTTTTTCCACGGATAGAGCAAAGGGCTCTTTAAAAATGGCGTCGGTGTAATTTTCTTTGAACATTGAATTTTGAAAATTCCGTGTTAGAAATAATGGGAGAGACCAATAAAGTGTATGTGCCGGCAAAAGTGACGGGAGGGCGGCGACTTGGGCGAGGTAGCGGTAAAGGGAGGTAATTCCGGAGTAAAAACCTAAGATCGAGTCTCAACACGGGGAAACATTTTTTGCTGGTTGGAAACACGTTTGCAGGTTCATGTAGTAATATCATATTTGCGGTGACGTAAATAATGCGGGAAAGTATGTGCTGTATTTGTAGCTCTAATTTGAAAATATGAGTAGTTTTATTGTATTTTCAAGTTGAATATTGAGGATCACAAGATAATTACGTATATACTTATCTTGTTCGCTCTATGATATTATTAAAAAATCATGATGCGACAGTGTGTGGCATGAATGTCTCAGAGACAGAGCACGGACGATGTAACAATTTGTTCGAATGCAAACCTGAGAAAATATCTTTTCTACTCCCATTGCATAATGCTGTAATTTGATGACAAGTTGCATAATGATACTCATTACAAAACAGATTTCATTATGATACAGGTTCTTGACCAATCACAGAGAAGTTTGCAAACCAAGTATTGACACTTAATTGATCATTGAGAATCGTTCTAGTAAATGTTTCGTTCGATTGTGTACATTAAAATTGCATTTGATATTATATTATGCTTGTCAGTTTTAGGGCCGTATTCACAGTCGTCACTTTAAGACAAGGAAAACCTTAAAGAGTTCCTTGTAACGTTTTTCAATTCATAACATAATTTCAATTCAACTAATACGCGTACATAAGAAACTCCTTATAGCTGTAAGGAAGATCCAGCCTTCACTTATAGCTACATGTGAACCGTCTTATGGGTTGGATATGGTCTAATTTGAAAGAAATGGAAATGAACTACGATTTCGAAGATTGTAAGAATTTTTATGGTGTCATCTTTCTTCATGGCAACTTGTATTTATGTAATATGTAAAACATATGGAACTGAAAATGCACAACGATCAAGAATATTTAAGAGAAGACATCGCTTTTCCCAAACCAAAATACACATTTTGGGAAACGTTGGTGGCAAAAGACAGTTATAACTAGTTGACGTTTACTGATTTCCCGCTATTTAAGACAGTTTAAGATACTATCACAATATAAGGAAATATGTAGGTTAGGTTACCCACGGATGCTCACGGACGCATGCATATGACTGGTCCAGGGCCAACTTGATGGGACACTTCTAGCAGGATTCAAGTGGCTGTGAAACAGGCAATGCGCAGTTGCCACATGGAATGCTGCTAGTATTGTACTTATGTTAAGCATTGTCTATGAGTACAAAATGTGCATCAGAATTACCTTATCAAAAGTAACTTCTTAAGAATGTCCTCATCCTATAAGTGACGGCTATGAATACGGTCCTTAATTTCTTATATTATTAGTACTTTTTGCGGAAAATTGCGGATATTATTTAAAATAAATCGGATCGTAATTTCACTTTGATCCTATTTGACTAAAGCAGTACTCCCTCGCAGGTGGAGAGGTAACCACAGCCACCTATGGCAGCATGCGAGGGTAGGGTTAGAGAACTGTCTGCTAGGTGGCCTTGGCTGAATCATCTGCCACGTAACTATTCAAAGTAAAAGTTTAACTTATACAAGTTGTAGAAAAAGTACCGTATGAAACTCGATGTTATGGGTATTAATACACTCGTGTGAAGTTAACGATACTCGTGGATTAATACCCATCATTACATCATCGTTTCATAATGTACTATTTTGTTTCTTTAAAGCTTTTGTAATAATAGGGTACAATATACTTATTTCAATGGAAAGAAGCAATGTTCATTTAAACTATTGAATTTGCAATGAATTAAAGACATATTGTGTCGAACCTTCAGCCCTTTGACATGAGTTCAAGTGATGGCTTATTTGTTGGAAGGATAATATATTACGCAACCATTGTCAATAATACGAGGAAGTATTTGGTGCTGCAGCACAATAGATTTATTTCTCTAGTTGATTCTGCTAGAGATATACTTTTGTCCCTGACGATACTCCCTGTTTAAATTTTTGTATAAATCCATCTGCAGGTCTAATCCAGTTGTCTTTCAGTCCGTCTTAAATTTCTTCGTCACTATTTTGTAGGCCATTCCCCAAGGGTCATTTTCGGCATCATCTAAAAGTTTCCTCCAACTCCTGTATTTGCTTTTAATCTCTCTCTTGAACAGTTTCCAAAACATAGGAGACATCTCTTGGAGAGATTTGTCCTGGCTCTCGTCGCTCATCTTCTAGCCTTGATGCAGTTCTTGCGGAGCTCCACAATTACAGGCGTCCGTAGCATTACAATACTTTCTCTTTACAGTGTAAATACACATAATGGCGAGAAACTAAGAAATGAAATATTTAAATAAGGCTATTAACCTTTTTTTAACACACCACTATTACTTTCCCGTGTAGATATGTATATACGGAGACATAAACGTAGTTAGTCATGTAATGCTGCGGAAAATTGATTTCCAGATTTCAACGGAAATACACGTTTTGGGTCCGCTGATGCAGAAAAAGTGTGTGTGTGTGTGTGTGTGTGTTTTCCAAAACGTCCGTCCGTCTGTCCGTAAGTAAACAAGATTATCTCCTCAATCATACGTAGGAATTTTTCCAAAATCGATATTCCCCAATCGATCTGACTCGACTCGAGACGCTGCAATTTTGAAAAACTTTCTTCAAAATTTGGGGGTGCTTTACGTGAAGCCGCCTGGATATTTTCAAATTTATTTCAAAAAACGGCTCCAAATTTTTCCTTTAAATTTCTTGTGGGGAAAATACACTTGAATCAGTCATTTCAGAAACACCACATCTCCAGAAAAGTAAACTTTCAGTAAACTGAAAAAACTGTCTTAAGACATTACTATAAATCGTATTCACAATTTTTGTATTTTAATATATGCATTTTGCTTGAAATGCTTCTTACTTGAGTCTCAGTCGACACAGCATTCTTTTTATGGTACTGTGGCCACCATGAGCAAAAATCCTTCACCTTTTCACTTTCCATCAGTTCTACTTGAAATTTGCCCGAAAATACTATTGAATGAAACATTAGTTCTGTACAGGGTATGTAAAATGGGGACCGGAAGGGGAATAAGAGTTAAGCCTATATGTAATTTGAGGACCGACCCAGAAAAGGGTATACGTAAGTTGAGGACCGACTACCTGGCATTCCAGGTAAAAATGAAAGGTGACCATTGGCGTAGCATAGTGGAGGCCGCAGGGGCGGCCGGCTCCAGGCAGCAAAATTTCACAATAAATAATAATAATTCATATTTAACCGTGATTTAGGGGAATAATAATATTAATAACAACAATAATAATATATTGTAAAAGTTTTAACATCTCATATTTCTGTCGCACCTACGATTCGGACCCATTGAAATGAGCACGGAATCTTTCATTACTTACTCTGTGACGAATTCTTTAAATTAGTGTATTATAATGAAATACTCCTAATTGTAGCGACTGGCAACAGTCTGTACTGACTTGTTTGGATTTCCTGAATTTTATTTTGTGCGTGGATTGTTTATGGCTAATATTCAGCGAGAATGACTCCTTTAATATAAAGCATAGTGTTCAATGCATAATAACACCTGCAAATTAGATTACAGTACGGAAAAAACCCTTCAGGAAAGTCCATGACTGAAGCTTCGACAATTCTAAGAAATTTTCATTTATGAATCGTCAATCATTCAATTCACATTAACTTAAGCGAATATAGGCCTATGTATGCGTTTTCAAACTGATTTTAGTGCTCATAAGTCCTTGTAGTGATTGTTAAATTATTGAACTTTGTTGAAAAATTGTATTGTGCGTGTACGTATATATTCGACTACGTGAGTATTAAATATTTATTTAATAGAATTATTAAAATGTAGATGAATAAAGTTGAAGTTAAAGTTAGAAGTTTTGTTTTTAATTCTAACAATTATTTTATTTTCAATAAAAATATAAATGGTATCGGTATCGTTATAGTTCTAATTGGAAATTGGTGTTTTATTTTCGATTCGCTAATAACTGAATCTTGTCGTTCGGCAAGGTATAATCATGAGTAGGGAGCTGCTTTTGATGACTTGAAGCATCGCAAAAAATCAATAAAATGATTTTAAAATGTTATAAGAATGCCCTGAAAGCAAAGAAAAATGACATAAAATATGTGATCAAAACCAGTTCCCACGAACAAATCAAGCTGTCGGATATGTTACTGATGTAATCCAGACTTCTGAAGTTCAAGTGAACTCAGCTTTTAAATTATTGGATTGCACTCTTCTTTAGCAGGATATCTGTCTGTAGCTATTCCGAAATCAGCAGATCTGCCAATGAGCTTGCCACAAACTCCTGCCAGCTGCCATCCATCGCCGCCCAAAGTACTTTTTTTTAAAAATTTTCTTAAGTTTTCGGTTTACTAATAGTAGAACGGAAATATTATTTTAAGAACATTAAAACACAGTAAAACTTCGTCCTAAATGGCAATTTTCTTTGAGTTTTCGAAAAACTTCATTGGAAGTCATTTGAAGCACTTTAACTCAATAAATAGAACAGTGTTTACAAATTGGTGGAAAAGTGCATATTAACTGTGTTAGAAATCTTAAAAAATACATTTGTCTAATTTTTAAAAACAAAAAGTACCATAAAATGAACTTAACGTCATATCAAAGAGTGCAATTTGCACTATCTGTCTGAAATGTTTGAAGAAAACATTTGGAGCCATTTATGAGAAAATGCCGTTTGAGCTTTTCTGAAAATGCGGAATTTGAGCTAGTTTTCATAGAAAACGGTTGAGTTTTCGAGAAAAATTACTTGGTATTATTTAAAGCACATGTACTCATAAATGTAATCATGTGAACAAATTGCCGCTAATATAAATATACAAGGATACAAGTGGGATACAAATAAAAAAAATCATTTATCAAATGTCATCAAAAGATCCGTCTGTCACCAGTTCTTTCCCTTTCTGCATAACACCAGGTTTCACTTCCATCTTTGAAAAAACGTAAACGCTGTTGCTGCTTCAAAGCTCGAATGAGACTATTGTCATCACTGGACCTCTCGAAGGATCTCTGCCGGGCAAGTGAAGGGAAAGGAACAAGGAAATGCTGGCCAGCAGCGCGGCGGCGGCGGCGGCCCTCTTAAAGCGCCTACCTGCACTTCGTGCCTCCTCAGTCCGTTTCTTACCTGAGATGGTTTGGTCCTCAAATTACATATAGGATTAAGAAGTAAGCTTCACGAGATAAGATGAAGGGATTATTTGGTCCTCAATTTACATACGCCCGTTCTGTATATTACTTCATGCAACTGCTTATTGCTGCTCTGAGTCAGTGCTGCCACTCACTACAAAGTCATATGAAAAACAACATATCTCCGGGAGATGTGGTATTCCGCAACAGACTGCAAATTTTAACATCTCATTGTTATGTTCCTTTCCATTGGAGATGTGATATTTTACGTGGAGTGGATAAGGTTATCCCTAACCAGTAAATCTGGATGTATAACAATTTTCAAAAGAAAATTAAATGAGTTGTTTCTCAATTGACTGATTCACTTATAAATTTGGTATAGGTCCCTTTCTTACGGTTAACTGTATTTTCGAAAATTGCAAAATTTTGAATTTTTTTCGGCGTGTTCCTACAACTACAAAACTGAAGATAGAGTGTTTTCCTTCAAATACAATTTGTTATACGTAGTGAGTTCTTTCATTAAGGTCATGTACAGTTTTTTTTGGGAAATTTCAGCAGTTTTCGCGCAATATTGCGTGCAATATGTGCAATTTTAAAAAATAACATAAACAAGATTTTCTCAAAAGCGACTCAAAGATTTTTCTTTACACTTTTGTTAGGGATAGTGCCTAATGTACTCTCTGATATGACATTACCGCTATATTGCTCTATTCTTTCGTTTTTTTCAAAATTACAGAAATGTATTTTTTTGACTTGTCTTTCACGTCGTTAATATTTACATTAGCAATTTGTTCACATTATTGTATTTATGGGAACATGTGCTTTAATTAATGCCATTTAAAGTTTCTCGAAAACTAGACCGTTTTCTGTGAAAACTAGCTCAACATTCCCCATTTTCAGAAACGCTTAAACGCCATTTTCTCATAAATTGTTCCATACATTTTCTTGAACGTTTTATAACAGATAGTACTAATTGCAATCTTTAATATGACCTAAAGTTCATTTTGGGGAATATTTTGTTTTTTCAAAAATTTGACAAATGTAATTTTCTTGAAAAATCTCTCACACAGTTAATATGTACATTTCAAGCAATTTTTAAGCGTTATAGAATTTTTGAATTAAAGTGCTTTAAATTGCTTCTAACGAAGCTTTTTAAAAACTCAAAAATTTTCTGTGAAAAAGAGCTTCAAAATTCGAATTCACAGTAGCGCTTAAACGCCATTTTCTTAAAAACGGCTCCAGATTGTTTAAAGGAAATGGCCATTTAGGTCGAGGTTTAACTTTTATTTAATATTTCTAAAGCAATATTTCGGTTCTACTACAAGGAAACCGAAAAATTAAGAAAATGTCAAGAAAATGTACTTTGAGCGGCCGTAAATGGCAGCTGGCAAGAGTATGTGGCAATTCTGAATAGCTAGCCGAGACCAAAGGAAATAGAAAACTAATACCGTAAAGTCTGTGCCATTTTGTAGTACCACTAGTTTTTGCGTGTAATGTTTTCTTGAAGTAAAGGTAAGTTATAAAATAATGTTTGAAAACCACTCCAAATCTTTTAAATACTTTTGTTTGAATAGACGCAAGGGTGCTTAAAGGAATGACACAGATCTCATTTTTGTTGTGCTCTCTTAATATTCGAAATTTTCAAAAGTTATGATGAATGGGAATTAGTATGTGCACCATTAATTTTGTACGAGTATATTACAACATTTTTGGAAATGATCTAATCTAAATGATATAATTTATTATGTTTTACCACATCTCTCTGATCAGAGATTAGCATAATAGCTGAAATCAAAATTTACATCCGATTTACATACTTCCTTTTTAGGAACGATTCCAGAGGTTAAGTGGGCGCGCTGAGTGACATCTGAGGCGGCAGACCTCTGAGCGCACGCACGCGTTCGCCGAAACTCCGAAAATCGTTCGTCAAAAGGAATCGTGTAAATCGGGTTTTATGCTGAAATGATGTGCCTCCATTGTTTAGTGCTCGGAAATATGAGTAGAAACCGCGTACTGTAAGAATATGAGAACTGCAGGAGTAGTTCCTTTCAGTACTATACATGTCTTAAAACAAATGGTAGAAATTTGTGGTGGCATACACGAGGTCTGTATGTATGGATGTAGATATATTTTGGCTAATGATGATATGATGTGCTCTCTTATATTATGAAGTTAACATGTGACATTTGCCCCTGTTTAGTAGGCAACTCCTTGTGCACTGGTGTTTAGCAGCTACACGTGCTGACTTGGACGTATAGATCTCGGTACATGCCATGCACCTGTGCACGATACGTTTATAAGATTATATAAGATTGTACACCACATGTTTAATGCCGCCAAGTGGACATCTTCGACCACTTCATGCCTAAGAACATTGTAGCATATATTCTGAGACATTCTGTGTATGGAGAAAATCAAGAATGTCGTTAGACTTTGTAATTTCCTCGTCTACTACATGCTTACGTAGTAACGATAAAATATTGTAATTCTGCAACATAAAGTGGAAATTTTTCTTCAGAGAAGCTCCTACTATGAGGACCTGAAATCGAAAAGGGGGATAGATCTTGTACCACAATGAAGCAAATTACTGCCTCTAACACTTTGTGTAATAGTACTCCACGTTTTCCGGGTCCTTGATATTAAAAAAATTGGTTTAAAGAAATACGCCTGCCTGTCTGACTGTCTTCGCCCGTCCGTCTGTGGTAAATGCTAGTGCCTAAAACCGTTCAATAGATTTTTACTTTCTCGTTCTTACTTCGCAAGAAGAGAAAATATTGTAATCGTGTTCGAATGCACAGTAAATTCTCTAACACGTTGTGTAGTCAAAATCCATGTTTTCTGGGCCCTTGATACCGAAAAATCGATTAACGGCAAAACGTCTGTCTCTCGCTCTCTCTGTCTGAGCATTTGTAGTCGACGATGGCGCTCAAACCGTTCAGCCGATTTTCTGCAAAATTGATATTCCCCCAACAATATGAACGAACCAGGCTTTGGGAGTTTCAAACGAACATTTATAATTTTGAGGGTACCTTACATTAAGCCTCAAAAACATTTTCAAACTTTTCTCAAAAATAGCTTCAAATTTTTTTCAATGAACCTTGTCCCCATATAGCGTAAAGGACGCTTCAGAGAATGGTGCAGGTCTCATGATCATTGAAATACCGTCTTTTTAAAAAAAATGCAAATGTACAATTGCTTTTGTGCGTCTTCCTACAACTATAATATTGAAGATAGAAATTTTCCCCATAATGAAATTTGTTTCTTAAAAGCATGTCTTTAAATTAGGTAATGTACAATTTTTTTAAAATATGAGAAGTTTTCGCGTGAACTTGCGTGAAATGCGCTTAAGTTAATTTTTAAATGTTGTAAACGATTTTTTCTTTAAAATTTCTCCTTGTTTATATCAAGGGACGGCAAAAAATATGGTGCTAGTCCCATTTTCGGCGAAATCCCCGCATTTCCGAATATTGGAAAAATTACCATTTCAATAATTCAAAATTCAGATTTTTGTCGTAAACAAAGTCTGATCTAAAACATCGGATCTTAAAAAGACCATGTACAATTTTTTGAGAAAACGAGTAGTTTTCATGTAATTTCTGGTTTAAATTAATGCAAATTATAAAAATAGCGTATTATAAAAACGCTTCAATTTTTTCTTTGTTTTTTTTCCACGGATGAAACAAGGGACGCTTAAAAAATAATGGAGGTCTCATTTTCGTCGATCTCCCTAAATTTTCGAAAATTGTTGGAAATATTGCGTAGAGAAATATTGGTATTAGATTTTTAAGCATGGGCCAGAATTGGAATGTCCGAGCGATTCCTTGGCGTAAGTGCACGGCGAATGAACTCGGAGGCTGTGAGTTCGAGTCACAATGCGGAAAAAATCTGTGCTGATTGAAAAGAGTTTTGCAGGTTCATGTAGTAGTATAATATTGCGTAGCAGTTGACAATAATGCACCAAAGTATGCGCTGTTGAAATATCAGTATTTTGTATGATATTATGTGTTTGACGCGGGAATGAGTAGTGTGCAAATATGATTACAAAGATTTTAACATTGGTCGATACCTATCTGTCAAAAATCATTTGTCATCTCAGTAATAGAAATGGATGCAAAAAAATGAATATGAAAAAAGTGGTTGAAGTTAATCGTACCAAAGGTAGCAAGCAGTATATTTAAAAAGCTTAACATACATGTCGATAAATATTAGTCTTTTATATATTTTAAGCGTTTTGTAATTGAATATGTTCCCTAACATTAAAAAACTAGTGATACAAGAATGATTTTGTAGGTTCGCACGCTTCGATTTCAGCCGTTCTAAAGAAGAGTTTAGAACAATTTAGAAGATGATATTTTTTCACAAATGTATCTTACAGAGTGCACACTTGCATGTTGGGCATATATTTGATTTGTGAAGATGGACAGCGAGGAGGTCACGACACACATCTACGAAAGGAAAACTGCCAAATCTTCATTTTTCGGTGTTTCGCGGGCATTGAATTCATTGTTCATGGAATGCTTCACCTTCAGTATTTTCAGTTTCGTGAAGGATATTTATTGCAGAGGGTTCTTTATGAGATTTTATGATTAATTTGGCTGAATGACATGACAATGCTTTGGTTATTGAAAATTTTGGTTGCTGTCTTCACTAGAAAGTCTGCTTGTTCATTGACTTGCAGATCTCAGTGGTGAGGACACATTGTAAATTAATTACTTCCAGGGAAGAGCAAAACACTTTAAATTTGGTATTTAAATATTTCGCCAAAATACTTTGTAAATAAGTATTTAAATACATACTCAAAATACATGAAGTTTTGAATGGCTAAATACGTACGTATTTAAAATACTTCAAATACTCAAAATACAGTAAATACAATAATTTTGCATTATAACTTTTTTCTCGCAAATATATATTGTAATTGTCAGTTACAATAAATTACTTACTGACAGTCATAAATTTATGAACAATAACTAAAAACATTCAAATATAAAACACTTTCACTTATAGACTTACTTTCACACCAAATACAAAAGATATTAAAAATATATTGAAACATACTAAAATTAATCTGATAGGTATTTCAATTATTCGTAACTATTTCCGAATATTTCAATTATTTGTTTTTGGTGATTGGGCGCCAGGAAATAATTACGAATGTGATTATTCGTTCTTGTCTGCAAATTAATTTTATCAGCCTTCACTATGCCGTACTTGCTCAGTCGGTCGGGTTATAATTTATAAGTATTGCTTACCCATTTTCCAATCACTTATTCAATCTGCCATCCGTATGGAGTGGCGAGAAATCTGAAAATTCTGTTAAAATAACGTCTAATCTGGATTGCACGTATTGTATATTAATGATCATCTTTCTTTCCAAAATATCAATTGTGTTTTATTATACAAAAAAAAAAAAAGATTCAACTTTCCAGTTAGCGTTAACACAATAGCTATTAGCTTCGAATTCCTTTTAGTCCTGACCGGTTTTGCATTCCTAATAGTTCAAATAAACAAAGACCCGTGCACCGTATAATTCTTCGCGCGCATTCTTCAGTTTCCTTTCGACGGCGCCTTCAGAACCTTCTCAGTTGTCCCGCGATGGCTTTTTTCTTCCCTTAATAAATCTCCGTTCGTTCATTATCAAACTGCATCGCCCATTAAATTATCATATTAACATTCCGTTAACTTCCCTATGCATGCGTCACAGACGGACGCCTATTCGCGTACTTTTCCACAATGAACAAATTCCCAGTCTTTTTCCTGAACGACGTCTTATCCTGCTCTAATATTGTGAAAATAAATTTTAGATTAATCCCATGTCTCTGGTAAAAACTACTACTTATCCCGGTTGCTATTCCTTTCCAATCTGACTTTATTTTACTTTAAAATGCAAGCATTCTTATCCACAACCACAGCTACATCTTTGATCTGCTCGCTGCCATGGCGTGAGCAAAAGTGAATGTCCCCCGTCATCTTCAAGCTTCAAAAAACCTATTATATCCCTCTTTTGTTCCCAAGAATGTTCTTCCGCCTCGACTATTGATTTCCATATTATCTTTTTGGTTACCAAAGTGAACCCTAATGGACGACCGCCGAGCGGCGGTCTCTCGAGCGCTCTCGAGCGCCCTGCTCCCATAGCGACCGCCGCGATCATCTCTAGACTCAGCTATACTCCACTTCCGAAATACATTTCCCCGTAATGTTAATCCCATTTTGGTATATCACAATATATCACTAAAATAAGCAAAATTTCCTTTTAAACGACCAGTTTTTCAAAGAAATCTTCGGACAATAAGCTCTTAGTTTGCGAATTTATAAAACACGCTAAGGAAAACATTTGCTGAACTGGCGCTGATGAACATAAACTAGTGTTATAAAGAATAAACGCTTTTTTTATTGAGGTATTTTTAATTATTTAGATTTATCATTTAAAATTAAGATAATTTAAGTTCAACAGCTGAAAGGAGCTTTTATTTTTGTTTCAATGAGGTCCATCCACAGCCAAAATTATTTCGTACCGTGACTACAAACATTTCAATGCAGTTAATTTTCTTTCCGACAGCATCCGTGCGCCGTGGCAATTAGTGTACCAACAGACGTCTATTGACGACAAAGTTAATGTGTTAAATAATATTGTAAGGGATTTATTCGCTAAACATGCTCCGCTAAAAACATCCAGAGTTACGCGTCCGGCGGCACCATGGTTGAATGATGAAATTCGGGCTTGCATGAAGCATCGCGACCTAGTTCAGAAACGATACCGACGAGAAAAATGGCCATTCTCAAACTTGAATATACAAAATTGCGTAATATAGTTAACCAAAAAATACGAAATGCTAAGTTGCGATACTACAACACATTGTTTTAAAGCACAAACTGATTCTAAACAAATCTGGAACAGTCTTAGAAATATTGGTGTGGGCAAGGATAGATCAACAACTCCAATCATAGATATACCATTGAACGAATTGAATAAACATTTCTTAAATGCGGCTCCTTCATTTGATCCAGTGCTGAAAGCAAACGCTTTATTAGAGTATTCGAGCATCAGTATAAATGACCTCAGAGACCAACTGTACTTTAAATGTGTTGACAATAGAGAGGTTCGTAAAGTTTTAGGGAGTTTAAAATCAAATGCAAACGGTTCTGACGGAATGAATGCTAGACAGTGGAAACTTATTGCAGATGTAGCTCTTCCCGTTATTACTCACATTATTAATTATTCACTAACTACGTCTTGTTTCCCAAAAGCATGGAGATTAGCCAAAGTTCATCCTCTTCCGAAGTCCCAAAGCCCTTCGTCTCCCAACGATTTCCGGCCTATAAGTATTTTGCCGACACTATCAAAAATCCTCGAAAAAGTTATGCATAGGCAAATCTACTCATACTTAGCAGAGTATGGATTATTAAATCCGTACCAGTCCGGTTTCAGGCCAGGTAGAAGTACACAAACCGCATTACTTGAAGTTACCGAAGATCTGAGGAAAGCCCTGGATGATGGGGAAATAACTGTATTAACGCTATTAGATTTCAGTAAAGCCTTTGATTCTGTTGACCATGACCTCCTACTCACAAAATGCAGGAACTTAAACTTTTCATTAGCCTCGACGCGGTGGATAGAAGATTACCTTAGGAACCGTCAGCAATTTATTAGTGTCGGGGAGGATTACTCAGTGACAGAAACAATGACAAAGGGTGTCCCCAAGGATCCATTCTCGGGCCATTGTTTTTCCTAATATACGTAAATGACTTGCCAAATTCCATTAGTTTCTGTAAACATCATATGTATGCTGACGATCTACAAATTTATATTAGCGGAAGACCCTCTGCACTGAAACAATTAGTAGATAGAACCAATAAGGACTTGGAAACCTTGCTGAATTGGACAAAATTGAACGGCCTTTCCTTGAATCCTGCTAAATCACAGACCATGTTAATTTGTTCAAAAAAAGTTCAATCACGAGTTGATAACCTTAGTATAGAAAATGTTATTCTTGATAAAATCATTGTACCATATTGTTCTGAAGTCAAAAACTTAGGAGTAATTCTTAACAATAACCTCAACTGGGATTCTCATGTAAATAAAGTTACAAAGTTAGTCTATTCACGAATTGGTTCTCTTAGGATTGTTGGAAAGTTTTTACCAGTCAATATTAAAAAAATTGCAATAGAATCCCTCGTCCTTCCGCACTTCGATTATTGCGACGTTGTGTATAACGATTTAAACTTAGCACTTGCCACACGGTTACAAAGAGCTCAAAATGCATGTATTCGTTTATTTACAATCTAAAAAATACGATCACATATCGAACATGTTTGAATGTAATCAAATATTGCGGCTAAGCGACAGGCGGATGCTTCATTGTCTATCTCTTCTATTCAAATTACTAAAAACAAAACATATACCGCGTATAACAAGTCGGTTCAGGCCTCTTATATCCGTTAGACTCGATAAATCATTATTATTACAAATACCAAAACATAATTCTAATTATTATAACAAGTCATTTACCGTAGGCGTAACGAGAGCTTGGAACTGCCTCCCAAAGAACATTAAACATAGTCCTTCTGCCAATTCTTTTAAGAAGCAATTAAAAGCTCTATTATTTTCCAAGGCATGTAAGATTAGCCTCTAATATTTTTGCCATACAATTTACAAAACTCAAACTTACTAAGTACTGATTGTAGTATAATATTTCAAATTATTGATGAAAACTATTTTTAACTAGTTGTATTAGTAATTAATTTCACTTTTAGTTTCTCCATTATATTTTTGTCGATTTCTTGGTAAAGAGTGCTCAAATCCGCTTTTCCTGGAAAACATGATAAAGTAAATGACAAAGAATGAAAACAATATTAATAACTAACCATATTGAATATGTGCACACAAGATAAGAAATTGTTTAGCATCTAAACAAAAATTTATAATGATTTGCGGGAAATCACTAAGCCTTTAAAGGTCTCCTTCAAAAACACGATCTATAATTTAGTTTGTACTTAACGGTTTTTTAACTTAACTGAACTCTCATTCCCAAGAAATCGACGGTTATTTTTATTTTTAATCATCAGAAAGTGTGTAATGCTTATCTGCTACTATCTTTTGTCTTAAAATTAAATTTCTTTTGTCTGTGATATGTGTAAATTTTAAATTTTCTTTTCGCTGGACATCTTATAAAATAACATTTATTTGATTGTAACTGATACAGAAATTGAAAATATTCTAATCTTTGTTCTTATAATTATCAATTTGATTATGTTACCATATTGTTGTAGCTACTGTGTCACTACTTAACATTACACAATATTTATTCTTATTGTATAAGTTTTGTTACTTAATTTTGTCATTTTTGTATTATCCTAGATTACTTTTCTTCAAATCAATGTACATTGTAATTTATTATTTTTTCTAATTAATGTATTAAGTATATTTAGATTTACTATTTTTGTCAATGTCCTCGGCCTTCAGCCGCCATCCTGATTGAGGTTTTCTGGGTTTACTCAATCGCTTAAGGCGTATGCCGGGATGGTCCCTAGTTTTCTCTCCCAGAAGTAAAAGTAAAAGTATCCTCCCCCTAGATTTTCTTCGTAGTTTATGAAATAATGTATATATTTAATGTGGTTAGGCGGAAGAGCAGGCCAAATGGCCTGAGCCTCGCCACTAATAAAGACAATTTTTATTATTATTATTATTATTATTATTATTATTATTATTATTATTATCCACTAGCAGAATAAAAAAGAATCGTTATCTTCATCTCTATTTAAAGTATTTTAAGTATTTCTTTTTTAATTTCTATTTTCTTTTCTATTTTATGTATTTAAATACATCTCTAAACTGCGATTTTTGTAGGAAGAGCTCTCAAGATAACTCAAATCCCATCTTCGCGATGGAATATGTCACGGCATTTCGCGTCTTTTCTCGGTCTTGCCGGTAGAAGTCGCATGATCGCAAGCACTGCTTCATACGGTCGCGATCGTGCGAAATCTAGCGGAACGACTGTGAATGATAGGAAATGCCGTGACATATTCCATCGCGAAGATGGGATTTGAGTTATCTTGAGAGCTCTTCCTACAAAAATCGCAGTATAAAATACATGATCAAAAAATTCAAAAATACAGTTTTTCAAATACAAAATGTATTTAAAATACGTATTTCAAATACAAGTATTTAAATATTACCCAACCCTGATTACTTCATTTTATTTAGTAACTGTAGGAATGAAGTTCATTATTTATTTATGTAAATGTTAGCTAATGTTATTGAGGAAGCAATGGATTTTAACTGACGTTGAATAGCTGAATATAACCACATTTTCAAATATTGTTTTTTTATTTCAAATTTGAGACAATGCTGCATGTATAACCAGAACCTCCCTTTCAAATGAGTTCAATTATCTCCAACTACTTTAAAGGAAACTAAATAATGTGGAATAAACCTCTACTCCAGCACTAAATTCTTACTTAATCTTTGTGTGATTACGTGGGGTTAAAAGTGACTCCTTTAAAAGATAAATGGCGATGCGCCTTGATGCTTTGCACTACGCATGATGGGAAACCAGGTATTGTTTCCTTCACTATTTACACATAAGGTAGCGGTAACGCGTTTCTCGAGACCCACTTGCATTCGCCGCAAATTCACGGCATGTGTTTGCCATCACCAGTCATCGTTCTATGTCAGGGTTGTCCAACTGGCGGCCTACGAGCCACATGCGGCGCGATTCCATTTATTGTGGCCCGCAAAACGTTAATAGCCAAACCTGGATGTCCTTTTCATCTATGCCGGGGAGATCATTGTGAGTCTACCGCACGCGTCCTGCCTGGGTCAACACTCCCCCTCCCTTTAATGTAAAAAATACGTTTATATTTGAGACATTTTTTCTAGTGAATTCAGAAATTCAAAATTATCCCGATATGTTTCTCAGCGTTATAGATACTACGGTCTGATATGGTTCCATTTCCTCCCTTCTGTTTCAGAGCAGCCGGGAAAGTGCTGAGATCAGCAAACCGAGGAAGTCAGATGTGGATCACCCGAGAAATTAAAATATGGCCCGCACCCCCGTTTTTGGTTGTGGACCGTGAGGCTTTGCAAGTTGGACGCTCCTGTTCTATGCGGCAAAAACAAAGCCACGCGATCCTGCCTGTTCCAGACTTTTTACTGTTTTAGTTGCGTCTGTGGTCAATAATAATAATAATAATAACAATAATAATAATAATTATTATTATTATTATTTTTATGTTTGAAGGCTTGGCAACTAAGGCCTTTAGCCTTTTTACTGTTTATTATAAATGTCACATATACAAGCACAGTTTACTGTTACAATTCAAATTTTATGAAACAGATTTGCTTCTTTCAGGAATTTTAACGTACTGTCAGTCGCCGTTGTGTCCGTTCCTAGGTCTTCCCTCAGATCCCCCTTCATTCCACATCTGTCTCTGATTGTCGCGAGATTATAATAATTATATAATATATAATATGATTATAATAATAATATTATATTATTATTATAAAATGAATACGACATGCAATAAATATGAGAGACAGGTTTGGAAGAATTATTGACAAGGGGAAGTTGTTTGTTGTTTGTTTGTTGTGCAGAGAGCATTAACCACCATTTACCTCTAGTGGAAGCATGCTAAAAATATATTGATACAATTAATTTATGGCATTCTTAAATATTTGTATTTTGAAAATAAAATACTATTTTCTAGTTTGAAACGAAATGCAAATTTGTTAATTTGCAATAGCAAGTAGATAATTATTTTAGGTTACTGTTTGTTTAATATTGATTTATTTCCTTAAAGAGTTATAAATTCCTTACTTTTTCATTTCGTTTTCTTTTATTGTGTTATATTTTACGTCGTGTTACCAAGGATTTTCGAATTTAGAGGTTCAAGACTGATTTTGCAAACAATCTCCTTTGTAAGAAATAAATTATTTTTCCTAGTGAAATTGATTTAAATATTTTTTCTTAAAATTATTTATTCAATATAATGTTTACTTGACGTTATTTAATACATTATTTCATGACTCATGATGAAAAGATGCAGTAATATTATGAACAGGGAAGGAAGTTCGTCGGCAGCAAAAGTATTGCTTTCCGATTGTGAACGTGGCACTAAAACAGGCGAACGCACGAAGATGGCCATGACCTATTAGTGCAAATCGTAGCTTTATTTGAGTTAGAACTTTTAGAATACAGTGTGAAATGCAAATTGCTGTGTCTTCTTTGGTAAATTAATATTTTGTTGAAATTCTCATAGACACAGAAAATAAAGGGACATTCCATGCAAAAAAATAGATTTTATGACATGACCCCTTCAAACTTGAAAATATTTTGGGAAACGTTGTTCATGATGCCTACCTTGTCGAGGTACAATATCAAAATTTTCTAACTGATTGTTCAGCAACAATGCACTCGTAAAACCTAAGACTTCTTGTGAACACCCTTATATTCTTGAATTTTTTTGCCACATATAAACTGATCGTGAAAAAGAAAAATAATGTTTATTGTAACAAAACAAAGATATATAATGAATTAGTTTACGTTTGCATTGTATACATTTAAAAAAAATATTTAATACGCCTGTAACAAGTAATGTACTTCAGCTGCCGGGTCAATGACCCCCATCTCGATCAGGTTTTTGTCCAGTTTCTCTGATCCATTGAGCAAATGCTGAGATGGCCCCTTGTTTTGCTTCTGAACGTAAATGTAGCTTCACTGTGCGCACGTATTGTTGAGCACTCCTTTTGCTTGTAGTTCATTTACCGTTGAAATTGATTTTCTATAACTCGGGAACAAACGTTTTTCAAAAATTTTTATATTTCTAAAATAATTATTTTCTAAATTCTTTTTTTCGTTTTTTTAATTCTGGCCCTCAGAAAATGTGCGCAGATAAATCTCTTTCCCCACACGTCATATACCGTTTTTACTGTTTTTTGACAAATAAATAAAAAATGTTTCTGAAAATTCTAAAAATTTGTGAGTATATATAAGATACGTAGCAAAAATTATTCATTAAAGATCCAATTTATATCGTGCTATTCTTGGCATACAACAATGAAAAACTTCTTCAAAACGCAATTACTCGAAATGCACCCTTTTTAAAATTATAAAAAATGACAATTGTATTGCATTTAGGATGTTCTAGAAGCTATTAAATTTTCTAGTGTTTTTCCTCAAATGGGATTATGCACATTTTTTTTTCAGTCTATCATCACAAGTGTAAAAAGACGAATTCAATGATATAAATATCGTCATATGTTAGATAAGCATTTTTTTAGGAATTTTGATTTTTTAGCGACTAGTGTTTAACGGATATTTTCAATGTTACAGTCAGCCACCCAAGGTAACGCAGTGCTTCCCCAGCAAACGCGCGCTCGGGGAAGGGAAGGGAGTACTTGAAGATACGAAACATATTCCAAATATTCACAAAACTGTTGCTTTTTTCCCCTGAACTCCATCCTGCCCCATTTTCAGATGTTTTGTGTTTCTTAGGGATTAAAAATATAGATTTGTCATAAGTAGTATGTATTGAAATAAGATTATTTCTATCCCTAAGTTATTATTATATGCTTATTAACATTGAAATTGTTTGCTCAAAATATACAATATTTTTTGTACAGTCTTAATTATTTATTCTTATTGTGCTTTGTTTCAAGATCCCATTAAAACGTATCTTCTGATATGAAACCCCATAAAATGGGGTTGAAGTTATAGACAATTTTATTACAATACATACTTATGACAAATCCTTATTTTCCATCCTTCAATCAAAGAAAGACAAAATATCTGAAAATGCGGAAGGATAGAAAGCACAGTTTAGGAAAAAACTGCAATGGTTTTGTGAATATTTGGAATATATTTCGTATCTTCAAATAAGATCCCTTCCCTTCCCCGGGCGCGAGTGTGCTGGTGGAGCGCTGCGTGACCTTGTGTGGACTATTCAAAATGTCCGTTAAACCTCAGTCGCAAAAATCAAAATTACTCAAAATATGCTTATCTAACGTATGACAGTGTGTATATTATTGGATTCGTCTTTTTACGCTCGTCATAATAGACTGAAAAAATATGTATAGTTCCATTTGAAATCACCCGAAAGGACGAAGAGATGTCGGAAGATCCAGGAAGAGATGGTTTTGAAGTCAAGTGAAGACGAAAAGGCACTAATGCCTAATCCTTGAAAAGAAGAAGAAGAGGAAGAAGAAATTCAGGCCGGCAGGCATAATGGGTAAACAATTGCAATTGCTTAGTTCGCAAGTTTCGTGTGCGTCTGAAAGGCATTCAGCCCTTGAAACATCGATGAGCAATACTATGTGATCCCCCCATGGACAGAAAACGTAGGGGATTTATACTAAAAAAATGTATGATATATTATGATGTACACATATTATAAAATTTGTAAAATCGATATCTACAGTTGCACATATGTTCCAAAAAGGATGTTGTAGGGATAAAATAGCTCGCGGAGTGAAAATGAAACCAGAGGTAAGAGTGGAAAACTTAATTTCCAGAAAATGAAGAAAATATTTAAAAATAATAACCAACCATATTTTTGCATTGACATTTATATAATACGTAGCTTTTGATCTGCTAATAATATTAGCTCAGCTCAGCTCATTTTGGAGAAGACAGTTTTAACATTTTAGTACAATAATATTTTATGCAATGTTATATAATTTAACATTTTTTCGTCCCGAACCAATAATTAATGTTAGCAAATAAATACAAATAGATACCCGGAAGTGGTCACGTGGGAGAATGTGGATTCCAGGCTTGATTATTTCTTGTACAGTTTTGTTTGAGAAAGTTGTAAATCCTCGTGATTTTTAGGACCTTTTCCATAATCTATCTGAAAAATACTTTACTTATCTCATAATTGCAGGCTATCTGTCAATTCTTAGAAATTATTTTCATCTCGCGGTTTTGTCTGGGCTGCAAAGCTGCCTAATACCTCTGTACATTGCATTTCTTTGTACATTGCAGTTCTTTCGAACATTCTAAACACTTCGCCATTGTTACGGTATTTACAAAAAGAAACATTTCTTTCCAAATCGATAGAAAATTAACGGGTGTAAATGGACTCTCATGTTGCCTTAAATGGGCAATGGCCCATTGCCAAGGCTGTCGATCCCTCCCTCCGTCCCTCCCCCTTTTCTCGCAGTGCCTCTCCGAGCGTTATCTCCCGGAGGGTTACGGCGCTCTTACGTCATTTTTCCTTCAGTTGGCAAACGCTTCTCTAAGGTCTCGACTGGACATGTTTGGTAGCGTGGTAAGTGAAGTGTGTGTGTTAAAGAGAGGGATAGGGATGAGAAAAGAAAGATCCCGCACCCGTTTGTGTACTCTTCCGGCATTTGTGTACGGCCCGTTTGCATACTGCTCCGGCATTTGCCTGGTATTGATTGAAAAAATCATTTAAAACTATAGATCAGAGCAGCCGGCCACTAGAGTTATTCTCCAGATAGCGGTTGAACGCGCCCAAGCTATATAGGAACTGTCGAAAATCCGTCAGGCAAATCTAGATAGAGAAAGGTCAGAAATAATAAAACTATGAATTATTTACTGTTGTACAAACCATATATTGAAAGTAAATTATACTTTTAATAGGCTATATGAAACAATTCTCTTTGAAATATTTTGAAGGCAACTGCTTCTTTTGCGAAAATAGTATACGGGCAAGTAAAAAGTCGGGTAAAAGCTGTCAATACACGAAGTGAGAAAGAACTAATGCTGCTACAGAATGGCACAGACTTTCTCGTATTAGTTTTCTATTTCCTTGCGTCTCGGCTAACTATTCATAGTTGCCACATACTCTTGCCAGCTGCCATCTATCGCCACCCAAAATACGTTTTTTGACATTTTCATAATTTTTTGCTTTCCTAGTGGTAGAACGGAAATATTAATTTTAGAATATTAAAGAACACTAAAATCTCGACCTAAATGACAATTTTCTTTGAAAAATGTTTGAGCCATTTTTAAGAAAATAGCGTTTAAGCGCTACTACAAATGCAAAATTTGAAGCTCTTTTTCACAGAAAATTTTTGAGTTTTCGAAAAACTTCATTTCAAGTCATTTGAAGCACATTAACTCACAAATACAAAGTTTGATGTCTATACAGGTAAATTGGTAAATTCTATATTAAAAGCTTAGATAAATTTGTAAAATAGCACGAAAATAAAATTAAAATTACTTTTTTTTACGAACCTCATGTTTTTTTTTATTTTGTATATGTACGACATATACACGGAGTAATATACGTAGTATAACATTACGTAATACCGCGGAAAATCGAATTCAAGATTTTAACGGTAATACAAGTTTTGGGGTCCCTTGATTGAATAAGTGGCTTTTACTTCCTCGCCTTACTACGTAGCACGTAGCAAAAGAAAGTATTTTAATACCGCAAAAATCGGCGATTTTTCGATGGAAAAATTCTTATTGTGTCACCTGGGTACAGAAAAGCTTGGTAAATCTTGTTCCTACTTGTAGTAAATTACTTCCCCTAACAAGATGTGCAGTCATAATTCCCGTTTCGAGGGTCCTTGATACCGAAAAACTGGACTGACGGCAAAGTGTCAGTCTGTGTGTGGTCAACTTTAGCGCCTAAACAGTTCAGACGATTTTCTCCAAAGTCGATACTTCCTGATCGCCCAGGTCCTCCAAGTTTGAAACAGGTGTTTTGATTTTTGGTAGTTAACCTAACATTTTAAAAATTTTCTCAAAAATTGCTCCCAATTTTTCATTTAACTTTTTCGAATAGCGCAAAGATGCTTAAAAAATAGTGTGCAAAATTTAAGTGTGCAGTCTTTCAGTTTTTTACAACTACCTTTACAACGGTGAGAAAATCCATAAAAATGAATAACGGGTTCTGAAAGCCCATACAATTATCTATATTCATTAGGAGCAAGATTTGGCTTTGAGCAATTTAGGTCCAAAGTATTACTGGATGTTTGCAGGGGGTATGCGACAATGCATCTGTTTAATACAGCTTCCCGTAGCAACGATGGCTATCGTAACGTAGATGATAGAGGCGGGTCAGGGCAGAGCGAGGCGGAGCGAGGCGGGGCGAGGCAGAGCGGAGGCGGGGCGAGGCGGGGCGAGGCGGGGCGAGGCGGGGCGAGGCGGGGAGGAGAAAGCTTCACAGGCGACAGAGAGCAGTTCAGGCCAGGACGAGGATAGCTATAGATACGTAGAATTCATTCACTACTCCTTTTGTCTGTCTCTTTTGCGTCTGATATGAACTTAGACGATTGAGATAGGTAAATGAATTCTCGGGAAACGAGGGGTACTTCAGTTAGTTGTCTGTGTGTGTATGTGTGTGTGCGTGCGTGTGTGTGGGTGGGTGTGTAGATCCAAGCGAAATTGCTCAGTCCGTAGAACGTTGAATTCGCAATCGGAATGTCCGGGTTCGATCCCCGGACCGGGATTTTCATGGTTTTTCTTGGTCATAAGGCGAATGCTGGGATGGTTCGAAAAACCCACGAACACCTCCCACCATCATCCTCGTTCCTTCATCCCTCATCATCATCCTATATAATAATAATAATAATAATAATAATAATAATAACAATAATAATAATATAATCATCATCATGACAGCTTCTGAGTCGATGACCCCCATCTCGACCAGGATTTTCGGCCAGGTTCCAGATCCTTGGAGCAAATGTTGAGATGGCCCCTTGTTTTGCTTCTGGACGTAAATGTAACTTCATTATCTGCGCACGTCTTCTAAAGGCTCTAGCCGGATAACGGGTGTGTCCGGCCTTAGTTTGCAATTCGACTCAGATTTTTCCCACGTGTTTGGATGTAGAAAATATTATTATTTTTAAAATATAAGGTTAAAATATCCACATGGTAAGTACTTACAGCGAAAACCCGTTTTTTCGAGTTTAAATTAAGAAAATAATCATTTTATAGCATTTATTTTATTTCTTTGCGTCTGATATGAACTGAGCTGTAATAATTGGTTAAAAAATTGGCTTGTAGATGATTTTCAGTTCATAAATAACGTAATAAATTGATTAAAATAATTTTTTCGATAAAATGTTAATGCAAATGTCTAGGATCTGATTTACGATCTGGCGGGCCGATTTTGTAACCGTGTTTTTTTGCGATTTCCGTGTCTAAAATAATATAATGTTTTATTATGTTTATAAAATATGTAATGTTGTCACAATTTATTACAAAAAATAGAAAATGTATTAGTATTGTTGGAAATGTTTATTATACATCGAATAGTATTTTTTGTTCAAAATAAAAATTATTTATATATCAAAATAATAAATCGGGAGCAAACTGGTCAATTTTCTTTGTCAGAAGAACGTTTTTTTACATTTACTGGATTAAACTAGAGTTTGAAAACGTTCCTACAACAGGTAATAGTTTATTATCTAGCTGATGGTGTAATAATTTAAACTTTTCCCTCATAATGCCGTGAACGGCTTCTAACAAACCATCGTAGTTTTGTAACGAGTTGAGGTTCGTTTGATTTTTTTGATTCATTTGATTTTGTTCATTTGATCTTTTACCTTTTAACGCCGGCATAAGTACAATAAAACCATTATCTAAAAACATTTGTTGTATGTCACAAAAAACCTATTCGAGTATATAAACATCGCCTTTCTTCAAAAAATTTGCATATACCCTTAGGAATAGACAACATATGCTTGAGTATATTAGCATAATTTTGAGTTCCTAAATATGGACCACCGATTTCTACAATATACCCGTCAGTAGTGCAAATTGTAAACGGTTTGCGTAAGGGAACTTTTTTCTACCCGGAGAACGATTTTCTCTGGTAGTTTCTATTTGCACTTTTTACATGCCTTATGTAAGTACTGTTCATTATAAGCACTAATCGATCATCCAAATTGTGCAAACTGTTGGCGTAGGGTGACGTGTGATTATCAATAAGATGTTCTCTGTTACAAGCATCGTCGCCAAACTCATATGGTAAAACATTTTTCTGAAATTAGTCCATAACAGATTCGCAGAAATACGATACAATTTGATCGCTTTTTAAATCTAAAATTGATGCTAATAATAATTTGCCGATAGAAATATTTTTAATCCTACGTATAATCTAAAAAAAATTATGACAATATTCTGAATAATTAAAAATGGGCAATCCAAGTCGTCTCCAGTCTCCATAATCATACATGTTTCCTTTTCACATTGTCGAAGTCAGCAAATTTCATAGTGTTAGATGAAACTCAAAAATCGGTAACAATTACTTAAAATTCAGTAATTTCCAAATTTCAAATGCCAATTTTGGGATCAAAGCGTGTTTCCCTCCATAACTGTAAAAGGAAATGTGAACGTTTTCATACAAATAAACGAGTAATAAATTAATGAACTCTACAACAACTGAGTTGTTGATTTCTGTTACCGTGACCACAAGGAAGGGTGTTAAAATCGCTAGATGCATGATTGGCCTTTCCACGTCTAATCGCACAAAAAATACCAAACTTTGACCTTCATATTTTCTATTATTTGCTAATGTTTTGTATTTATTCAATAGATCCATAATGTGTATGAACACATAAATGAGATGTGTATTTTAATTTTTTTTCTAAATTTATTATTTTTGGAAATAATGCGTGCTGAAATTTGCTAATAATTACGCGCGTTGCTAAATTTAAAGTATCACATACTTTAATATACTAATTATAGGAACTCCGTTCAAATTCCGTTCGAACTTAAAAACATGTTTATTTTTTCTATATTTTGCAAAATTTTTCTTTTCCTGAACTTTTCAATTTTTTTAAATTCAAATTTTGAAAATTGAATGTTTTTGTAAACTCGTAAAAAATGTAATAAAAATAGTTATAAACACATCAGAGTCTGGTTGACAACTCCAGATCAAATCAAAGTGATATAAGTAACTTTAAAAATATGATTTTTTGACGTGGTTTTTGCGTTACTGGCCGGCAGTTTCTTTGGATGATGCAGTAATTTAAGTCCTTCTTGAAGTATTGAAACTTCATGATTACGAGTATATTTGGTTATTTAATAACGGATGCTCAGTCAAGTTTTGACTCACATTTTGAAATATTCACGTCTCTCACAATTCTCTTCAAATATACTTGCTTACTGTCTGTAGGTAAAGAAAGTAGTTTCACAGTAACTTCAGTTATTGTAGAAGAATGGACAAAGGAGTTAAATAATGAATTTGTAAGTTCCAGTTATTGGCTTTAAATTTTGATACCTAGACTTTAAATTACTGGGATTACTGTGTATGTACTGAACAAACAATAATCGAAATATTAGAAATACTTCTTTCATTCCAATCAAATTGTTTCTTCGGCGTTGTAATTGGATCTTGACCTGGAACCAGAAGAGGTGCCCAGGGCATCAACTGATGCAGTGCCTCTGATCGGGAGGCCCTAGGTTCGAGTTCCGACGGTGTCAGGATTTTCGACACTAGCTCGTCAGCTAAGTCGAATACAGTCGCTGGGAGAATTCTAGCGGGCGGCTGCTCTGATTGGTAGTTTTCGGTGGTTTTCCGAACAACACCAGGCGAACGTCGGAGCAATACCCTACCAAACGAACCACGGATCACGCGCGATCTTTCCTTCCTCTTCCTTTCTCACCATCACTCCTTACTTACACACACTTACACTAACATGCATTACACTACTGCACATGCTGGGAGACCAGTCGGGAGCTTAGAGCTTGTCCCGGTTGGGGTGGAGCCCCACTGGTGGGAGATATCTGGCTGGGGAAAACCTTTCTACCCGACGGTTAGCTCGGCGCCGGATCTCGTCAGCCAGTCAGGAAAAATCATCGCCACCTTCCGAAGAACACATGAACTACACTTACGAGACTAATGACCTTAGCTGTTGATGCGCCCGGAATCACTAACAATCAATCAACAACCATTGACCTGGTTGTGTAGGGGCTAGAATGGCAAGTCTTAACAGTTTTTCCAATGTCAACGCATGATCTTTCACCATGGGACGTCGTAAAAATTGCCGTCCTGCACAAACTCAAAAATCTTCTTCATTAAGGCAACTATTTTTTTTTGTATTGTGCACTTGAAGTATGGGAGAAGTAAATAACTTTCCGATATGAACCACAAATTCGCAAAAGTAATGACACCTCTAAACCAAGTTTCACTAGTTAATCGCTGTTTACGCGTCCTGAAGATTTTCTCTCCTTAAACTGTGATCAGAAAGCTTAAATGGATTAAAGCATCTGTCATATAATGCGCGGTCACCGTCACTCACGTTGCACAGTGTACACAGGATTCACAGTACAACTTCTAGCACTCCACTTTACAAGCATATTCCGACTGATGTTCGGAAAATTTTATTCATGTTTACAAGTGGTCTGTTGTATTTTTAGAGCAAGGTCAAGAGGGCGCCCCATCCCTAAGACGCAAAGGGACCCAGCAGTAAAATTCCTTTCGCTGACACGACGAATAGCAGTAATTTTAATTCGTTTCGCTGTCACCCATTCCTTCTGGGGGCCGAGTGAGCATGTGAGATACTAATATTTCTTGACACCCTAGTTTCAGGAAACCCTAATTTCAGGAATATGGTCATTCTTTTCATAGTTCTTCAGCACTTTGATCAAACTCTGACCGAACGCAATTCGTTAGTGCCCATGCAAGGGCAGGGAAAATCGCGCCTTCATACATACAGTTCTTTAGAACTGTAGTCCGTGTGCACTTTTTTCTTGTCGTGTTTTAAATTAAACAAGAAATACAATGTTATACAATGTTTTTTTTTAAATTTTTATCTGATCTAGATTATTTTGAAATTTTAATTTTTTTTCAAATAATTACAATTTTTAAATGAAATATTAATGTTTGAAAAATTAATTTACACAGGAATAAAATACACATTTCAAAGTATGGAATGAAGAGGCACTGCAGTGATATCAATAGATGCCCTAAGCCACCAACCTAAGCGTGTTAAAATATTCCTGAGAAGTTGGAAACTGACTTTTATATATATATATATATATATATATATATATATATATATAATATATATATATATATATAAAACAATTCTGTTCGTTAGTCTCGCTAAAACGCGAGAACCGCTGGACCGATTTGACTAATTTTGATTTTAAAATATTTGTGGAAGTCCAGAGGAAGTTTTAAAAGATGAGAAAATATGGGAAAATTCCGCGGAAAATAGTTATAACAGCAATTTAATTTTTCCGTATAAACTGCCTACATGTCAAAAATTTTGATGTTCGTTCTGTATTGTTTATGTTAAGACAATATTTGTTTGAATTGTTTATGTAGCTTGACATCTCTTTCTAATTTTAGACACAAAACAAGTGTCGTCCACCATAAACATTTAATGAAATCGCAAATTTAAATCATAAAAATAAAATTAACTGAATTGCTATAATCAAAGCAATTAGCTCTTTTAATTCGATATATCTCTTGGATGAAAGTTGTCAGCCTGCCTGATGACTGCTGGATCGTTCCATAATGTTATGAATTATTATTTTTAAACTCCCTGTAAAATAAATGTTGAACAAATATTTGGAAAAGAAATCCTTTGTGATAGTAATACTATTTACCGCTAAGTGCGCGAGAAACTTTCTTTACTTTGATTCTTTACAATGCCAAGGGGAAGACGACCCAAGGTCGACGAATTCGATAAAATGTGGGACGAGCTACCTTACGTGCAAACCGTACTGATGACCAGCGAGAGACATAATAATAATAGTTGTATTGTTATAGCATAATTGCGTTCTGGAGTGACTGAAAATGAAGCGGATAGGCTTAGAATGGAACGAGTTCGTGCACATCAAACACAACAGAGAGCACTACACAATGAAATTGAGTGATTCTGAAGACGCAATGCTCCTGTGATTATGGAACGAGCAGCATTCAACTACGATCCGGAAGTAGATTATTGTGCCGACAAATCAGTAGCAATTGTGGAAAATGAAAATCATTTTTCAACATTGTAAGGTATTAAAAACAGCAGTGATTCTACTGAATTATATTGGGCTGATGGAGAAGAAAAATTGCCACAATTGGTGCCACCACTAGAACCATTACGCTCACTATTTTCTGGGATGGGAAATGATTCTAAAAGTTTCTTGACCTACATTCAAAAATATAAGAGTTGTTTTCAAATGACATTATTTGGCGCAACGCATATTGTGCAGGACAATTTCATACCCATTTACAAGATATTATACCATAATAGTATTTGATCTGGTGAAATTTACTTCCTTGATGCTTCCGGAGGGACAGAAAAAAACGTTTGTAATTTCATTGCTGTTGGCGAGGATCAGATCGCAAAATTGAAGTAGCCCTAGCGTTGGCATCATCTGCTGCGACTTTGTTAGTAGGCGGACGAACTGCACATTCTGCCATTGAACGAATTACCACTGAACATGCAAATCAACGAAACACCAGCTTGCAACATCGCCAAAAACAGTGCAATAGCCAAGATTCTACAGGTATGCAAATTGGTCGTTTGGAACGAATGCACAATAAGAGGTCACTGGAAGCACTGGACAGAACGTTGAAAGATCTTCGTGACAACCAAAACATTTTTGGAGGAGCCATGATTTTGTTGTCAGGTGATTTTCGTCACACTCTTTCAGTTATTCCCTGATCAACTGTTGCTGGCGGACTAAACGCATGCCTAAAATCATCAAATTTGTGGCGGCACGTGAAGACACTCCAACTGACAACTAGAATGCGAGTGTTTCTGCAACAAATAAAATGCAATTGTTTTCAATCAGTTACGTAGGTCATCCAATAATTAAAGAGACAAATTGGTCTGGAGAAAAAACAGTTGGTAGGATAAGTTTGATAATTTTAAGACTTTAAGTTGGTATCACTAGGATGAGCTCTGACCATCTGAAGGATCAGCATTGTTGTGTTCATAAACTCAAAATTAAGTTGAATGATGGCGAGTCCACTTGAAAATTCCACATTGATTGAGCAAAGTTTTGCGATTCGTTTGAACTTGCTGAAGGTGACAAACCAGCTAATATATATTCTAGAATGATCAAAGTGTGTGCCGAAAGTTGTAAGAATTCGATAATTGTTACAATTGGGTAGAACAGTTCAAAAGTGGTCGAAGCTCAGAGACTGACAAACACCATTCTGGCCGCATCAGCAAGAAAAGTCATGTTGACTGAAATTGGGTGCGCTGGAGGTGCGTTGTTTTGTGATAGGCATGAAGAACAGCGTTTAGTAAACAGCCAATGTTGTTTAGATATGTTTTTGTAGAAGGTGAAGCCAATCATGAGCGAGGAAAACGTCGTGGATGTCAGAGGAGAGGTTGTGATTCTCCAGCAGACACAACGCTCGTCCTCCCACAAAGCCGTGAAACCATCGATAAAATGGTTTGGGACGTACTGCCTCATCCCCCTTACAGCCTCGATTTAGAACCATGTGATTTCCATTTGTTTGGTTTACTGAAGGAGGCATTACGTTGGAAGAAGTCTCAGGATAACGAGGTTGTCAAAAAAAATTGTGGGAAATTGGTTCAAAACACCAAGATAAAGAGTTCACTGCACCCGTTATAAAAAAAAAAGCTGGTAACCCTTTGGATGCATAAATATTGGTGAAGAATACATTAAAAAGTAGGAGAAGTCCTATTTCGTAAAAAATAAACGTTCATTTCTCCAGGCCAATTTCTCTCTTTAATTATTAAATTCCCCTCGTATTAGACATAGGAAATGGTGAAGTCGCAGTTGACACCTCGGCGGGATTCATCACATTACCTACAGACTCAAAAGAGAAGCTTATTCAGCGTGTTTTTTACGAACATAGTGCAACAGTTCAATAACCATAATTAGTCAAGTGAACGAGCAATATTGGCAGCGAAAACAAAGATGTTGATGATCCCAATGCGACCATTCAGAAAATTTTCTGCCAGGAGAGTTGTTTTTCTTCATATCAGTTGACACAGTTATAAATAAGGATGACGTAGTCAACTATCCCACAGAGTTTTGATTTCACTGGAATTGCCTCGACTACCACCTCACAATTTGCAATTGAAAGTAGCAACAGTTGTAACCATGATTCGCAAAATTAATCAACCTCGACTTTACAAAGGAATCAGGCTGGGAGGATGTTTTGATCCCGCGTATACCGATGATTCCAACGGATTTACCATTCGATTTTAAGCGTCTACAATTTCCGGCCCGTCTGGCTTTCGCGATGTCCATAAATAAATCGCAAGGCCAATCGTTAGAAGTTTGCGGAATCAACTTGGAGTTTTCGTTTCGCATGTGGACAATTATACGTCGCGCTGATCCTTGGTGGCCGAGATCCCTAAGACCGAAGGGTCGCAGGTTCGAGCCCCGCCTCGGGCATGGTTGTATTTGTGTTCGTCCTTTCACCCCCCCCATCATCACCATATCATGTCATCTTTACAGTTACCATAACAGTTAACCTAACAGTGATCGCTAATGACCTAGATGTTGATGCGAACTTTAATAACAAAAACATTATACATTCGTGTTCACGCGTATGAAAACCGTCATCGTTATATATTTTTACGCACCGCAAAAAATATAGTTTATCAGAAAGATTTAAATTAATGAACTGTATTGTAACTGCTTCGTATTTAATGTAGATGAAGATATTATATTCATTTGAATTATAAGCAAGTTTTATTTAATTACCACATTTAATAGTGATAGGCCACAAACGGTACTGACCGAAAAAAATGTAGGTATGTACTTATTTGTGAACATTATAAAACCAAAATTAGCCAAATCGGTTTGGCCGTTTTCGACTTTTAGAGACATGAAAGAACAGTAATCGAATTTTGTGTATATATATACATATATATATATATATATATATATATATATATATATATATATATATATTTCACCGGGTCATCTAGTATAACAGAAAATGTTAAAATGTCACACACGCACACACACACACACACACACACACACTCACACACATATATATATATATATATATATATATATATATATATATATATATATATATATAAAGTTTCCAAAATTTCTTGTCGTGACGAATCAAGTTTTTCAAGAGAGTAAAAATATTTCAAAACTTGTTAATGCCGCAAATACCTCGGGCAGTGACAATGATTAATAAAACGTACACAGCAGTCTTCATAGGGCATTCTAATCTATCACGATAATAAAGAAACTGACCGATGTCTTCTGCTGTCTCTACCTGCCGAATACGTATGTATACGGGAAATTAAAATCTTCCTAAACGTTAACGAACTAGTGTTGTTCACACACAACAATTTTTAAGGAAAACTAGTGGTGCTACGACAGCACATACTTTCTCGCATTATTTGCAACGGCTCCGCAAAATTATACTACTGTATAAATCTACAAAAGGGTTTTCAATCGAAAAAAATCCACACCGGGACTCGAACTCAGGTACACAGAATGTGGGATGATTTTATATACGTAGTATGTATAAGGAGTAATATACGCAATATAGGGAAAGTTATGTAATGCTGCGGAAAGTCGATTTCGAGATTTCAACGGGAATACACGTTTTGGACTTCCCTGGTACTGAAAAAGTGTTTTTCTTCTTTTCAAAACGTCCGTCCGTCCGTCTACCGATCTGTCTGTCCGTCTGTGAACACGACTACCGCCTGAACACAACGTAGGATTTTTTCCAAAATAAGTATTCCCCCAGTCAATCTAGCTCGACTCAAGGCGCCGCGACTTTGAAAATCTTTCTTCAAAATTTGGGGATACTTTACATGAAGCCCCCCGTACATTGTCAAAATTTTCTCAAAAGCGGCTCCAATTTTTTCTTTAAATTTCTTGTAAGAGAAGAATAAAATACCCTTATGAAGGTGGCATAGGTCCGATTTTCACGGTTAACTTTGAATTATCGAAAATTGCAAAATTTTGAATTTTTTCGGGCGTCTCCCTGCAACTACAAAACTGAAGATAGAGATTTTTCATTCAAATAAATTTGTTCTCCATAGTGAGTTCTTTCATTATGGTCGTGCACGTTTTTTTTTTTGAAACATTTAGTCGTTTTCGGGCAATATTGCGTGCAACATGAGCAATTTTAAAAAATACGAAAACAAGATTTACCAAAATGTAATTTTTTGTCTTGTTTCTCACGTCGTTATTACTTACATTAGCGGCGATTTGTTCACTTTAATATATTTATGAGTAGATGTGCTTTAAATAATGTCATATAAAGTTTCTCGAACACTCAACCATTTTGTGTGAAAAGTATAGCTCAAATTTCCGCATTATCAGAAACGCTCAAACACCATTTTCTCATAAACGGCTTCAAAGTTTTTCATCTAACTTTCAAACGGATAGTGCTAATTGCTCTCTTTTATATGATGTAAAGTTCATTTTGCGGTCTTTTTGTGTTTTCAGAAATTACACAAAGGTAATTTTGTATGAGTTAAAGTGCTTCAAATGAGTTCTAAGGAAGTTTTTCGAAAACTCAAAAATTTTCTGTGAAAACGAGATGAAATTGAGATGAAATTTCGAATTTACAGTAGCGCTTAAACGCAATTTTCTTAAAAACGGCTCCAAATTGTTCAAAGAAAATTGCCATTTAGGACGAGATGTTACTTTCCCTTAATATTCTGAAAATAATATTCCCATTCTTTTATTAGAAAATCACCCCCCCCGTGGACTATCACCTTATCATGGTGGTGGTGGGGGGGTCATGCTCCAATGACCCAGACGACCAACTGGGGAAGCCTAGACTGTCTAGCTTGCCAGTAGGTAAGAGGAGAGGGGAAGCTGAGAATAGTCCACGACGTGGAAGAAAGAAGACATCACAGAAGACGACGATCCAGATTGGAAAGCCGTTGATAGTGAAGATGTCCAACGGCTTAGAAGGCGGAAGAGGAGTACATCCCAACGGCGATAAAGGCGGAAGGGACATCGTTCTTTCTCTCCTTGTCTACCCTGTTGTCTGGCAGCAGGGACAACAGAACTGGGTGGTGGTGCCCAGGAAGGATCTTGGAAGCAGAGCTTCATCCAGATGTACGTGGGCGTCGTGCACACAACGCTTGTAGCGGCCACGGAACTGCGATGCGAAAGGCAAGCAGGGAAACCATCGCATTATTCTCCCGAGGAAGTCGACTTCCACCTACTTTTCTTAATGGCGAGTGCATCTAATACAAATGACCCTGAGTACCGGCGTCCCTTAAATGGGACAGGGGTGCGAAGAATCTCCGAACTCGCAATTTTGAAAGAGGAGGTGCGTGTGGGTACATGGAATGTTCGAAGTCTGTATGAAGCAGGAAAACTGGATAATCTAATTTGGAAATGGAATGACTGAATATTGATATACTTGGTATTTTCCGAAGTACGATGGTCAGACTCAGGTAAATGTATAAGAGAGGATGTTGTGATGTTTTATTCTGGGAGCAATGCTAAAGGGCACCCTAATGGGGTAGCTGTTGTAATAAAAAAGGAACTGGCAAAAAAAGTAACTAACTTTGTTCCACTTTCAGATAGACGCATTCTCCTGCAAATAAAAAGAAATCCAATAAATATCAATATAGTCCAGGTCTATGCTCCTACTGCTGACAAAACCCGATAGTGAAATTGAAAAAGTTTATGAGGATATTGACCAAATTACTAGATCAATGAAGAAGCAAGATCTCAACATCTTGGATATTTTAATGCTAAATTAGGTGAAGGAAGAGTTCTTGATATTGTGGGAGATTATGGACTTGGAGTTAGAAATGAGAGAAGCGATCGATTAATCAAGTTTTGTCAAGAATCGGATCTTGTGGTTTCAAATACATGGTTCAAATTGCCCAAAAAACGTTATATACTTGGATATCTCCTCAAGACAAGGACAACAATATTGTCCGTAATCAAATCGATTTTATTCTGATCAATAAACATTTTAGAAATGCTGTGAAGAGTGCTAAAACATATCCGAGCGGGAGACATTAACTCGGATCATAATCCTGTTGTGGCGAATATAAGATTAAAGAGACGTCCATCACATAATGCAAACAGGAAATTGAATTTAAGATTGTTGAACTCCGATGATGTGGTCCAAGAAACCTCTTGCAATCTCAAGGAAGAAATATGTAAGATACAGGAGACTAGTATAGAGGAAACATGGCTAGGAGTTAAAAAAGTGTTCAATGAAATCACGGAAAATAACTTGATGCAAGAGCAACAGCAGCGCAAGAATTGGATGACCGATGAAATTATGTCACTGATGACTGATCGTCGCAAGATGAAAAAGTGTAATCTTGAGAAGTACAAGGAATTGCAGAACAAGATAAGATCCAAAATCCGAACTGTGAAAGCAAAGTGGTATGCTTCACAATGTAGGGAGATAGAAATGTTAAATAAGATGCATGATGACTTTAACCTCCATAAAAGAATCAAAGAAATTGCCAATACATACACTGCCTTAACATTCTGAAGGATGATGGGAATGCTGCAATTAGTAAAGAAGACAAATGTGATGTTTGGAAGAGTTACATAGAAAAATTGTTTGATGATGATCGAGAATATACACTGCCTGAGTTAATAGACGGAACTGGACTACATATTCTCAAGGAAGAAGTTCAAAAAGCCATTAGTGCTAGTAAAAATGGCAAAGCTGTAGGTTTGGATGCCATCAACGTAGAAATTTTAAAACTTTTGAACGATGCGAGTATTGCTAAAATTACAAATCTTTTAACAATATATATGACACTGGGTATCTACCTACTGATTGGTTAAAATCTGTATTTGTCATGCTTCCAAAGACAGCTAGGGCAAGAAGATGTGACGATTATCGGACGATAAGTTTTATAAGCCATGTACTCAAGATATTTTTACGCATCATACATGCTCGTATTTGGAGAAAGAAAAATTTGAAATAGGAAATACACAATTTGGTTTTAGAAATGCTTTTGGTACACGAGAAGCCCTGTTTGCCACTCAAGTTTTAGTACAGAAATGTTTGGATCAAGCTCGAGAAGTATTTTTATGTTTTATTTATTTTAAAAAGGCGTTTGGTAATGTTAAACACGATAGGCTTATGGATATTTTGGAGAGTATTAATATAGATTTAAAAGATATACGTCTCATAAAAAACTTATATTGGGAACAAACTGCCTCAAGTGCGAGTTGATCAGCACCTTACTGCGGAAGTGGATGTGAGAAAAGGAGTTAGACAGGGGTGTATTCTGTCTCCATTTCTATTTAACCTGTATTCTGAACGTTTTTAAAGATGCCTTACAGGATTGTAATCTGGGAGCAAATGTGAATGGTATTCCTATTTCTAATCTACGTTACGCAGATGATACACTAATCTTGGCAGAATCTGCTGCGGATCTGCAAGAAATAATGAACAGAATAAATCGAGCTTGCAAAGATTATGAATTAGAAATAAATGTACATAGAACATAGTACATGCTAATTAGTAAGAAAGGTGGAAGACCATTTCAACTGTCCATCAATGATCGACCGATTGAGCAAGTTTCTCAATATAAATATTTGGGACAAATTTTAAATGAGTCGTGGACATCAGATTTGGAAATAAAACGAGAATTGAATAGCAAGATCCACATTCAACAAAATGAGGAATTGTCTATGTGGCAGAGACTTGAGTTTTATCCTCAGATGGAGAGTGGCAAAATGTTACGTGGCAACTCTTCTCTTATATGGTGCTGAAACATGGACTCTGAAAACAGCATTAATTAGCAGACTGGATGCATTCGAGATGTGGATAATCAGGAGAATGTTGAGAATCCCCTGGACTGACAAAGTTCGTAATGATTACACACTAGAGAAAAATGGTATATGCCGAGAGATATTAAAAATGATTAAAATTAGAAAAATATTGTATCTTGGTCATTTACTTAAAAATCCCAAATATGAACTATTACAACTAATAATGATGGGGAAAGTTCAGGGTAGAAGGGGAGTCGGCAGGAAGAAGATGTCCTCGTTGGCAAACATCCGAAAATGGACAGGTATCTCGAGTGCTTTTGAGTCGTTTCATGTGGCACAAGACAGAGAAAAGTTCGGGGAAGTGGTCGCCAACCTCCAGTAATGGAGACGGCACTTCAAGAAGAAGATAAGAAAATCAAAAAATTAAGAATATGTCAAAAAAATGTACTATGGATGGCGATAGATGCCAGCAGGCAAGAGTATGTGGCAAGTCGGAATAGCTAGCCGAGACCAAAGAAACTAGAAAACTAATACGGGAAAGTCTGTGCCGTTCTGTAGCACCACTAGTTTAGAACAGATTTTGTTTAAGGCAAACCTTACTGTCTTCAATTTTGTAGTTTCGAATTTTTTTTTTTGAATTTTTGAAAATAGCGAGAGTTAGCCGAGAATGGGACAATCACCATATTTTGTAACGTCCCTTAAACGAGGAGAAAGAAAATAAAACATTTTGAGCTTTTTTGAGAACAAATTGTTTACAAAATCGAAACTTTCCTACATTTTGCGCAAAATGACACGAAAACTCACATTTTCTAAACATTCAATGTCCTGATTGCAAGATTTGTCTTTAAAGAAGATATTTCACCAAGAAAAAATCGCTATCTTCAATATTGTAATTGAAGGAAGACGCCAAAAATTTGCATTTTTGCAATTTTCGAAAAATAAAGGATTTCAACGGGTATGAGACCTCCACCATTCCCTTAAGTGTCCTTCACTCTACCCGAGGACAAAGTTTAATTAAAAATTTTCTAGCCATTTTTGAGAAAATTTTGAAAATGTTTTTGATGCTTGATGTAAAGTATCCTAAAAATCAAAATATACGGTTGAAACTCCCAAAGCCTAGAGTTTGCTCAGATCGATCAAGGAATAGCAATTTTGGAGAAAATCGTCTGAACGCTTTAGGCCCTAGCGTTGACCATAGACAGACAGACAGTAGATTTGCCGTCAATCTATGTTCCTTATCAAGGACTTACAAAACTGGCTTCCATGCGTGTTAGAGGATGTAATTCACTACATACGAAGACCATGGGGGAAAGAATCAGGATTGTCACTTTTTTTTTCGAAAATGAGATATCGCCGCTACGGTATAGTATCTATTATAGTTCGCAATTCACCATCGTAAAGGGCGAAAATCATGTTTTTTCACTAAGAAAACATAAGTTGAAATTGTGACGTATGGGGACAGAACCAGAGTTGTCGTCGCGTCAGGGGAAAGAACCAGATATGTCCAAATGGGTGTCTAATTCCCCGCTTGAAAGCGCCGAATCATGAACGAGATTTTCGTATGTTCTTGTCAGTTCTGTATTGTTATTTACTAGGAAATATGCTTTTCGTGTTTCGAGTGCAGTGCGTGTGGTGTGATTTGGCCGCCATATCTGCGTTTTTTGCCCAATATGATCCCTAGGAAGAGGAATTTTATGCCCTAAAAAATCTTGAAATATGCTTTTCAAAATATACATTTATGACCAACAAATTTTCATTATACATTATACATTCAAATTTTCAATTTACATTAACCTTTTTTCATAAAATTCAGAAGAAGCAAGTTTGGAATAAAATAGATATTTTTTGAGCAAACAGTATATCTGCTCAATTCGATGTCATTCCTGTGAAAAAAGGTTTGATCAGAGACTGGAGCAAATTCTTTACGGGAACTTACAAGATTTTTATGGTGAAATGCCCTTTCCCAATTCAAAATAATAAAGAAGTTCGTGTGTCAGAGAATCACGCAGGATTGATGCTGCAGAGATGAATTATAATGGAACATTTCGAATGACTAAGATGACTAAAAAATTGCCAAAGGGAAAAAGAAGGAAACTGTCTCTACTTATTTCATCCAGGGGAAAAACACACCTGTCGAATTTTTAAACCCTGGAAAAACCTACGAAGGTGAGTTATGCCGTATCTACTTTCTAATCCAAAGTTACCTAATCTAATATTAAAACTTTAGCTATTTATAGGTAGATTCCCTTATCTCCTAGAGCAAATGATGGGACGGATTCGAAACCAATATTGCTGTAGGCAACTTCCAATTTCCAAAGAAAAATTTAATGATTTGCAAGTTCTCAAAAACGTTTGCTCCACCATAGCTCAAAACTACTATTCCACCTTGAAACATAACAGTGTGAATGAGGCGTAGTATGGAAACTTCAAGAAGCACAGCATTTCACAACTCCTTGCTATTAAAAATAATAAGGTGTCGTTTTATATTTAAATAATAGTGATATGCTTGGTTTTCTCGAAAAATCCTTTTAATTTTTTTTATCATTTCAGAGGAATTACTTAAGCAAAAAATTGTGATTTTGTTAGTTTAATTTTTTAATGATTTAATTGTTTTATCCAATATTATACAATATTTCTATAGGTAATAACACCTATTTTTGCCAGAAAACATTTTTTTCAACATGACAGACCCCGATTTTCCCCCTTAATGTTCGGAGTTTAATGAGGAAATGCCTGATCGTTGGTAATGGACAAAGTGGGTTAACGAGTAAAATAATTACGGATCTTTACGGACCTTTAGCAAAGGTCGTTACCGGTGTAGTTTTTCATATTTTATTGTTAAGTGGTTGTCAGATTCTGATTTGAAACAGTAAACTTCAATTAACTCGATTTCAAGTCCAGGTAGCAAAGCTTGTTCTTTCCCCGTGGCCTTCATAAAGGAACAAGTATTATTCACTTTTTCGTTACCAGGCTCATATAATAATTGGTTTTCTGTCGAAAATTCGCTATTTTCCGACACACGATTACAATATTTCTCTTCTTACGAATTAATGCGAGAAAGTAACAACTGTTTCTTCTTACCAAATCCTAGTTCTCGAAACGTCCGGAAAAAGGTAAAAACAACAACAAAATGAGAATAAATATAATCAATCGTATTTTTAAAAAAATTACAAGCATTTTCGTAATGTAACATTTCAAGAAAGAGGAGAAAAAATGTGCAGTGTTTGCGTCTGTCATAAAAAAAAGGGAAATTCATTGTAATTTATATTCACTTGGTAAGATGCAGAAAATGACGGTTTAGTACTTGTTGGAGAACTAGACGTTAATGTAACATTTTACTTATTGCCATTTGTATTTTCGTATGTTAAAAGATCTTGTTGCATCTGTTAAAAGAGCATTATCAATTAAAGGAATTTAAAAGTTCATTAATTAATAACTCGGACCTTTGGGTTTGGTAAAATAATATATATGTAATATAATGTATTTTATACCAAGTTTTGTGAAATTTGAACTCGTCTTTATAATTGCAAGAATCGGTAGTGACGGTATATACAATTCAAGAACTTTTCTCTGAGAAAGGGTTTCTATAATCGAATCCAAAGCAAATGTAATGTAACAACATCGGTATGAATTATATGACACAATCATTGCAACATACTATTATTATTATTATTATTATTATTATTATTGTTACTATAATTGTTGTTATTGATGACTCTTGTGTTATTGACGTTTAATTCTTTTACATTTCGGAAATAACGAAATCAACAAACACAGATGACTTAGATATTAGTAGAATGTTATTTCTCTCACTCTCTAAATATTATATTTGACTCGTCTTCTTTGCATCAGTGAAAATAACGTTGTGTGCTTAAGCTCAGGATATGAACAGAGATTTAAATGAACAGATGTAGTTCCCGTTCAGAGATAGTATTTATAGCCAGCTTTCAGAGATTCGAGAAGAAAACTCCCGTCTTCGTGAAGAAACATTCGCGAGAAGGCAGGAAGCAAATATAGACCGGAGAAAATTGGACCGTGCCCGGATCAACTTCCTAGTGGTTTTCGATGTACGAGCAACCTTTAAATATGAAATGGAATTGTAAATAAATTATTTAATTGTTTGTTTATAATCTGAATTGAGTTAATTTTGCTTGTGTTTCAATTGAAAACCAGTATGAAACAAAAGTGGGATTATTTGGTGATAATTTCTGCATAGAAGATGTCTTTAAAGTTCACGCACAGGTGAAGCGTCGTTTGCGTCGTTTCAAATATCAGATACTCCCACCATTCAGTCGTCGGAACACAAAGCGAAGAGAAGTTCCCCTCCTGTCGCCGCGACCAGCGTAGGAGCGTGAGGTAAGTAGCCGTTACTTCTTCCTAGTAGAGTGTCTTTACAAATGAAACTCTTGGGTACAGCACCTCAAAAACCCGTTCTTGTGTTTATTCTGGCGTCTTTTTCGTGTTCAATCGCCAGTCTCTGTGAATGTGTTGCAGCGGCGAGGTGTGCGCAGCCGCTGGGGCCACAGATAACGGCGAGATCACTCTCTATTGCGTCCCATATTGAAACTGGTAAGACTGCCACTTCTGGCATCACGCAACGCTTTTGGAGTGTAGGTGTCACTGTCTCGTTGACTACTGGGATGGCAGGTGGGCGCTTCTTCTCTTTCGCACGCTGATGTGATGTTAAATCGTATCTGATGAATACCGATTAATGTTCGTGTCAAAGAATGAGAGGGTGTAAAGGTGCGATATTCACTTTAACACGCCTGCCAATACATTAATAACTGTCGAAAATATTGCTTGCATTTTAACCCTGGAGGATGTCTATGTTTGTCAACATGGCATGGATTGTTGCAATAATTTTGTGAATCTTGGATTTCTGCATTTAACGTCTGTTCTAAACAGCATGGCTGCCTTACCTTTGCAGAAATGTTTGTAGTGCTTTACTCCAATATTGCTTATATTTACAAGTGACTTTACTATAACTGGAAAGTGATCTCCCCGATCAGCGAAAGTTTGGCAAAAATTTATTTTATGCTTAAAGTAGCGATAGGGAGAATGTCTAAGTCTATTAATTTTTTATAAACTCGTAACATGCGATTATGATTCAACTATCATAAATGTCAAAAATCAACAATGAGAACATTTTTGAAATTGACAGACGACCTAATAGTTTCACAGATTAAGTTAACTATGTTGAATTACCTCTTGAGGGGTTGTCAAATCCGATATTTAATTGATCTTTGGTGTGAGAGATGCACCCGAAATTAATATTCGCAAAGCGCTTGTCAAATTTGATAAAAAATTAATTTCATGAATTGCAAACATCTTTTTTTCATTTGGACTGAGTTAGATTTGTGTTACACTGCTGTATTGCAAGAAAAAACACATTAAGTTTTAATATCTCTACAGAACCAGTTGTTCTTCCGGATCTCCAACTTTCTAATGTTCTAGTCCATCACGTGGCGTTATAAACCTTCGTGTCATGGGTCGTTATTTTATTTCAGTAAGATATAAAGCTTGAAAACACGTGTATTATCTGTGCCCATGTAAATAACGAGTTAATGGAGTTCATAATACGATTGATTGGAACACTTTACATTCGACGAATGCAAGATGCAGAAACATTTGGGGTTAAGGAGATGAAATCCCAGAGAAGAGGTCGCATTGATGTGGACACATGTGGTCCATTTCTCGGATTGACAAAATAAACCATCATGAGATCAGTGTGCATAATTAATACAAAAAGTACTTCTCTATTACTTATTGACATTTCGTGAAACCAGATGTACGGCCTCATAATTTGCACGTCACACATGAAAATTACGATGTTGCAAATCTTGAAAACGAAAAAAAACTGTAGCGAAGAAATTATTATCCTTCTTTCCTAGAAAATACCTAATTATTTCATATCCTACTACTGTACCCATATGAAAATAGAATATCACGAAACTAAAAATTAAACAATTCTCTGACGAAACATTAATTGACGAAATTCTGTAAATGCAGAACCGAATCCTGTTAAACAACTAGTAATGTAAAATATAGAATTTTGAAACAATATCAGATATACATATTTTAAAGTATCCAACGTGATACTCGTGCCGCTAATTGCAATAAAATGTAGAATATTAAAATTAAAAACAAAAACAACAGAATTTGATAAAATATATCTTTGTTTTACACAGTTCAAGATGAACTCTGTCGATTCAATATACCTTATTATTGTCAGATAAATTAGTGAATATATTGTTGGCAATTATGAA